>CM065717.1:61690133-61695133 GCA_033310375.1 Conus canariensis
AAGCTTGATTTTTGATGTTTGTTTTTTGGTTTTGCTTTTTTCTTTTTACACACAGACCTATATTTCTCTCGACTGATAGCAGGGCCGAGATTTTACACACACCCAAGTCGCCGACTGACTCCCCAAATCGAGTTGAGCGAATCGTTTGACAGGATGGTGACCTTCAAATTTCCCTGTGTAGTATAGATTCTTTACACTCTGCATGCAACACACTACACACGCTGAGTGAATCCCTTGTGTTAGAGAGCCTGGTCGTTTTCGGCGCCATCTTTCATCCCCAAGTATGCATACGCCATGAGCCACATAAGATTTGCTTTCCCTATGCACACTGTTGCAGCCAGACGTTTTATCTACCTTAAGCAACGAGTAAGACTACCTGAAAAAAACCTTGGGGACACTTCATTTTCTCACATTTGGAGCCCAGTTGGTTCCATGCAATGACATACCAGTAAAACTTTATATTTCAGGCGTAGACATGGTAACGACATATACAGCTGGCACATACCTCTTGATTTAAATAGCTTGTCACACTGATAACCATTTTATGTTTATCTTAAGAATCCATTTTGAGTTCATGCACTTCTAACCTTTGCAGATGGTTTTTTTTTCTTCGGAAAATGGTGGTGTCGCATACCAAAAAAAAATTGCATATGTTTTTCGATGCGGTATTTATACTATATTCCTTTTACACCACCTGTTACATTCAGTGTACGTTTATGTGTTTTGCTCTTGTAAATACAAAACTGAGTCTAGATGATCAAAAGTAGTGTTCTATTTTCAGATCCAGATAAAAACATTTTTACATATATATATATATATATATTGAATTATAAACAAAGCTTGCTCTTATGTCTTAGATTGAAGAAATAGGGGGAGATAAGCATTCATATCTGCAGTGGTAGATAATTCTGCCTAACTAACAGTATGTGCTTGAGTGGGTGAATGGGAAAAAATAAAATAAACGCTTCTCAAAATGAGCCTTCAGTAAGCTTATAGTCTCCAAGGGGGAGACATTCTCCAATAGGGAGGAAACTCACTAACATATAACTCCTGGTCAGATACCGATATTTCGAAACCTGATTGTTTCTCCTCAGTGACCGCGGAAAGTGATAATTTGACTCCTCTGCCTTTTCGGTTTTAAGAAGAATGCTATCCTAGAAAAAGGCTGGTGTGCAATACCGTAGTATGTTTGTTGAATTTTCAAAAAATCAACCAAAGGTGCCACCTAAGAAGCAAAAGAAAATCATGAAAGAGCGAAACAAGCTACATTTTCCTGTGAAAAGTATAAAAAGATAACCTCTTAAGACACAAGTGCTGAGGGCCAGTTCTTGGAATGAATCCGCAAGGCTCATTTTGAGAAGCGTTTATTTTATTTTTTCCCCATTCACCCACTCAAGCACATACTGTTAGTTAGGCAGAATTATCTACCACTGCAGATATGAATGCTTATCTCCCCCTATTTCTTCAATGTAAGACATAAGAGCAAGCTTTGTTTATAAGTTTATTGTATATATATATATAATATATATATATATATATAGGAAGAGCACAAAAACTCAAATTCCAGGTAACTTTGGCTTCAAATTTTTACTAAATGTTCGCCGTAGCTTCGTCAGAGCTGAAACAGAAACAACGCATCACAACTGCAATTAAAATAGGAGGCTGAGGAGGAGGAGGGGGGGGGGGGGGGGGGGGGGAGAGGGAACTGTCTGGAGAAGAGAGGAAACAAACATAATCATTTTGGGACACTGCACACAACACTTGCAGCCAAAGTTACCTGGAATTTGAGTTTTTGTGCTCTTCCTATCAAGTCATCAGACTTCTTACTCAGTTCCCTGGCCACGAGTGCTGGTGCGGCATTGTGCGAGTGTGTATTTTTCTTGCGTATATATATATATATATATATATATATATATATATCACGACTGCAAATCCCAAACGGACTATGAACATGGACCAAATGGAATATCCATGTGTCTGTGGAAAGCGTTTCGCTACCACCCGTGGCATGAAGATCCACAGAACAAAGATGGGATGTGTGAAGACTCGTCTGAATGAGCAGCAGCGCACTGCATCAGCAGATAAGACGTCGGAAGACCAAGGCCAGGACTTAAACCACAGTGCCAAGGGCATCCACGCTGTTGGTTCGGATGAGGAATTTGCACAGGCCCTCGATGCCAGGCGCCTAAAACTCAACCTGCCACGAGCAAACGAAACTGAAGATCGGGAGAAACTGGATACAAAAAAGCACCCTGGAACACAAACTAGCCTCATATGGGGACATTGTGTATGCCACATGTAGAGACGCCTATGGAGTAAAACTACCCAAAGAAAAAACACCTCCAAAGAAATCCAGACGCCAAGAAGATCAGGGTCCAAACGAAAAACCCCAAGAAGCAAATGAAGACCGCACTGCCAGCTGAAAAACAAGGCTTGGAAAAACTCTGGAAAGACCTGAAAGCAAGACACAGCGCCCTCAGCAAAGCGGAATCTGCGAGGAAGAGGAAGAGCAAAAAGAAGAAGACCCCAGAGCGCTTCTTCAGAGACCTCTTCCAGTTTGCCAGAACATTGAGCAGCCGAAATCTGGGGCCCTAAGTATGGACAAAGGAGTTCTTGAGCAGCATCTGAGGAAAACATACTCTGACTCACAGAGCAAAGCACCACTCGACATTCAAGGTCTGGTGTGGCCAACCAACCCTGAGGAACAGTTCAATGACAAGCCACCAACGTTGGCGGAAACCAAGAAGGTGGTCGACAAAGCCAGAGCCAAATCATCACCAGGGCCAAACGGAATACCTTATCATCTGTACAAGAAGAGTGGCTCCACAGGCTGCTGCGATCAGCCTGGAGAAACCAGAAGATCTGCGGCCAGTGGATGACGGCAGATGGTGTGTCAATCCCCAAAGAGCAAAACTCAAGTGACGTCAGCCAGTTCAGGCCAATATCACTACTGAACGTCGAAAATCTTATTCTCTGTCATGGCAGCAAGGCTGACCAAGTACCTCATGGAAAACAAGTACTTGGATGTGTCAGTCCAGAAAGGTGGCATCCCAGGCGTAGCTGGCTGTGTAGAACACGCCACAATGATCTGGGACGCAATCCAAAGAGCGAAAACAGAAAAGAGAGACCTGGACGTAGTGTGGCTTGATCTGGCAAACGCATATGGATCTGTACCCCCATGAGACGATACAGTTGGCTCTTGAGATGTACCATGTACCACAGAACATCCGCGACGTGCTCAAGAAGTACTTCAATGGCTTCTCAATGCGGTTCTCTACCAAGGAGTACACAACAGATTGGATCAACTTGGAAGTGGGCATTGCAATGGGCTCTGCAATTTCCCCAATACTGTTCGTGTTGGCAATGGAAGTCATCTTGAAAGCCGCAACAAGCAACGCAAGACAAACAGACCTTGGCGATGGATACAAGATGCCCCCTCTCAAGACCTTCATGGATGACACTACAGTGATTTCATCCAGAGAAGACGAGACACGTCATGTGCTGGAGAGGCTGGGCGACATAGTTGCCTCATCCAGAATGAAGTTCAAGCCAAAGAAATCACGGAGTCTCTCACTGAGGAAAGGAAAAGTGGTCGAATCTGTGGTCTTCAGTGTTGCCAACCAGGCCATTCCAACAGTCACAGAAGAGCCACTCAAGAGCCTTGGAAGATGGTATGATGATACCCTGAAAGACACACAAAGAGCAAAAGAAACCAAACAGATGTCGGAAGAAGGCTTGGAGACCACTGACCAGTGTGGGCTCCCTGGCAAATACAAAGTCTGGTGTCTGCAGGTCATGCTGATACCAAAGCTCCTATGGCCTCTGATGATATACGACATCTGCACCAGCATAGTGGAGGCAATGGAAGCCAAAATCAACAAGTTCACAAGGAAATGGCTTGGTGTCCCACCCTGTCTCACTGACATAGCGCTGTACTGTCGCCAAGCAAAGCTTGAAATCCATCCTGGAGGAATACAAAGCAGGGAAGATCAGACTTCAAAGCATGCTGGAGGACTCAGGAGACAAGGTGGTAGAAGCAATCAAGCCCCAGCTGAAGACAGGCAGAAAATGGAAAGTTCAAGAGCCGATGGATTCTGCAAAAGAAAGTCTCAAGATCAGAGAAATAACAGGACACACACAGACCAACAGACAAGGACTGGGGGTGACCAAAACTGAATGGTGGTCAAAGGCCAAAGGAAAAGCCAAGAGACATGATGATTCAGGAGATGAGAAAAGAAGACCAAAAAAGACTCCAAAAAGCAGTCCAGCAGAGCCAGCAAGGGCAATGGACAACGTGGGAGAATGCACTCCAAAGAAGTCTCACTTGGAATGACATTTGGCACATGGCCCCTCTCAGGATCAGCTCCATTCTCAGATCTGCATATGACCTTCCGCCCTCAAATGCAAACCTGGTGAAGTGGGGAAAAACAGACGATCCTGCATGCCCCCTCTGCCATGAAAAACAAACAGTGGAACATGTCTTAAGTTGATGTAAAGTAGCCCTGGCTCAAGGAAGGTACACATGGAGGCAACCAAGTGCTCAACACAACCAAGTGCTCAAAGAGATTGTACAAGCAGTCTGGGCTAGTACCAACACCACAAAAGGGAAAATCAGGACTCCAAAAGCACCCGCAACATTCTTCATGGCAGGAGGCAGCAAATCGTGGCTAAGAACAACAGTGCCACTCGGAACATGCAGGCAGAGTCTGCTGGACGGGGCAGATGACTGGGAGTGCACTGCAGACCTCCCAGAATGGAAGAGTCACCCAGAGACCATCAGCAAGAGTGGCATGAGACCAGACATAGTAGTCCACTCTCAGTCAACCAAGCAGCTGATCATGATCGAGCTCACGGTGCCATATGAGAACAGAATGGAGGCAGCTCAAATCTACAAGACTGAAAAGTATGCTGAGGGACATCCGGAGTCATGAACCGGGTGTGGCCCAACCCCCCTAGAGTGTCAGGAGATAAGGGCCGAAACACTTGCTTGAAGGGGGCTT
>CM065717.1:61700133-61725133 GCA_033310375.1 Conus canariensis
TGGTGGTGATTATGACAGATTGATAATAGTGCTTAGTAGCATGGAATAAAACAACAACAACTAATGGCTGGTAATTATGATAATAGAAGTTATATGCGGGGATGTTGGTGATGATAATGATGATTGGAAAGGAATGGAAGTGATCAAATGGTGGAGGGCTATCATCGCTGCTGGGAAGAGAGAAATAAGGAGAGAACGGGGGGAGGAGGGGGGGGGGGGGGCTCATATCCTTCCAACTACGCGTACGTATGCACAGGGAGAGGGAAGGGAATCCCATGGGAAAAGTATTATTGGAAAAGTAAACAGTATTGTTGGGTGGGGGTCACTGTCGTAAGTGAAATAATGTGTTGGCACTAATATAATAATGCTGGTTGGGATGAGATCAAAATGGTCAATGCCAAAAGGAGTTACATGTCCTTAAAAAAACAAAAAAACACCCACACACAAAAGGGAAAAAATGTAAACAGCATTATTGGTGGATGATGATTATAATGAGACTAATTACGAGAAGTGAGATAATGTTGGTATTAATAGTAAAATGCTATAATAATACTGGTTGGAAAGGAATGGAAATGATCAACGAGAAAAGGGTTAACATGCCAACAACTACAGAAACAACAACAACAACAACAACAACAACAACAACACACACACACACACACACACACACACACACACACACACACACACACACACAAGAGGGAAATCCACCGGACAGAACTAATGGGTGGTGACCATGAGGATAATAGTTTCGTGTGGGGATCTTGGTACTGATAATAATGGTTGGAGAGAGAGACTTGGGAAAAATGGAAAGAAGAAAAAGGGCATGACAGAGAGAGTGGGGGGTGGGTGGGTGGGTGAGGGAAAGCTTATATATCTCTGCCTACACATACGTGTGCACAGGGGGGTGGGGGTGGGGGGGGGGTGGGGGGGTGGGGGGGAGAAGGGGGAACTCACGCAAACAGTATTATTGGAAAAGCCAACAGTACTATTGGATGATGATCGTTGTCATAAGTGAAATAATGTGCTGGCATTAATATAATAATGCCGGTTGGGAAGAAATGGAACTGATCAATCAGCGTTATTATAACATTACACTGTTATATCAATACCAACATTTTCTCACTTCTCAAAATTAGTCTCATTATTATCATCATCCACCAATAATACTGTTTACACCACCACCACCCCTCCTTTGTGTGTGAGTGTTTTTTTCTTCTTCTAAGGACGTGTTACCCTTTTTCTCATTGATCATTTCTATTTCGTCCCAACCAGTATTCTTAAATTAATGCCAACTCATTATTTCACTTAAAGCAATGATCATGATCACCATCCAACATACTGTTTACTTTTCCAATAACACGTTTTGCATGAAATTCCCTTCCCTCCCCCCTGTGCATACGTATGCGTAGTTGGAGGGATATGAGCTTTCCCTCCCCCACCCCCTCCTTTTTTTCCCTCCCAGCAGCAATGATAGTCCTTCACCAATTGATCACTTCCATTCCTTTCCAATCATTATTAACATTACCAACATCCCCACATATAACTACTATCATCATAATCACCTGCTATTATTTGTTTGCTTTTTTTTTTTATTCCTTGTTGATAAGCACTACTATCGATCTGGTTGGCTAGTTCTTCGCTTGAGAAGATTAGTGGGAAGTTTCCGCCAGGGATGGGCGGCACGCCCTTTGATGACTAATTAGTCCAATTCGTGATCTACAGGATCTGTGGCATTGTGGGCAGGTGAAGATCTGGCCTGCGTTGTTGGGCTGCGGACCTGGGTCTTTCCTTCTCCTTCTCTTCTCCTGGATGTTCTGTCGTCTGGTTTCCTCGAAGTGATGGGTAATAATCACTATCACCACTAATATATCATACCAGTAAACAACAATTACAAAACAAACAAACCCTACTCTTTACTATCCTCCAACCCCTTTTCTTCCTCCCATTTTTAGTTTAGCCACTATTAACACTAAAACTATTCCATCAAACTATCACCAAAAGATTAACAGTATTCCTCATCTTATTATTTACATGTTTTCATCATCGTCACTATAATTGCTATTGTTACCATTATTATTATTATTACCGTCATCATTATTACTTCAACTCCCATGATCCACTTCTCAATGGCCTCGTTTTCATCCAGCTCTCATTTTGCGCCAGATATGAGAAGATAAGTGTTTGCTAGTTCATCGCTGTCACTGTCCTAAATGTTGTTTGTTTTGACCTGAAGAAGACTCAAGAGGTCGAAACGCATTGTGTTTTGTCCTGTAATCTGTTTGTCCGTATCGTCTGACGGAAGTAATACAATGTCTTTTAAAAATTTGCTTCATTTTCCGCCCTCAGTTACCTCGTTTTGAAACTAAAAATGAAAAATGATGATTAAAAAAAACAACTGATTTTGAAAGATAACAAATGAACATCCCAGATTCTTTTGATCCGTGCAGTCACCAGGTATGCAAATGTGCAGTAGAAACTAACTGCTCCCAGTTTTCAGTGTATTATATATTACTGTCGAGTTGCACAAACAGACGAGCTCTCTAGTGCAATTTTAGGCGTGAAGCAGCGTGCCCTATACGGCAAGGTGCTTATTGTCTAGCTTTATACTGGGCTTTTTGTTGTAGTTATCAGTAAAAAAAAAAATCAACACACACACACACACACACACACACACACACACTCACACACACACACACACAATATATATATATATATATATATATATATATATATATATATATATATGCTGAATAATTAAAGTAGTGGGGGAAAACAAGTGCAGGTTAACAATTCATAATATACATATATAAATATGTATATACACATAGACATATAGACACGCGCGATTCGTCTCATTTGGGTCTTCTTCAGGCAGGAAAAATGATATTCAAAACATAGAAAATGGAAGGACAAATATTCACTCATCTCTTCTATCTGCGTGAGAAATTTAGCCTGAAATGAACGAATAAAATTAAAGGATGGAAAGAGGTCGATGGGGTGAAGAAAAAAACATGATGATGATAGTAGTAGTAGTAGTAGTAGTAGTAGTAGTAGTATAGTAGCAGTAGTAGTAGTAGTAGTGTTAGTAGTAGTAGTACTAGTAGTAGTAGTAGTAGTAACAGCAATGATAATAATGATAATAATAATGATGATAATAATAATAATAATGATGATAATGATGATGATAGTAATAACAATACTAATAAAAGTAACAATAACAATAATAAAAATGTAATAACAATGATAAGGATGAGGATAATAATAACAACAACCACAACAATGAGAAGAAGAAGAGGAAGAAGAAGAAGAAGAAGAAGAAGAAGAAGAAGAAGAAGAAGAAGAGTGACTATATTGCGAAATGGAACTGAATTTGCATGGGAGAAGGTACGTATATTGATGATGATAATGATGATGATGATAGTGCTGCTGATAGCAGCGACGACGACGACTAAGACAGTAACAACAGCAAGAAGACCAACAACAACGATAATAGAAGAAAAAGAAAAGTAAGAAGAAGAATGAGAATAACGATTACAACAAGGGTTTAAAAGTAATTACAGCGACAACAGTAACAACAGCAGCAACAATATCATTATCATCACAACATCAACAACAACGATAATAATAATGATGAGGAGAAGAAGAAGAAAAGAAGAAGAAGAAGAAGAAGAAGAAAAAGGAGAACGGGAACGATAGTCAACTGAAATCTAAGAAATACACACACACTTATAAAAATGATAACAACCATAACAATAAGGACAATGATAATGACAATCATGATATACAAAATAAGAATGACGGCAAGATAAAATCTGAGAAATATACAAATGTATAGAAGTGATTTTCTTTTCAAGATTTCTTTTGCGTTTTGCTGATTTTTTTGTATGCATTAGATATTTCACTATATCTTGTTGTCAAAAATAAATATTAAGCACATTCACTTGAAAATGCTTTTACAATGCCCGAAAAAATTACGTAGTTTTACTGGTAACTGCAGACACATTACAGTAACTCGACGCATACAATTATTTCCTTACGTGGTTTTTGTTCAACATTATATGAGATGATCCATAATATGTATATGACAGAAAATGAAACGGCCAAATAGTAATTGCACCCTTTCTTATTAATGCAAGCTAAGATTAACTTCCAAATACTTGGTGCTGTATAGACAATCTACGGTAACAACATCGATTTTACACCAAATTTGTGTTTTTAATGGAGGCCAAAATCCATTAGAAGATAAGGAACTGACTAGGTAGGTATCACACCTGATCAACTGGAGCTGCACTCAAATGTCCCAAGCAAAACTGACGCCACCCTGATATCGATCCACAAGGAATACAAAGTGTGAAACGCAAGATTCTAGCCGTGTTTGAGGATTCGTGCGACGAGTTTTAAGATCAGTCTAATCTAAGCTGAAGGCTTGCAGAAAATGGAAAGATCGGAAGGCGGAAGACATGACAAAGGAAAACTTGTAGATCGGGCAGAAAATCAGGACACACACACACGCATCCACGCATGCACGCACACAGAAAATAAGTGGTGATCAAAGGCAAATGGCAAAGAAAGAAAGACATGGTAATACAGAAATAAAGCAAAGAATAGGGTGCTGAAAGAATTCAACAGTCACTCCAGCAAGACCAGCAGGGTCAATGGTCTACGTGGGGTAAAAGCACTCTGAAGAAGTCTCACGTGGAATAAAAATACAACGTAGCCTTACGATCTGCTTTGTCCCCACAACCAAGTAGTTAAGGAGATCCTATCATTATCAGAGGAAGCTACGCTCTCAAAGGCCCTAGCAATCAAATTTTACACGACAGGAAGCCCCACATCGTGTAGAACATTTGTGATATCTAGAGCAAGAAATCAGGGTCTACTGGATGAAGAGGGTAATTTACAGAAAGTGAAAACCATACAGAGACCATCGTGCAGTATGGTATGAGACCGGACAGACATAGTATACTCTCTGAATTATCAAAACAAATTCTACTTATTGAACTCATTGAAACATACTGAAGAGAAAACTAGCAAGCTTACATTTACAAGACAAAGAAGTATGCCAGTAAAACTAAAGTCTTGGCAATAGGTGATGTTGATGAAAGAGTTCTTAACATACCCTTTGAAATAGTGGACAAAATAAAAATCTTAGGAATATCCTTTGCAAAAGACAAAATGGCCAAAGAAATAGAAGACAACTGGAAAAGTAGGTTGAAAACTCTAACAGCTATGATAAAAGAATGGAGTAAGAGAGACCTTAGCATACATGGTAAAATAGTGATCATAAAGACATTTTTGACCAGCCAATTCATTTATGTTATGCAGTCGGTTGGACTGCCAAGGGAAATACTGATCAAAGTTAATACAATTTTGTATAAATTCCTTTGGCAAAGGAAACACAGTAACAGAAAAGCCTTTGAAAAGATTAAAAGAAAGGTCATAAAAGCAGATTATAAAGGACGGTTAAGAATGGTTGACATGACTGAATTGCAAAATACCTTCAACCTACAGTGGATTGGACGATTATACAACAAAAGAACTGAGACATGGTGCCTCATTCCTTTTTGGCACTTGAAAAGAATAGCCTCAGCTGAGGAAATATTTGAAATGAACTGTTCTCCTAAAGATATACCAGGGATCTCTACAATCGAAAATAATTTTTGGAAAGAAGTTCTATTAACTTACCTAGATAACAAAACTAAAGTAGAAAGCGATAGCGTGCTTGCAAAAATATATTGGTACACAATGAATGTCTCTTTTATAATAAGTTAATCAAATATAAAAGTAAGGTCCTCAATTTTGAGAAATGGCGAGAGAAAGGCCTCATTACAATAAACGATATTATTAAAACGCAGGAAAGGCGTTTTTTTTAACTTTAGTGGAAGTACAAGACCTACTTAACCAAAACAGTCTATAACCATGTTTCAATACAATGCTCTACTAAATGCCATACCACAAACTTGGATTGACTTGATAAAAGATAGGAATAGACGATTTGAAATGGAGAATCATGGTACCTCTGATGCAAATCATTTCTATGCTAAGACAAAACAAATTAAAGAATATCTGTTGAAAAAGAGTAACAACAAACCGTTAACTCCACACGCCGTAGATTTTTGGAGCAGAAAACTGAACATTGAATTGAGTGAAAAGATGTGGCTTACGCCAAGACTGGCAACAAAAGAAGTACGCTTACGTGAGCTGCAATGGAAATTGTTACATAATATTTATCCCACAAATATTATGCTACAAAAAATGGGCGTGTGCCAATCTATTTCATGTGATTATTGTCCGGACACTGTGGATGCCATTGAGCACTTTTTTTTGAATGTCCATCAATGAGACAATTTTGGTTAGAAATTGAAAATATTATTTTCTCAAAGGTAGGCATGAAATTTCATTTGTCTGTAACAGACGTGCTGTTCGGGATATATGAAAATCTTCACATAATTATGTGTGCATCAATAACATTTTGCTAGTGGGTAAAATGTGCATAAGCCAGATTAAAAAGACAAAGTCATCGATACCATATGAAGTGGTTTTTGAGCAGGAGGCACAGTTAAGGAAGTTAATATAACAGGCACGCAGGCACGCACGCATGCACGCTCGCGCGCACGCACACACGCACGCGCGCACACACACGCGCACTCACACACACACACACACACACACACACAGAGCATAAATATCGTGCCGCTCCAGCTCTCCTTTTCACACAAACAATAGCAGACACTGTAAAAAGCAGGCACCCACACACTTTTTTGTGCTCAGTCGCAATTGTGCATGTTGTGTCTTTTTAGTTAACGAATAATTCATGTTCATGAGCGCTTTGTAATGTTTCTAACGGCTTTGTAGAAAATGTGAACTTTATCTTTTACAAATAGTGTTATCACACATGCACGTACGCACGCACACACACACACAAACAGTGGATGTGGGTATGAGGGAAGGGAGGGAGGGGAGGGCAAGTGTGTGTTTAATTCAATTAAAAGTATACTATGCAGCAAACATAGCAGAATGAAAGTGTCAATGCACCACACATCAGTACATGAATAAACCCAGACGCTTTGTATCAAACGCCAAAACATTAAGATCCGCAATGGAATGTCCATTACTTAAAAAAAAAAAAAAAAGCACACACACACACACACACACACACACACACACACACACACACACACACACACGGACGATGCATGGTGAGTATGAGTCAATATATCAGAGGGGAAAAAGAAAATGAATGACAGCAGGAAAAAATAGGAGGATAGAAATTCTCTCTCTCTCTCTCTCTCTCTCTCTCTCTCTCTCTCTCTCTCTCTCATGGATACTGATTCTCTCGCTGCAAGGATGTCCTCGTGTCTCCCTTGTGGTCTCTCTTTTTCACTATAAGGATAGCCTTCGGGGAGAATAGGCCGGTTTGCGAGACGAGCTGCGCACTTTCTTTACTACATCTCTCTCTCTCTCTCTCTCTCTCTCTCTCTCTTTATTTTCTGCTCCTCCCTTCTCTCCTTCGCGCACTTCTGGTATCATCCTTGCATACTTATTTTCGTCTTTCGTTTCAAGGATGGTTCCCGGAAGATGTCCGGGCCTCTCTTTCTTCTTCTTTATTTTTTTTAAATCTTTTTTTTTCTTTTTTATATAACCCTTGTATCTTTTTGTGAAACACAGTGTGAGAGTGTCACTGCACCAAGCACTAGTACAAAAATAAACCCTGACGCGCTGTAACAAACGCCAAAACATTAAAACCAGCAAATTAATGTCCATTGATAGCAATACATCATACAGACCCGCATGGTGCGTGAGAGTTGAAGGGAAGGAAAAAAAAAAAAAAAAGGACCGCCTTTACCACAAAAAAAAGAAAAAAAAAGCCAAAAATAAAGGAAGAAAAGTGAAAAAGAAAAAGGGAAAAAAAATCAAACAAAAAAGAAACAAAGAAGGAAAAAATAAAAGAAAAAAAATAGTGGAGGGTAAAAAAAAAAGAAAAAAGAAGTATGCCAGTCATGTCTAAATGCTGAAAACGGCTAAAAGACTGCTTTAATTCCTGTAAAAATATACAATGGAACTATTACAGTACCCCAGTTAGGGAAAGGGGAAAGCTGTATCATGACAGTCATACAAATTGCCAATGATATTCTTAATATCTCAGAACCCTGACAAATAACAAAATTAAAAACAAACGAACAAACAAACAAAAACAGTGAAGACATGCATGGAAGTTCATCGTTTTGAAAAAAAAAAAACATGTTATCCTTGGGTGGATCCTCAAGCGTAGGCTCAAAGATTGTCCCCTACATTTTATACTCTTTGCATAATGTCTGTAGTCTTTCAGCAACTTTTTTCCTCCCCACACTTTCGTTTGGTTTCATTTATTACCCTTCGCTGGCTGTTTAACCCTTGGTGGTGAGAACACCACGGTATTATGGACTGTGGTGTGTCTCTATTTGACGCCGGGAGCACAGACACAACCAGCCGTGTCTCCCTGACGAGTTCCGATCCAGCGGACGAAAGGCTTCGGAGCAGGCAATACAAATAAACAAAGGGATTACGATGGTTCCCTCATGCAGCTAGTGAAGAGTTTTCATATCTATAAACATTTTTTAATTTCATGTTTCCAGTTTCTCCATCTTCAACCTCCCGCCCCCTCCCCCCTTAAGTCCTAATCTCTGCCAAGTCATTACTATGAAGACAGTTGAGTTGTTGGCCTGCGCTTGTTTTTCCCCCACTATTAGATTGTTCGTCTTTGTATTTGTCTGACTTTATTCAAGTTTAAAAGGCTGTGCCAGTCTTGAATAAAAGTTACTCTGTGATAGGTTTTCTTATGGGAGCAAAAGTTACCCTACTTCTTTACTGTTTACATGTTATCCTTATTCAAATACGTTTGCTTGAAAAAAAAAAACAACCCAAAACTCAGAAACAATAGAAACTGTAAAAATAAAACAGATGTTACGGATCACCATATTGTTGCCCCCAATGGTTGTCGCCGAAAATGTCACGACAATATTGATTGTTAAAATTTCAATTGTGGCAAAAAATGGACAAAAACATCTCAATGTGCAGAAAATACCAAAAGCAAGAAAATTAGCGACAAAACCTCAAAAATTACATATAAAAACTATACAACGACAGCAACATGAAATGAAAAGTAAAAGCAACAAAAGTGGACACAAACCATGAAACAAACACTAAAAACAAGTGCACAACAACAAGAAATTAATGACCACTACAATGTAAATGAAAATCATCATCATCGTCATCATCATCATCATTATCATCATGATGAGAAGAACAACAACAACAACAACAAGAACGAAAAGAACAAGAAGACGAATGATACCATTCTATTGTTACCGTCGTTGCCATTCTTGTCGATGTTTGATCAGAAAATTTGAAAATAAGTGGTGATAAGGCGGAGAGGATTGAAACTATGAAATGCTGGACAGCTAGATCATGACAATTTGACAATGCAAATAAGAAGTTAGTACAGCCAACTCTTTGGAAAGGATGTTTCACTGAACGTTAAGCCTTTCACCTTCATCAGAATTTGAAGCCCGAATAACATTTTTCTCAATCGAAATGATCACATCTTGTCGATTGCAAACTAATGTCTAAGCCTTTTGTAACATGTGGGTTTTTTTCCCTACGTCAGTGTGCTTCGGGCATTTTGGCTAACTATTTTTGGACTCCATTGGTATACATAGAAAAAAGTAGCCAACCATAGCTCTAAACTTTGTCAGAGAGTTGTCCACATGCAGCGTCAACGTTTGTTATAGAACTTAATTTTCCGTGAATTTCACCGTTTCAGAATTGTACTGCTCTACAGGCAGCCCATAACAATACAGCATGCACCTTGCCCCCGCCTCACATCTTCTCCTTTCATCCGTTCTTTGCGGTCCGTTTCCTACCAGACTGGACGGTTCTAGACAATTAACTCGGAACTCTGTATTGCCATGTGTTTTATCAAATATACATTGCATGAGGGACCTCAGTTCTGTTGCCTCAACTAAAACACTGCATGTGAAAATAAATTTCAAAGAAGAGTTTGATTGGGTAAATAGTCTTCCAGAAACATGAGAGAAACCCTCACACTACCAGTATTTTGAACCACAGAGAGAGACAGAGAGAGAGAGAGAGAGAGAGAGAGAGAGAGGGAGGGAGGGAGAGAGAGAGAGAGAGAGATCATAATTCTTCTAGACATATTAACATCAAAATAATTCTTTTAAAAAGTAAGCTTTGAAAACTGATTGTGAATTTAACATTTCAGTAACAAATGTGCCCACCCCAGTGATATACATGCCAAACTCTCACACTCTACGCCCCCGCCTCCCTCCCCCTCCCCCATACACATACCATCCTACACCAGAGAGAGAGAGAGAGAGAGAGAGAGAGAGAGAGAGAGAGAGAGAGAGAGAGAGAGAGAGAGAGAGATTGAAACAATGAAAACAAATAAAAAGAAGGAAGCTAAACCTTACCCCACTGATATACAGGCCAAACCAGGAAGATTATCAGGGTCAATCAGGACATCTGTACCGCAAGTAGTACTATCCACATCTGCTGTAGGGAACGTGTATACTCCAACTGTCTGAGTCCGTACTTCAGCACTGTCAAACGAAAAATGTTTTAAATGTTCTGGAAACATGTATGTGCTGTGAAACGAAAAGTGCCTCAGTGTTTAAGAAAAGCATTTACACTGTCCAATAATAAATGCTTCTGTGTCATAAATTGAAAAGTGCATTCAGTGCTAAAGAAAGTCATCTGTCTTGTAAAACGAAACGTTTAAGAAGCACATTAGTGCTTTCAGAAGAAAAGAACACTCAATGTTAAACAAGCGAGGCAGTTTGCCTACTCTGATTCACATTCACATGTGATGAATAAATGTGACAACAGATTGAAAGGCAACAAGCACACAAAATGTAGGTAGCAGTGATCACTAACAAACGACTTTGCAGGTTCTCACTTCTGTTTTCATTGACTACTTACTTTTGCACCCTAAGGCGGTATCACCCCACCTTCGCTCACAACCACCGCTCCTCCCACCAACACCCACTCCTTCCCTTCCTCTATCTCTTCCCAATCTCCTCTCCCATCTTTACTGGTTCTTTCTCTGTCCCCAGGCAGCACTTGTTGATTTCTGCTGCTTTCTCTGCCATTGACATAATGACCACAAGTGCACCTCTCAAAGTGAGGTCATCTTAGATGTCTGTTAGACGATGCTCGCTCGCTCTTCCTTTTTCTTCTAAACCAACAGGTTACTTGCATTCTGAAAAGCGCATCATCAACATGATGAACTATTCCGAAATGAAATTTTATTGTGATTACAGGGATCTGCTTAGTTTTGCGTTTAGTAATACATTAAATCATATCTCCACCTCTGCTTGGTACAGATGGTATTAAATGGTCTGCTCTCGACAAAACTTGACTTGCTAGTTTTTGTGTATACCATCATTTAATATGCCTTTTTAATAAGTGTATAAAGCAATACATCTGTGCCGTAATAAATACTGATTTTATTGTTTAAAAATGGTGAAAAGCTGATTTATTACTGGTACAATCCAATGACATCTTCATGCAAGGAACAAGTGAGAAGATCTACATAATGTTTATAATTCTGTCTGCGGAACAGTAAGTTTTCTTTTAAGTTTACATAATACAAATCAGCATTTCATTTTACTTACACGAGACTGCATTTAGTTCGGATTGTATTGTATTTAGTTTTCATATAAAAGAAAAAAAATAGGTGTATGTAAATGAAAATGCGACATTCATTTTCGTGTAAATATGATACTTGAAGGGATGCTTGCCTAAGAGTCTTATACATATCCATTCTCATGTTTTAAGACAACACTTGGTTTCATAGTACAACAGTACAACAATTCGTTTCAGCTACATCAGAGAAGATGTCATTTACTTTTAGCCTATATGCTCACATAATATACACAACATTAACTTTCGATTACATGTTTTAAGACAGTAATTTATATATATATATATATATATATATATATATATAGAGAGAGAGAGAGAGAGAGAGAGAGAGAGAGAGAGAGAGAGCACAAGATAACATTTTGCTTATTTTTTTTGTAAGAAAAAATAGTTTCATAAGCATAATAAGAGACAATACTTAATTCTGTTTACAACATTAAGCTAAATATGCAAGTATAAGGCAATATATCAATATTCTGTCTAACTGAAATAACATAAGAGAACATGTAGTTTAATTCATATAAGATAAGGTCTAGTGTGAATTTGAATTACGTAATACAACAATGTCATTCGCATTAGACACTAGATTCCATTCATATGATATACTTAAAAGCCTAGTTTTAATTTCGCAATCAACTGCAAAAGGATAACAAATAATTACGTCTGTATAAGACAACGTCTAATTACATCATCACATTACATTTTATTAAAAGGAATGAAAGAGACTGCTTAATTTCATTAACATGCTATGAGGCAAGAATCATTTTCAATTATTTGAGATAACATTAATTTTCATGAAATGGTTATACGAAAAACTTATTTGTACATAGAAGACGTAGCATTCTTGTTAATTTTCATATTGCTTGATTCATTGGAAGGTTTCACGTTTATAGGTCACGAAACGTCATGCAGTCACAAGGCATGAAGACACACGTGCACAAGCAGAAGATACTGGTGTTTAAACTACAGATTTACAGGACACAGTTTGAAAACAAACAGATCTCCGCCAGAAGGAGGCATTCTGTTTTAAGGAAATAGATCGCCAAAGAAGTGGAAAGTTCTATTTCCATGTCGCCTCAGTTTGAAGAAAATATATCTCCCAGGAAGTGGACAGTTCTATCATAAATATCCCCTAAGAAATGGCGAGCTCCGTTTCCATGTTGCCACAATTTGAAGGAACTAGACCTTACTAAGAAATGGAAAGTTCTGTTTCCATGTTGCCATAGTTTGAAGGACCTAGACCCCCTCCCATTCCCCCAAGACGTCGACAGATCTGTTTCCATGTAGGCAAAGTTTGAAGGAACTAGACCTTACTAAGAAATGGAAAGTTCTGTTTCCATGTTGCCATAGTTTGAATGACCTAGACCCCTTCCCCTTCCCTGAAGACGTCGACAGATCTGTTTCCATGTTGCCATAGTCTGAAGGAACTAGACCCCTTCCCCTTCCCTGAAGACGTCGACAGATCTGTTTCCATGTTGCCATAGTCTGAAGGAACTAGACCCCTTCCCCTTCCCTGAAGACGTCGACAGATCTGTTTCCATGTTGCCATAGTTTGAAGGAACTAGACCCCTTCCCCTTCCCTGAAGACGTCGACAGATCTGTTTCCATGTTGCCATAGTTTGAATGACCTAGACCCCTTCCCCTTCCCTGAAGACGTCGACAGATCTGTTTCCATGTTGCCATAGTTTGAATGACCTAGACCCCTTCCCCTTCCCTGAAGACGTCGACAGATCTGTTTCCATGTTGCCATAGTCTGAAGGAACTAGACCTCACTAAGAAATGGACAGTTCTGTTTCCATGTTGTCATAGTTTGAAGGAACTAGACCCCCTCCTCTTCCCCCGAAGACGTCGACAGATCTGTTTCCATGTTGCCATAGTTTGAAGGAACTAGACCTCACTAAGAAATGGACGGATCGGTTTCCATGTGGCCACTGTCTGAGGAAATGAGGAAACTAGATCACTAAAGAAATTGACAGTTCTGTTTCAATGTTGCCACATTTCGAAGGAACTAGCCCCTCCAAGATGTGGACAGATCTGCCTCCATGTTGCCACAGTTTGAAGGAACTAGATCCGCTAGGAAGTGAATAGTTTTCTTTCCATGTTGCCACAGTCTGAAGGAATTCCAAGAAGTGTGCAGTTCTGTATTTATGTTGTCACGGCTTGAAGAAACTAGCTCCTCCAGGGAGTGGACAATTTTGTTTCCAAGTTGCCACCAGTTTGATGGAATCAAATCCCCGCTCCCTAAGAAGTGGGTAGTTCTGTCGCCACAGTTTGGAGGAACTAGATCCCCCAAGAAGCGGACAGTTCCTTTGCCACAGTTTGAAGGAACTAGATCCTCCAAGAAGTGGGCTGTTCTAATTCTATGTTGTGACAGTTTAAAGGAAATAGATTCACGAAGAAGTGGGCAGTTCTGTTTCCGTGTTACCACCGTTTGAGGGAACTAGATCAAAGAAATGGGCAGTTCCGTTTCTATGTTGCCGTAGTTTAAAGTAACTAAATCCTCATAGACGTGGGCAGTTCTGTATCTATGTTGCGACAGTTTGAAGTACCTAGATCCCCCTAGAAGTGGGCAGTTCTGTTTCCATATTGCCGTAGTTTGAAATAACTACACCGCCTTGACGTGGGCAGTTCTGTTGCCATGTTGTCACAGTTTGAAGGAAACAAATTCGCGAAGAGGTGGACAGTTCTGGTTCCATGCTACCAAACTTTGAAGGAACTAGATCCTCAAAGAAATGGACAATCTTGTTTCTATACTGCCACATTTTGAAGGAACTAGTTTAAAGAAGTGGACAGTCCTCTTTCTATATTGCCACAGTTTGCAGTGCCTAGGTCCCCCAAGAAGTGTACAGTTCCGTTTCCATGTTGCCACAGTATGCAGGAATTAGACCAAGAAGGGGACAGTCTGCTTTCCATATTGCTACAATTTGTAGGAGCTAGATTCCTCACTGATCACTATAAGTTGACACATGCCTACACAATGTCTCCTCACTAATCATCAGAGGTTGTGATATGTCAACACACAATGTGTCCTCACGAACCACAACAGGTCGGGATACGTCACCACATATGTCCGCACTAATCGCCACAGATTGAGACATATAAACATGCAAAGTGTCCTCACTAATCGCCACAGATTGAGACATATCAACATGCAATGTGGCCTCACTAATCGCCACAGGTTGAGACATATCAACGTGCAACGTGTCCTCACTAATCGCCACAGATTGAGACATATCAACAAGCAATGTGTGCTCACTAATCGCCACAGATTGAGACATATCAACATGCAATGTGTCCTCACTAATCGCCACAGACTGAGACATATCAACATGCAAAGTGTCCTCACTAATCGCCACAGACTGAGACATATCAACATGCAATGTGTCCTCACTAATCGCCACAGATTGAGACATATCAACACGCAATGTGTCCTCACAAACCGCCACAGATTGAGACATATCAACATGCAATGTGTCCTCACTAATCGCCACAGATTGAGACATATCAACACGCAACGTGTCCTCACCAATAGCCACAGATTGAGACACATCAACATGCAATGTCCTCACCAACAGCCACAGATTGAGACATATCAACATGCAATGTGTCCTCACTAATCGCCACAGATTGAGACATATCAACATGCAATGTGTCCTCACAAACCGCCACATGTTGAGACATATCAACACGCAACGTGTCCTCACCAATAGCCACAGACTGAGACATATCAACACGCAACGTGTCCTCACTAATCGCCACAGATTGAGACATATCAACACGCAACGTGTCCTCACTAATCGCCACAGACTGAGACATATCAACACGCAACGTGTCCTCACTAATCGCCACAGACTGGGACATATCAACATGCAATGTGGCTTCACTAATCGCCACAGACTGAGACACATCAACACGCAACGTGCCCTCACTAATCGCCACAGATTGAGACATATCAACATGCAATGTGTCCTCACTAATCGCCACAGATTGAGACATATCAACATGCAATCTGTCCTCACTAATCGCCACAGACTGAGACATATCAACATGCAATCTGTCCTCACTAATCGCCACAGACTGAGACATATCAACATGCAATCTGTCCTCACTAATCGCCACGGGTTGAGACAAATCAACATGCAATGTGTCCTCACTAATCGCCACAGGTTGAGACATATGAATATGCAATGTGTCCTCACTAATCGCCACATTTTGAGACAAATCAACATGCAATGTGTCCTCACTAATCGCCACAGATTGAGACAAATCAACATGCAATGTGTCCTCACTAATCGCCACAGATTGAGACAAATCAACATGCAATGTGTCCTCACTAATCGCCACAGATTGAGACAAATCAACATGGAATGTGTCTCACTAATCGTTACAGGTTGTGATGTGTCAACACACAGTCTCCTCTCTAGATACCACAGGTTGTGATGTTTTAACACAGTCTCCTCTCGAGATGCCACAGGCTGTGATGTGTCAAGACAGTCTCCTAACGAGATGCCTCACTGGGCGCCACACATTGTGATTTGTAAACACACAGTGTCCTCCTCACTGGGCGCCACACATTGTGATTTGTAAACACACAGTATCTTCTCACTGGGCGCCACACATTGTGATTTGTAAACACAGTGTCTCCTCACTGGGCTCCACGCATTGTGATTTGTAAACACACAGTGTCTCCTCACTGGGTTCCACACATTGTGATTTGTAAACACACAGTGTCTCCTCCCTGGGCGCCACACATTGTGATTTGTAAACACCACAGTGTCTCCTCCCTGGGCTCCACACATTGTGATTTGTAAACACACACAGTGTCTTCTCACTGGGCGCCACACACTGTGATTTGTAAACGCACAGTGTCTTCTCACTGGGCTCCACAGGTTGTGATAGGTCAACACACAATGTACCTTCACTAATCAACACAGGTTGTGTGATAGGTCAACACAAAATGTGCCTTCACTAATCGACACAGGTATATATAATGCGCCTTCACTAATCAAGACAGGCTGATAGGTCAACACACAATGTGCCTTCACTAATCAAGACAGGCTGTGATAGGTCAACACAGAATGTTCCTTCGCTAATCAACACAGATTATGATAGGTCAACACACAATGTGCCTTCACTAATCAACACAGGTTGATAGGTCAACACACAATGTGTCTTCACTGATCAACACAAGTTGTGATGGGTCAATACACAATATGCCTTCACTCATCAACACAGGTTGTGATAGGTCAATACACAACATACCTTCACTAATCAACACAGGTTGTGATAGGTCAACACACAATATACCTTCACTGATCAACACAGGTTGATATGTCAACACCCAGTGTGTCTTCACTAATCAACACAGGTTGTGATAGGTCAACACACTATATGCTTTCATTAATAACACAGAATGTGCTTAACTAATCACCACAGGATAAGAAATGTCAATACAGAGTGTGTCCTCACTTATCACCACAGATCTGACATGTTAACACACAATGTGTCCTTACTTATCACCACAGATCTGACATGTTAACACACAATGTGTCCTTACTTATCACCACAGATCTGACATGTTAACACACAATGTGTCCTCACTTATCACCACAGATCTGACACGTTAACACACAATGTGTCCTCACTTATCACCACAGATCTGACATGTTAACACACAATGTGTCCTTACTTATCACCACAGATCTGACATGTTAACACACAATGTGTCTTTACTTATCACCACAAATTTGACATGTTAACACACAATGTGTCCTTACTTATCACCACAGATCTGACATGTTAACACACAATGTGTCCTCACTTATCACCACAGATCTGACACGTTAACACACAATGTGTCCTCACTTATCACCACAAATTTGACATGTTAACACACAATGTGTCCTTACTTATCACCACAGATCTGACATGTTAACACACAATGTGTCCTCACTTATCACCACAGATCTGACACGTTAACACACAATGTGTCCTCACTTATCACCACAAATTTGACATGTTAACACACAATGTGTCCTTACTTATCACCACAGATCTGACATGTTAACACACAATGTGTCCTCACTTATCACCACAGATCTGACACGTTAACACACAATGTGTCCTTACTTATCACCACAGATCTGACATGTTAACAAACAATGTGTCCTCACTTATCACCACAGATCTGACATGTTAACACACAATGTGTCCTTACTTATCACCACAGATCTGACACGTTAACACACAATGTGTCCTCACTTATCACCACAGATCTGACACGTTAACACACAATGTGTCCTTACTTATCACCACAGATCTGACATGTTAACACACAATGTGTCCTCACTTATCACCACAGATCTGACATGTTAACACACAATGTGTCCTCACTTATCACCACAGATCTGGCACGTTAACACACAATGTGTATTCACTTATCACCACAAATTTGACATGTTAACACACAATGTGTATTCACTTATCACCACAAATTTGACATGTTAACACACAATGTGTCCTCACTTATCACCACAGATTTGATATGTGAACATACAATATGCCTTAACTAATCACGCAGAATGTGCTTTACTAATCAGCCCAGGTTGTGACATGTCAACAAACATTGTCTCCTTACCAGTCACCAGAGGCCGGTTTCTCCGTCTGAGCGATCAGGTGACATGGGATCCCTTTCCTACACGTCAGCTTCGAACCATTATGTGGGATTCCGCCGATGAAGGACTCTCTCTGTGATCACACTTTGCATTCTTAGAAATACGATCTGGGTTGAATATAAGAACCACCCAGATGTAAGAACTATCCAAAATGAAGAAAAACACAAATGAAATAATGGGTGTTCTTATGTCATATATGAATGATGTGATTCATGGAGCTTGCTGTAAGGTGTGCTTTGTTGCATTATTTGAGGTACGCTTTCCCACCATCAAATATTTGCTGATGTGCTCTTTGCTGTTAAACGATTTTTCCGACTTAAATGAGTTCTTATTTACATGTTTACTCACTTTAATTCATCTATATTTTATCAGATTACTTTTGTTTGGATACATGATTGTCGGTTAATTAGTTCACTTGCTACGCTGAACAGACCAATTCATCAGTTCACTAAATGATCGATTGATGGAATGATTGAGAGTGACTGATGGACTTCTCAACGATGAATGTGATTCCTAAGTCTAGCTGTGCACTGTTTTGTTTGCAATCATATCACTGAGTGCATTTAAATCTCGGTTACATTCAGAGGGCCTAGAAGATTTTTATTCTAGATTATTAATCATCTGGAATCAACTAAGTATGGCAACTTCTCGAATAGTTAATTTAATCTAGTCAAACGTGCAATGCTTTTCCGAGTATAATATTTGACAGACTTCCTGATAACACTCAACTCGTACAACTGTAAATAGTGCGGGTTGTTTAGAAAATAATTATTTGCGATTTGTACAAGAGTTTCTAAACCATGATATCTCTGTGTATACTGTCTTTCAATGCTTCAATGCTTCTGTTGGTACTTTTGCTTCTGCCTCTATGATCAAAACCCTGCTGTCATGGTAATGAATATATTGAAAGTCAGGTATCGGAACATGTGAAGCCACACTTAATTTCCAAATTCTGATTTTGTTGCTGGTTCATTTCATAGTATTTCCAAGCGTTTTACGAGCACATCATGTCATAGTTACTTAAATACAGCTGTGCTGCTGCCCCTTGAGCTACAGTCCTCCGAAGTTCAGGTGTGCATTCTGAAGGAACATAGCGAACTCAATCGGCCGTCTTCCGGTATAATGAAGTCGTGTTTTATGGGTTGAAAATAATTAACCTTTTTCGATTTCTTCTGTTCCCGAAAAAGAAGTCGTGTTTTATTGTGACGGACCGTATTTCTTCCGGTCCCAAATTTTGGGGACACGTTGGACTGGAACAGGTAAACCCGAAAAACCGGTTGACTTGTTTACCTGACAGCTATTCACCTGTGTTTTGTGTTAGTCGGGTGAGCGAGGATTTCCCTTCCGTCTCCGAAGAGCTACCTGCCGAGCAACTTGTCCAGACGAGCCGAAGGGAGACTGAAGCGTGTTCTCGCTGGCCGTCAGGTATGTTTTAATAGTTAAACGGAAGTTAGGGTTTGCGCTAATGAATTTGATTTTTTCCCACAGGTGGATGAGAAGAATGGAGTGAGTAGAAAGAAGAAAGAATATTTATACTTACATGCGATCGGCAAAAAAAGTAATCTAGTTGAATCAATGTGTTATTGAAAAAAATGTTGTTTATTTTTTCCCCTGAAGCATTATAATGATGCGAGTGTTGGTGAGCTCTGGAAGTGAGCAATGAAAATTACTGTGCATAAATTATTGGAAAATGTATTCTGTTTCCTGTTGTGGAAAGATAAAAAGGGACGAAGGAAATCGTTCCTTGATATGTAACTGAACATGTCTAGTGATGATGATGAACATTCTTTTCTTGATAAAAAGGGACAAAAGGAATTCGTTCCTTTACATGTCCTAATTGTATCTAGGTATTTTGAAAGGGGTTACGAATGGATATCTTTTCCTTCAGTATGAGTAATCATGCTGTTTATGAAGGAAATTCTTCTACTGTAATGCATCCACTGTATTGAAACTTAGTGGATTTTTATTATGGTATTTCCCCCAAAATTCCAGTGTAATCTATTATGTGAAGAGTGATTGCTAGTGACAAACAAGAACGATAAATATGTAGGAAGTAGGCTAGATAATCAAGGTAGCTATCACTTCCCCAGGTGTCGGTGAAGCCCCGAGTCCGACCTGGTGCTGACTGCCAACCGGGTGTGAGGTGCAGCCCGAGCCCAGCCGCTGTCTCCGCCCCATGGGGTGTGGAGTGGCTGACCGAGTGGTCAGTACACGACGACGTGTTTTCTTCTGTTGTGTGGGAATCCCCGGAAGGACTCCACGAACTGTTTCCGTGACCGGCTTCGTTCTACGTCGGAACGACGGTGAGAGAACTTCTGTTGTGTGGAAGTCCCTGGAAGGACTCCTCGAACTGCTTTGTGAGTGGCTTCTGAACTGTGTGAAGACTGTGTGACTTGGGCCGGACGCGGCCAAGTGCATGAACTGTTTGTGGTGACACTGCTGTGGGTGCCAGCTTGGCCTGCGTAAGAAAAAAAATGTTTGATATGTTAGTATAATGCTTAATGTTGTTGCGCGCCCTTGATGATAGAGGCCTGAGTTATTGATATGCCTCCTTTGGTTTACTGTGCAACATGTATTTGTTATGATTTTGATGGTTCAGGCAGCAAAACAGAAAAGGAAGAAACTTAACTTATTGCCTGGCTATCTATATTCGTGTGGTGTGAGTGTGTGTGTAAGGAAAAAGACGTACACGCATCAAACTTCTTCGGGTGAGAGTCAGACTGCAAAACAGGCACCGCACACCATCCGTAACATCTATATGCTGAAATAATTAACCTTTTTCGGTTTCTTTTGTTCCTGAAAAAGAAGTTGTGTTTTAAAAGCTGAAAATGTTTAACCTTTTTCGGTTTCTTATTTTCCTCAAAACTAAGCCGTGTTTTATAAGCTGAAAACAATTTATTCAGTTTTCATAAGTTGGGTAATTTCACGACGATTGTAAACTGATTTCCACACATATAACCTGCTGTATCTTGACCTTACCTACAAAACTGCTTATAGTAAACTGAAAACATATCTTCTTTAAATTTCAAAGTATAATGAGAGCAGGCGGAGGTCATGTTAAAGCCTCGGTTTTCTTCAGGCATTACGACAACAAGCAAACAACAAAAGTAAACATGTCGTGGGGAAAACAACCATGGATGAACAATTTCTCTGTAAAACATACTATAAAAATGATTTAAAGGGATGGGTTGGAAGGGGGACAGAAAGGAGAATGAAGAGATGGATGAAAAAGACAACGTTGCAGTATAAATATTAAATACTTCACTTAAAGCATTGGGAATAATTCAATTCCATATTTTGAACAGAAACATCTGCTTATGCCTGTTCTGAGTCAATTTTGTCTCCCGCATGACACCTCCTCAGTGAGCCCGGTCTTCTGCAGTTGTTGCGATTCTTCCATGGAATTTAACGTAAAACACCACTTATAAAGCCATGGGTGAAACATCACAATCCAATGAACGCCCAAGGCGTGCTGTGAATGACAGGAAAAGGGAACTAAAGAAAGCAATATAAAGAAATGAGTTAGCAAAAGCGAGTCATAGATGATTAAAATAAAAGAACATTTTTAAGTCAAATGAAAGGGAAATTACCTGGACTCAACAGACAACACCACAACTGGAAACAGTTTGGATAAAGTAAGTTTCAAAGTATGATGACTGCAGGTAGAGGCCAAAACATTAAAATGAATGTTGAATTACTGAGCCTCCAGATAAACACTTTGGTGTGTTGTTCGGATGGGGTCTGGGGATGTTGTTTTGAAGAGATCTCTGGGGTGCTGTTCGGAAAGGGAATCTGGGGCTGTTGTTTGGATGAGGCCTGTGGGTTATTGTCTGGAAGAGGCCTCTGGGACTGTTATTCAGAAGAGGTCTGTAGGGTTATTGTCAGCGAGAGGTTTTGGGGGTTGTTTGAAAAATGTCTCTTGGGTTGTTGATTGAAAGAGGTCTCTGGGGTTACTGTTTGGAAGAGGTTTTGGGTTGTCGTTTGGAAGAGGTCTCTTGGGTTTCTGTTTGGAAGAGGTCTCTGGGGTCGTTATTTGAAAGAGGTTTTGGGGGTAATTGTTTTGAAAAGGCTTTTGGAGTTGTTTGGAAGAGACCTCTGAGGCTGCTGACAGAAAGAGGTCTTTGGGGTTGTTGTGCGGAAGAGATCTGTCGGGCTTTCGTTCAGAAGAGGTCCCTGGGGTGTTGTTTGGATAAGGTTTCCGAGCTTGTTGCTTGAAAAAAAAATGTCTGGGGTCGTTGTTTGGAAGAGGTCTCTAGCTGTTGTTGTTTAAAAGAGGTTTCTAGGGCTTTTGTACGAACGAGATCTCTGGACTTGTTGTTTGGAAGAGGTTTCTGGTTGTTCGGAAAAGGTCTGTTGGGTTGTTGTTTGGAAGAGGTCTCTTGGATTGTCGTTTGGAAAAGATCTCTGGGTTTGTTGTAATAATGATGTCTTTAGGAATTTGTTGGAAAAAGGTGTTTGGAGTTCTGCTTGGAAGAGGCCCCTGAGGGTGCTGTTTTGGAGAGGTTTCTGGAGGTGCTGTTCGGATGACGTCTCTAAGCTTGCTATTTGGAAGAGGTCTCTGGGTATATTTGTAGAAAGAGGTCTCAGGGGTTGCTGTTTAGAAGTATCGAGGACTGTTTTTCGGAAGTCTCTAGGATTGTTACATGATAGAGATTTCTTGGGGCTATATTCAAAAGAGACCTCTGAGGCTGTTGTTCAGTAGTGGTATCGGGTACTGTTTTGGAAGAGGTTTCTTGGGTCGTTGTTTGAAAGAGGTCTCTTGGGTCATTGTTTGGAAAAGTTTCTTGGGATTTTGCTTGGAATGAATTCCTGGTGTTGTTCAAAGAGATGTCTGGAGTTATTGTTCGGAACTGACCTTTGCGGTTATTGTTGGAAGAAGAAGTCTTTGGGGTTGTTTTTGAAACAGGTCTCGAGGGTTGTTTTTCAGAGTAGGTCTTTAAGATTGTTGTTCAAAAGGGTTCTCTAGCGCTGCTCAGAAGAGGTCTCAAGGGTCGTTGTTCAGAAGAAGTTTCTACTATTAGTTGTTGGGAAGAAGTCTTTGGGGTTGCTGTTCAGAAGAGGTCTCTAGGGTTGTTGTTCGGAAGAAGTCTTTGGGTTGTTATTCAAAAGAGGTCTCTAGGGTAGTTGTTCAGAAGAGGTCTCTCTGGTTGCTGTTCATATGAGGTCTCACGGGTTGTTGTTCAGATTAGGTCTCTAGGGTTGTTGCTAAGATGAGGTCTCTCTGGTTGTTGTTCATATGAGGTCTCAGGGGTTGTTGTTCGGAAGAAGTCTTTGGGGTTGTTGCTCAGAGGATGTCTCTAGGGTTATTGTTCAGATTAGGTCTCTAGGGTTCTTGCTCAGAGGAGGTCTCTAAGGTTGTTGTTCAGAGGAGGTCTCTAGGTTGTTGTTCAGATGAGATCTCTAGGGTTGTTGTTCAGATGATGTCTCTAGGGTTGTTGTTCAGAGGAGGTCTCTTGGGTTGTTGTTCAGAGGAGGTCTCTAGGGTTGTTCAGATGAGGTCATTTAGGGTTGTTATTCAGAAGAGGCCTCTAAGGTTGTAGCTCAGGTCTCTAGGTTTGTTGTTCAGGTCTCTAGGGTTGTTCAGATCAGGTCTCTAGGGTTTTTGTTAAGATACGGTCTCTAAGGTTGTTGTTCAGATAAGGTCTCTAGGGTTGTTGTTCAGATAAGGTCTCTAGGGTTGTTGTTCAGATGAGGTCTCTAGGGTTGTTGTTCAGATAAGGTCTCTATGGTTGTTGTTCAGATGAGGTCTCTCGGGTTGTTGTTCAGATGAGGTCGCTAGGGTTGTTGTTCAGATGAGGTCGCTAGGGTTGTTGTTCAGATAAAGTCTCTAGGGTTGTTGTTCAGATATGGTCTCTAGGGTTGTTGTTCAGATGAAGTCTCTAGGGCTGTTGTTAAGATGATGTCTCTAGGGTTGTTGCTCAGATAAGGTATGTTGGGTGTTGCTCAGAAGAGATCTCTAGGGCTGTCGTTCAGAAGAGATCTCTGGATTTGTTGTTCAGAAGAGGTCTCTAGGATTGTTTCTCAGAAGAGGTCCCTAGGGTTGTTTGGAAGAAGTCTTAAGGTTGTTGTTCAGGTCACTAGGGTTATTGTTCAGAAGTCTCCAAGATTGTTGTTCAGAAGAGGTCTCTAGGGTTGTTTTTCAGATTAGTCTCTAGGGTTGTTGTTCAGGTTCTAGGGTTGTTGTTCAGAAGAGGTCTCTAGGGTTGTTGTTCAGGAGAGTTCTTTATGGTTCTTGTTCAGAAGAGTTCACTAGGGTTGTTGTTCAGAACAGGTCTCAAGGGTTGTTGTTCAGGAGAGGTCTCTAAGGTTGTTGTTCAGAAGGGTTGTTGTTCAGAAGAGGTCTCTAGCATTGTTCAGAAGAGGTGTCTGGGGTTGTTGTTCAGAAGAGGTCTCTAGGTTTGTTTTCCTTTACAAGTCTCCGGGTTTGTTGTTTACACGAGGTCTCTGGGGCCGTTGTTTGGGTGAGGGATCATGAGTTATTGTTCGTGAAAGGACTCTAGGTTGTTAACTGGATGAGGTCTCTAGGGTTATCGTTCGGAGCACGTCTCAGGGGTTGTTGTCTGGAAGAGTTCTTTGGGTTTAATGTTCAGAAGAGGTCGCTGGGATTGTCGTTCGGAAAAGGT
>CM065717.1:61730133-61742633 GCA_033310375.1 Conus canariensis
TATAACTTTGTTTTTTTTTCCATATTTACAGATAGTTTCATGTTATCACGACAGGTCTTTAACTTTGTTTTTTTTCCATATTTACAGATAGTTTCATGTTATCACGACAGGTCTTTAATACATTCAGCTGATTTTGTAGGCCGCTTCGTGTAGTAGACAGCAATGAGACATCATCAGCAAACAGTAATACAAATAATTCAATGATATCCGGAAGTAACCTAACTCCGTGTTTACCTTTTTTTGTGTTTACCCTTTTCATTTATTTGTTTTGCTAACTCGTTTATGACAATTGAAAATAACGTAGGACTTAGAACACATCCTTGTCTAACTCCAAAAGGAGTTTCACACACTTTGGAGAGTCCTTGATTTGCTTGAATACAGGATAGCAAAGAATACTACATCGCTTAAGTGAGGCCAGAAATTTACCTTTCACACCCTGCTGTTTGATACATTGCAAAAGTTTATCATGTCGAACAGAATCAAAAGCCTTTTTAAAGTCTACAAAAGCGACGTATAGATTTCTTCCTTTTTTACTCAAACAGTTCTGAACAGAGGAATATAAAGTAAATATCTGATCCACAATCGAATATGTTTTTCTGGAATCCTGCTTGACATTCTGAAACTACATTGTTGCTTTCTAACCAGGCGCACAGTCGTGCATTTAGTATCGTAATATAGTATTTAGAAATAATACTCAGGGGAGAAATTCCTCTGTAACTATCGACGTTTTCAGGGTCACTTTTTTATATACTGGAATTATAACAGCTTTAGACCACTCCCTTTAGACCATACCTTTGTAAAAAGTATATTGAATAATTCAGTTAGAAATAGCTGAACTTTTTTACCACTAGCTTCAGCATTTCAGCAGATATTTCATCAATTCCACTAGCTTTGGCAGTTTTTAGTTTATCTATAACTTTTCTAACTTCTTCCCCAAAAGCAATATTTAAAGCGTGTTCTGATTCGTCTAACACATCCGTTTCAATATGGTAGTCCTTTTCGCCTTCTTCATTGTTTTGAAAAACGGTCTTGAAATGATTGAGCCTTTCATCAATACTAATGTCATAAGTAATTCTTTGTCTTTTTTCACATCCCATACTTCTGAGATGCCTCCAAAATTCCGACGAATTATGAATTTCCTTGGTTAATATTTCTAATTGCTGTTTTCTAAAAGCTTGTTTTTTCATCCTTGGTAAGTGTTTATACTTCTTCCTTGCATCGACATATACTACTCTGGCTTCTTCAACCTGACTTTTAATTTCTTCTTTCTGAGTTGAGGATTCTTTGCGTAATGCTCTGAAATAGTTGAATTTTCTCCTAGTTTCTTTTCTGACTTTGCGGCATCCATCGTCGAACCATTCCGACCCTTTCTTCCTGTGTGTACTGCTGCGTTTCAACATGCATTTGCTAGACTCTTTTAAGCATTGTACAAATGCTTCCAGGTAACTATCTACATCGTTGTCCAAAATATTTGCCGCTTTACATATTTTGCTTTGTATATCTCCACTCTCCCATGATTTGACAAATTCATCTTCATAATCCTTATTTCAGATAAATCTCTCCCTTACTGTTGTTTGAGTTGTTTCGAATCTGGAAAACAATCATTATCTTCTTTGCTTATTTCTAATTTCAAACTAACAGGCAGGTGATCAGATTCAATTATATTCTCAACATCAAGAGATATGAAATGAATAGATGAAAATAAATCAATGGATGCAAAAAAATAGTCAACTGTACTTTCCCCAGAAGCTGCTATATATGTACAGTTATCATCAAAATTTGATTCACTCAGTCCATTCAGTATAATACAATCAAACATGTCACATAACTCAATCAGTTGGTCACCAAGATTATTTACATAAATGTCTTGAGATTTTCTTGGAAAGTTATTGTGAGCCGGAAATGTTGTTGGTTCGAAATTCTTTTTGTCATCAGAAAAGGAGTAATTTTTGTCCGCAGTTCTTGCATTCAGATCTTCATTCAGCAACATGTAGAACTCGTCATAAGTCTCATGCAAGTCTGTTAAGCACTGTTCTAATAGTTCAACACCATAAGAACCCTGCTGGGTCTTCCAGAATGTTGAGTCATGTGGGGGAATATAAGGACAAATATACATTACATCTTTGTCCGTGCAAAATAAGTCTCTGTGAATCTTTAAAACTACAACGTTTTCTTGGTCCGTCTGAATTCTTTCTATGAAATCAGCAAAACGTTTTCTTATCATAACAATGACGCCACCAGAGTACCTCCCTTGATGAGAAAGTTCCTTTGCTTTTGACGTAAATATTATAAAATCTTTAAAGAGTAATGATTCGAAGTTAAATCCAACGAACGTTTCAATAAGGCAGACAAAGTCGAACGATTTGATGAAATCAAGGAAATCAGTGTTTTCTAACTTTTGAAGAAGCCCGTTAACATTATGATTTAGAAATGAAATATTGCTTTTATTCCCATTTACATTTTGTTCACAAAATTGGTTTTGAGTACCAGTCGTAGGAGTAATTCCTGGACCTTTAAGTTTTTTTACCCTCATTTGTCAAGAACTTATTTTCATGTATCGTGGCCCGGCCCGTTTTCTAGTTATTATCACCCGAAACTCCTTTCTGTCTGGATATAGACCTGGAGGGCTGCGGTTTGGCTTTATATCCTTTGGTTGGTTTCCGGACTCTGCTTTTTTAAAAAATAATCTGCGATGTTGCTTTGAGTGTTTTGCCTTTCAGTGCTTTTGTTTTTGTTCTGATGACCAGTTTGAGGGTTGGATGCAGCTCGCCGTGGTCGTGGCGTAGGAGCTAAGGGCCGAGATTCTTGTTCTGCTCTCGATTCTTTAACTCTCCTGCCTTGTGTCCGCCCCCTGTCTTGCTTGTCATCTTTGTCTGTTGGTTTGTCATCTGTCTTATTTTGGCTACGGCCGGCTTCTGAAGATGACTTGTTTGTCTCGTTCTGTTTGTCCAGGATTATGTTTGTTTCAGTTTGTTCTGTATCTTGTGAAAGACAATAAGAATGACCAACATCGTCTCTTGGATCATTGGACGTGCTTGGTTCTACTGAGTTCTTATGTTCTGGCATAAAACTATGGTCTGTCATCACGTCAACGTCTCTTGTATTTTCCCTGTACCTGTCTTCGCCCTCAACGTCTGTTCCAATTTTGTATTTGTTCTGTGAAATAAAGTCTTCATCTTCAGTTTTCGCAACATCTGAACTACCATTCATGAATGTTCTGTGTTGATCGTCACTGTGGTCATCTCCGGCGATATCATTTTCCATAGAAGGCGTCGTGGTCGCTAACTCTGATATCTGCAGACTGTCTGAACACTGAGGTTTTTTTCTGTTTCCTCCTGAAGCATCAGAGTTGGTTCTGCTGACAGCGTTTCACCATAACAATCATCCGGTGCTCAGAAACATTTCTTCTGGCTACGTCACTGAGGAACGTGTACCGGGAACAACAGGCACACGATCATGTCTGTTCTGGTCTCTTGGTTTGTCATTAGATCCCGAGACGATGGCTGAGCTCTCTCTCACCTATCCATGTTGACTGCGGCTTCTGTAGACTGGTAACGGCGTGGAGGACTACGATTGCTGCCTGACCGTTCTTCGAAAAATGTGAAATTGTCCTGGGCCCGAGCAGCATTGTTCCTCTCTGAGAGTTCCAGGTGGTGGCGTTTGTTTCTTTGAGGTTGTTTGCTACCGGGTTCACGGACACCTCTGTGACTGTCGTACTCACTGTCCTCACGGGTTCGTAGTCGAGGCCAAGTGTCTCCACGTTCCCACGGGGCTGAGAAGGATTGTCCTTCAGTGTCGTCCCAGGAAGACATCGGTTGCTGTCTGTCTCTGACATGGAGCTTCCCGCTATGAATATAGGCAATCTTGCCAAGTCCTCGGTGAAACTCCACCATCTCTCTTTGTCTCGAAGTAAGGTCGGAAGCCACTCTGATGCCGCTAGTCTTCAGACTGTCTCCGAGGTCCTTGTCTGCCCATCGACAGAACTAGACCAAGATGGGTTGGGGGTCACTTCTGTGAAGTCATGATTTGCAGATACGGAACGCCCTTGCGATGTCGTCATGTCGCCAGTTGTCGCCGTCAGTGTGGTCGTTCAGCACATCAATGATGATTTGGGTGGTAATTCGCTCATCTTCCCACTCTTCTTCATGCACATTGTGGAATTTGAGATTGCAGGCTTTTGACTCTTGTTCTGCTGTCTCTAACTTCCCCTCCAACAGATCCAATCTTTCCATCATGACAGTCTCGTCTTCGTTTAGTTCCTTTACGTCACCGATATTCATGGCAATACTGTTTTTCAGCTCACTAATTTACGCAAAAAAGCGCCCAAATATTGTTTTCCAGATCAGAAAATTTCTGGTCGATGTTTTCTTTAATTCCTGCTACATGTAACTGCAAACCCTGCTGCATTTGAGCGAAGCGCCAATCCATGAAGTGCACGATGTTTGATTGATGTACAGCAGGCATGTTTTGTGACATCTTTTCAGGTGCCTGTAGTTTGCTGAGTGTTTTCTCTTAACCAGGTCGGGGAGATTTAGAACACAGCTTTAAGTTTAAGGACTAATGTCTCCATGTGTTCGTGTCTTTTTAGCCACAAACCTATACACACACAACGTTCAATGAAGGAACAGCTTTTACGTGCAACCGGAGTGGGAAGGGTCGATGAAAGGAAGGGTAAGCGTGAACTGCGCTTACACAAAACGCAAGTCAGAATCCTTCATTAATTCTACTAATTACTGAAAGTTAATCTTCGCTCCATCTACTAACCTTTTCACCAATCCACAATCACCTCAGAGAGAGAGAGAGAGAGAGAGAGAGAGAGAGAGAGAGAGAGAGAGGGTAAGGGTGTGGGTACATGTTGCCATGTCTAGATGGAAGACAATCAGTCGGCTCCATTCGAAACAGCAACATGAAAAGTCAGCATTCTGTATTTTCTTCACATGAAAATCATTGCCGCAATCATAATCCAAATGAAATTATTTTCATCAATAGCCGAAACTGGCTTGATTTGCGAATAAGGAATTCCAGACACATTGCTGCTATCATCTTGGTGACATATAGTCTTCTGCAAATTCACTTCTGCCCACACCACAATATCAGTTAGGAACTGTCTTGGACATGGTGAGAGCGGAGCCGTACAAGATGATACAAAATACATATGATTACACTTACCATGTGCTGGGTGACCGCTTTCAATGTTATAGCAGATAGTTTCCTTGTTGGTGCTGTAAGCAATCAATCAATATCAATAATTCCAACTTTCGATAGGTCATAAGCAAATGGAACGTTCCAGAGAAAAGCCCTCCCCCCCCCCCCCCCCCCAAAAAAAAAAGAAAAGATTCCCTTAAAGATGTCTTTTTTCAACTTTCAATAACAACACCCATCTCTTAAAGATATATCTTTAAAAATTCATTTCCCCCCTTTTTCCCCAACAATAACAGCAGACAGAAGTATCAATATAACGGCATATAAATGAATATACAAAATCAGGGGGAGGAAAGGGGGGTCGAAAACAAGAATATGAACACATAAAGAAGGAATACACGAAAAACGTTAAGACAGTTCAAATCAATACCCTAAGAAGAAAGAACAAAAAAGAAAGAATCACGAATGTACTATTTTTTTTCTTTTTCTATCTCATCTACAAGGTACTAGAGAAATATATACATCCGGCATGCCTGTCCATGTAAGGTACAGTATTTCGGTGGATTTTCACTCATATATGGAAAGATTTTTTATTAATTTTCATGAATCACAAATTACTGCTCGCTTGGTTTTTCCCTCCTTCATTTAACTCATTTCTTTAGATACATCAACAAGTTTTTCTGAAGGGTACTATTTTGTGTTAAATTCCATAAACTCCATTTATAAGCAATGCATATACTTTTCAACGTTATATATGCTACTAAGTTCTTTCAAGATGTGTTTGATAATAGGTCTTAGTTTGTTTATTTTACATCTGTATACATAATGTATAGTCCCTAAAATAATGTGGACAAACACATCATCAGTTTTTGTATGTTCATCGTTTCCAAATAGAACCAGCTCCATATTAAACTGTAACCCCCTCCCCGAAAAAGATTTTTTTGCAAACTGACATTGCTACAGGAATCGGTGTCAGTTTGTTTCGCAGAATGTACACAGATCACTGACAAGAATTCTAATCATCTCTAAAATGTAATTTGTAACCAGAATATTATGACAAATTCTTATTTAACACCATTTTAATTAATTTCTTTGATACGTTTCGTTTGTTTCAATACATTCTACGAATGTCTCACACGTCTAATCTCATTATTTTTTCTATGAGGGTGCTGTAGAAGATTTTCGATCCTTTTTTAACTCTTGATATTGTTTGCAGTGCTTTCGTTCTTAGATTACAGTCACTGTTTTTTTCTCTTTTTTTTGTATTTTCACTTCTTAGATACCTTTTTATTGGTGATATACATCCCATGTAATCTAGATAGTTGAATGTAATGTCATATTTTTCGAAGAATATTTTGTGATTGCAAAAACTTCCATCTTCATTGACAGCATCTTTAACAAGAAGTATCTGCTTTGCTATCCAGTTTTTAAAGTTAATGACTTCTTTACAAACTTTAAACCTGTTATTATAGATAATGGCCCTGCTAATACCTCATGTGAATTAATTCATATTACCTGATCTGTAAAGCTTACATATGAAGTGAAAACGTCTTTCCAAAATTCATTACTTTTTTTTTTACTGACAAATTTTCTAGTTCCGTACATGTCACATGAATCTTTTTCCGACCACATAGCACTTAATCATTTTTTTCCATTTTGGATTTGCCATATACACTGTTTGTTTTTTATTACTAGGGTCATTTTAGGAGCTGTGTATACTTGCTTAAAGATCTTTTCGCTGGAACTTCTTTGTCTTTGTAGCAGATTCAACTGTCAATAAGCACTCCGACCTCTTAAAGACATTTTTTTTTTTTCTGGAACTAATTTGTCTTTGTAGCAGATTCAACTGTCAATAAAGACTCCCACCGCCTAAAGACTTATTTTTTTCTAAAACATTTTGTCTTTGTGATAGATCCAGCTATTACCACATCATACAGACGTGTTTTTCTGGAAAACATTTTCCATTGTAGTTGATTCAGAAGTCAAAGCGACTCCCACCCTATTAAAGTCTTTTTTCTGGAACTAATTGTCTTTGTAGTAGATTCAGCTCTCAGTAACGACTCCCATCCCTTAGAGTTTTATTTTTCTGGAATCTATTTGTCTTTGTAGAAGATCCATCTATTTCCACTTCAAAAAGATTTACTTTTCTGGAACTTTATGTGGTAGATTCAGCTGTCAACGACTCCCATCCCTAAAAGACTTATTTTCTTCTAGAAGTCATTTGTCTTCGTGGTTGATCCAGCTATTCCCACCTCATAAAGACTTTCCTGGAATTCCTTTGTTTTTGTGGTAGATTTGGCTGTCAATAACTCCTCCCACCCATTACTGACATTTTTTTTCTGGAACTCATTTATCTTTGTAGTAGGTTCAGCTGCCAAAGCCTCTCTCTCTTAAAGCACCTCACTGGTGAGGGGTTTGAGAGGTTGGTATAAAAAGGTTTGACTATAGTAAGAACACCTGTAATCACGAGCATCTATCACCACCATCATCATCATCATCATTATCATCATCAACGATACTGTCATCACCGTTATCATCAAATGGAAAACTATCGTTGTCTGGTTATCGCCCTTGATATTCTCCAGAAGAGAGCTAGACAAGAACCAGAATAAATGGTTGAACGAACTTCAACAGTTGTGTTAACAACGAGCCAGAATGTCACATTGGCGACAAGGATTCAAAGACTCATGCAGGGAAGTTCATACACATTTTTTTATGAATCAGTACAATGATATCAATTCTCACAAGACTGAAGGTTCTTGGAGAAATTGGTTGTTGTTTGTTCATGTAAGCAAGCGGTAATGACGCCGGTTTACTTTAGGCCCAGTCAACACTGTGTCAGGGCGTGAAAGCTGTGTGGGCCGGTCAAGTTCTTGTTTAGCTAAAATTGAAAGGAAGTTTTTGTGTTCAGAATGGCTAACATTCTTAAATTTGACGAATTCAATCCAGCAGTGGAATATTTTGACTGTTACATTGAACGTCTTACTATGTACTTTGAAGCAAATAACATAGCTGATGGTAAAAAGAAAAGCGTGTTCTTGTCAGATATTGGTGCAACATACTATTCACTGCTTTGTTCGCTATGCTCACCTGACACACTAGCTACAAAAACATATGATCAGCTTGTTGACATTCTTAAGCACATGTATCACCCAAGCCGCTGGTCATAGGTGAAAGAGTCAAATTTCACGGCAGAAAACAGAATGAGTTGGAAACCGTGAATGACTTTGCAACGGAACTTAGACGTTTAGCATCCACTTGTGTGTTTGGACAATTTTTGCAGGAAGCACTAAGAGATAGATTTGTGTGTGGCCTTTCTGATGCCACAACTCAGAAGAAGCTATCTGAGAAAGATCTCACCTTTTCCAAGGCAGTGAAAATCGCTCATGCTATGGAAACAGCTACAAGTCACTCTGCAGCTCTTCACCCTATGTTCTCAGATGAGCCACCATCTACATCTGATGTGAACGTGATCCAAAAAAAAAAAAAAAAAAAGCACAAACGTCAAAAGCCTTTGAGAAAACTAGCAACGTACAAAACCAGAACAACAAGTGTTACTGATGTGGTAAATTGCATTCTACTGCAAGTTGCCCTTTCAAGAAGTACACTTGTAATCACTGCAAGAAAATTGGACATTTGGCAGCCGTCTGTCGTTCAAAGAACAAAACTGGGGCATCTCTCTCTTCCCAGAAGTTCGTCTCTGAAAGCCATGAGGACATAGAGGTGGTGATGCACACTGAAAAGAAAGACAATGAACCATATAAAGTCACACTACAGGTTAAGGGCAAACCTATGGTCTTTGAAGTTGATACCGGAGCTTCAGTCACTCTTATCAACGCTAGAGCGTTTGATGGCGTGTTGGACAAGAGCATTTCACTGATGGACTGTGAGACAAAATTGAAAACATACACTGGCCAATCAATCCCAGTACGAGGGAAAGCTCTAATCCAAGTTTGCCATCAAGGCAAGTCTGCCATGCTACCTCTCATTGTGGTTAGTGGAAGTGGACCCGATAACTGCAAACCCAAGTTCTACAAAGCTAGAACTGTATCAGGTTGAAGCTGAAATCCAGAGACTGGAAGATGACGGAATCATTGAGCCAGTTAAGCACTCAGCTTGGCCAGCACCGGTCGTGCCATTCTAAAGCTGATGGAACTGTGCGCTTGTGTGGTGACTGCAAAGTGACAGTAAACACTGTAGCAAAAGCAGATGTGTACCTATTGCCTCGAGTTGAAGATCTGTTCAATAAAGTTGCTGGAGGACAATCTTTCACCAAACTAGATTTGAAGCATGCATACCAGCAGCTACCACTTGCTGAAGATTCCAAGGAGCAGACCACCATCAACACTCAGAAGGGCCTGTTTAGATACAATCGATTGCCCTTTGGAGTCTCAGCTGCACCAGCCATCTTCCAGCGGACAATGGACCGCTTGCTACAGGTCATTCCGCAAGTTGCAGTGTTTCTGGATGATATCCTGGTCACTGGCAGCTCAGATGAAGACCACATTCTTCACCTCCGGGAAGTATTTTGCAAACTTGAAGCAGAAGGTTTTCGTTTGAAAAAAGAAAAATGTGAGTTCATGCTGCCTGAGGTCACATACTTAGGTCACCGAATCAACACAGGAGTCCAGCCGACACCTGAGAAAGTGAAGGATGTCCAGGATGCTCAAGCACCCCAGGAACGCAGCAGAGTTGGAAGTCATTCCTTGGTCTCATCAACTTCTATGGGAAATTCCTGCCTTAGCTGTCAACCGTGCTATCTCCACTGAACAGTCTCCTTCGCAAAAGTGTTGTTTTCAGGTGGGGAGTACAGCAGGTTCAAGCCTTCAAAAAAGTGAAGGACATGCTTCTGTCAGCTAAGCCAATCTCCTGGAACATTTCAATCCAGACCTGGATGTGACCTTATCTTATGACGCTTCTGTAGTGGGCCTAGGAGCAGTTCTAGCCCATAAGTTTCCTGATGGTTCTGAGCACCTCATTGCCTATGCCTCAAGATCACTGAACAAAGCTGAACGAAATTACTCCAACATTGAAAGGGAAGCTCTTGCAATCGCCTTCGGAGTGAAGAAATTCCGTGACTATCTCTTTGGCCACCATTTTTGCTTGTACACTGATCACAAGCCCTTGATGACATTGTTCAGTGAACAGAAACCCATCCCAGCAGAGGTTTCTACCAGGATTGAAAGATGGGTAATGCAGCTGTTGCCGTACGCATACACTATCCAATACAAGTCAGGAGCCACAATGACACATGCTGATGCTCTAAGCAGGCTGCTCATGCCAACCACCAGTGCTGAGCCTGAGACTCCAGAAGCATTCATCTTCCTGAAAGACCATCTTTCCACGACACCAGTGACTTCAGCTGACATCCAGGAAAAGACTGATCGTGACCCTGTACTGTCACCTGTCAAGAAATATACGTTGATAGGATGGCCTGCAGAATTTCCAGGAAAATGGCAAGAACAATTGAAATCGTACAAGACTCGTGAAACAGAACTGTGTGTTGAGAGTGGTTGTCTAATCTTACGAAACAGAGTTGTCATACCTCCGGCTTGTAGGCAAGCAATGCTGCAAGAGCTTCGTTCTTGTCATCCAGGTGTCTGCAAGATGAAGTGCGTTACTCGCTCTTATGTGTGGTGGCCAAGACTTGATAGTGACACAGAAGCTACAGTCAGAGAGTGCGAAGCATGTCAACAAGTTCGTCACATGCCTCAAAAGGCTCCATTTCATCCTTGGGAGTGGCCTGAAAAACCGTGGTCCAGACTGCATATGGACTTTGCCGGACCTTTCATGGGACACATGTTTCTTGTGCTGGTTGATTCACATTCTAAATGGATGGAGATAAAGCTGATGACCAAGATTACAGCAGAAAAGACAATTTTCCGTCTAAGAGAACTCTTTGCTACATATGGATTGCCAGATACCATTGTGAGTGACAACGGTCCTACATTCACGTGCACAGAGTTCAAACCTTCACTCAGTTTCTAGGCATTCGCCATGTTCTTGTCTCACCATACCATCCAGCTTGAAATGGCCTCGCAAGAAAGAGCAGTTCAGACATTCAAAGAGTCCATGAAGAAGATGTCACCCAAACTCACTTTGGAACACAAGTTGGCCACTTTTCTCCTTCAGCAGCACATCACACCTCATTCAACTACTGGTGTGCCTCCTGCAGAACTCCTCATGAAACGGAGACTAAAGACGCGTCTTGATTTAACACAGCCAAGACTGTCTCGCAAGGTTGAAGATATCCAGTCAAAGCAGATGTGTCATAATCGCAGTGCAAAAGACAGACTACGCAGTTGGTGACAAAGTATATGTTCACAACTTTGGATCTGGCAAGGCTTGGCCGCTTGGAACTGTTGGTGAAGTACTGGCCCTCTCTCCTTCAGGGTTCTGATAGGAGATGGCCGTGTGATCAGGCGCCACACTGATCACATCCGCAAACGTTGGACTGATGACAAAGGATGTACGAACCTACCTCTTCCCGTGTTTGCTGACCGTACTTTTCCCACTGAGGAGCCCACAACCCCCACGCTCTTACGCTTGTGGACCCATTTCCTGGTTCCTCTTCCCTGGAACCAATGCCCCCTGTGGCCGCTCCTGGTTCCTGTCCGCCCATGTTCGTTCCAGACTCCTGCATGCCGTGCTGCAGCGTCTCCAGACTGCAACACTTCCTCCGGGGTTGCTTCGGATACCTGGGGGCCTACTCCTGCCTTGGCTGAGCGGCCCAGAAGATTCCGCAAGCCCCAGATCAACTAGATCTATGAACTACTTACAATTTTTTTTCCTGTTTTTGTTGATTTTGACAGGTGGTCAGTCGTTTCCGTTTAAGAACATTTGAAGTGACAACGGTTGAAATCCTATTAATGACAATCATTTCTGTTTGGTGATAGTGTTCGGTCTTAATTGTTTCACTTGGGGTAATAGTGATCATTCACTTATTGACGTTTTGTTGTTTTATTTCACATGAAAACTTAAAGAGGAGGGTGTCGGGTTATCGCCCTTGATACTCTCTGGAAGAGAGTTAGACAAGAACCAGAATAAATGGTTGAACGAACTTCAAGAGTTGTGTTAACAACGAGCCAGAATGTCACAATCGTCATCCTCTTCTCCCTCCACTTCTTCCCCCATCAGTACGTTAACTCTACATTTAATTGTCATCTTCATTTTATCATTCTCATTATTTTGAAATGGTCATCACACAAAGTCTATAAGCATATCTTGTTTGTTTGTTTTTTTTATTTTTTTGGGCGTAATCTTCCCATCATAAGTTTTCCAGTTAGTATTGGACAGGACAGTGGCGGATTGAAAGTGATAGTACCTATCATATACGGTAGAGAGAGAGAGAGAGGAGA
>CM065717.1:61747633-61760133 GCA_033310375.1 Conus canariensis
TCCTTCCCCTAGAGGACACACCAACCCACGAAGTTCATGCAAAGCAGCACTAACCCAGGGAAGGTACACATAGAGGCACAGCCAAGTGCTGAAGATCACATTTGCGGTTAGCACTGCTGGACGAAGCTCTACGCCACCAAAGCTCCAGCAATAAAATTCCACATGGCAGGAAGCCACAAATCATGGTTTGGAACAGCTGTGATATCAAGAGCATGGAAGCAGGGTTTACTGGATAAAGCAGATGACTGGGAATGCACAGTAGACCTTCTGGGATGAGAGAACAATCCGGCGATCATCAGGAAGAGTGGTATGAGACCAAATGTTGTTCTCCACTCAAGTTCATCAAAAGAAATGATTCTAATCAAATTCACTGTACCAGAAGAAAGCAGAATTGAGCAAGCAATCCTTTACAAGATTGAGAATCATGCCATACTAACAAGCAGCTTGAGGGAATCCGGCCCCCTGGCCCAGGTCCTTGTCATAGAAGTTGGAGCAAGGTTATTTGTGGGCTCATCAGCCTATGATCTCATAAAACAGCTCGAGATATCAGGTACGAAGAGGACCAAAACCCTGAAGGCAATGGCAGAGGCATCCGAAAAGAGTTCCAGCTGGATCTGGTCGAGGAGGAACAAGAGTGAACTTCATAAGGCTTAAATTTCCCAACTTAGAACCAGTGTCACGTTAGTAGAGGGGCTTAGACATCCATCTAAAAAGGCACGCCTCAAGACGCTCACCCATCCAAAGGTTACAGGTTCAAATCCCGTCAGCTCCAGGGGGAAAAAGTGGGCAGTAGAAGGGCATATGGGAGTCATGACTTGGATGTGGCCCAGCCCCCACAGAGTGTAAGGAGTTCAGGAGTTCACTTGACTGAGTAGGGTTTCTTATCTGAAGACTTTCTGCTGTCAAGCTCGCCCTAAAGTTTCTTCTTGCCATTACACAATACATTTCCAGTAGATGATGAAAACAACTTAAGCTAACAGAGTTTCGTCGTTTACAGCCTCTGTACAAATACACAGCAAGCTGTTTCGTTATTTTGTCATTTGTCGATGCCATCAACAAGATTAATGAATTAATTTGAATAAGGAAGGATGCCTAAAGTATTTAGAAAGGATATACCTCCGTCTCTTAATGCTAGACATTAAAGAGCAAATTGAACTTTATTTTCCTGTAGTTCATGACATAATGCACAAAAACTCATACAATATTTTACAATTTTATTGCGCTAAGAATGTTCACAAAGTTCCGAAATACCAAATCGGAACTTTTTCTTATATCTCAATTGTTTATTACTAGCCATTGACAAATACGTTGGGATGCAATGCATAGGATTTAACATTCTGCAAATAAATAAAGCTATTGCGGTCATCAACATGCAAGTTCCGCCTCTGCCAACTGCAATCAATCAGCCTTTGCCGAAAAACTGAATAAAACCAGTTATGTCACCAACACTCTGATTTTCCCATTCAAAACCAAAACTATATTCATACAATTCAAGTCTTATATTGGAGGTCCATTTTTCTTTTCCATGTGATCTAACTCTAAAAGCATAGCGCAGGCTTTAAAAATCTGTGTTGTTCCATTTGCGTTATTCTTAACCAATAACAAATACACTTAACAAGCAAAACTAGCTGTATGGGATATCTATAGGTTTCTCCATACACCAAATCGTTCGGTGTTTTCAGTGAAACGCCAATACATTTCTTTAGAGCATAAAAGTGTATTAGCACACGCGCACCTCTCTCCCTGTATTACAGCACCATATTGTAACACTGGTTGAACATTAGAGCGTCAAATAATTTCAGACAAACGGGATGGAGAGACAGGGACAGAGACAGGAAGACAGACAGAGACACAAGGAGAGAGAAAAAGAGGGAGGAAAAAAAGAGAGGCCATTGAGGCTGAGAGACAGGGACAGAGACCTCAGAGAGAGAAAAAGAAAAGAAGAGTGCGCATTTTTGGAAGGCTCGTAGATTTGTGTATGAGCGGTTGATCACGCTCAGTGTATTAGCACACGCGCACCTCTCTCCCTCACTGTGTGTGTGTGTGTGTGTGTGTGTGTGTGTGTGTGTGTGTGTGTGTGGTGCGTGCGTGCGTGCGTGCGCGCGCGTGCGTGCGTGCGTGCGTGTGTGCGTGCGCGCGCGCCCGTAAGTGCGTGTGTGCGCGCTCCTGCGTGAATGTATGCAACCCCACGTGTGTGTGAGAAAAAGACAAAAAGAAAAACAAGACCGACGATTTATGGAACGCTCGCAGGTGTGTGTGTGTGTGTGTGTGTGTGTGTGTGTGTGTGTGTGTGTGTGAGTGTGTGTGTGTGTGTGTGTGTGTGTGTGTGTGTTTGTGTGTGAGTGTGTGTGTGTGTGTGTGTGTGTGTGTGTGTGTGTGTGTGTGTGCGCGCGCGCGCGCGCGCGCGTGCGAGAAAGAGAGAGGGAGGACTGAGCGCGCACGATGCATCAGCCCACGCGCACCTTTGTGTGTGTGTCTGTGTACACTTGCACGCCAATATCTTTTGTCCGAGTTTCTATGTCAGCTTGTGTTTCAGACATAAAATTGTATGTATTCGACCTATCTGTCAACATCTTATTTAGTACATAAGTGTCGGGTTCAATAAGAGGGACCACAGAGTCAGGAGTCAGGTCGCACTCTCACGACTCAGCACAAGAGCCAAGCACAGAAGTGGGAGAATAGACAACATGTGTGGAGAAAAGAAGGGTATAGAAGAGGAAAGCACCCTTATGAAGAACCAACTATCCTACTGGGCAAAAAAAAAACTGGTAATAAACACAGAGTACCTCAGGGATACCCGCTAAATCCAAAATGCCTAACCCAGTATTACTAATCCCTCAAAAGAAGAAATAAAGTCAGAAACACGTCTAACACACAAACAGGGCCTATTTCCTAACATAAACAGCTATTCTTTCAAAAAAGAACAAAACAACCAAAAAAAAAAAAAAAAAAAAAAAACCCACCCAAAAACAACAACAGTTTGTTGCCCACTGACAGGTTGCGCCTAAACGGGATGGAATCACCCCCACTACACCGCCTCACACCACAGTCACACTGTCCCCAATGTTCACTTAACTGATGTACGCATATGTACGAGTCTTTCGCTGTATTGCGACGCTAAGGCTGTCCCACGTAATGGGGAGGGGGCACCACCTCTGATCGGGAAGGCAAACTGAAGACCCTACAATGACAATAACAACAACCCTGCACCGGGGATCAATAGCTTGTTCTCACATACCTGTTCATAGTCAATGGGAGTCATGGGGAGGCAATAGTGGGCGGGGGGTGGGGGGAGTCGCTATCCGTCGTCAGTTTATGAGTAGGAGTGGGGTGTATGGGGAAATCGTAATAATATCTATTATAGCCCTGCAAATGTTCCACAGTTATTTCAGTTCGTAGGGTAGTACTTTAATATTCATATGTTCTGTAAATTCACGTAAATTCACAGGGTCAAAAGGAAAATATTAAAACACCTTACACTCCTGACAATTTGAGACAAACAAAGCACGGAATAACATACGAACGAGTACCACAAATACAGGACAAAACGAAACGACACAAGACGAGACCAGACAAGGTGCGAGCGCAATGAACGGGTGTGCTGAGGTGTGTCACTACCCACCTGCCACAATTCTACACTGGCCGCGTGCCAGCCTTTGCCGAATGAGTTCCTTTGTATAGGAGTGGTCACATCACCATTAGGACTATTGGGACAAATCTGCTTAGTCACACACATTGCTGTTTATCTTTAATAGCACACGTAAAAGTGTCCAAAAGCATCATCGATTGACGGTTCAGTCTGAACAGTGGCTTCTGATATACAGTCAGAAATTGCAAAAGAACAATTTCAGAGAGTGTATGTACTTTATCTGGGTTCCATATTGTTTAATCAAGAGAACAAAGGGGGCTGTCACATAAGCTATTTAAATCATTTTCTGAAAGCACACGATTTACTGTGAGCACAAAAGGCATTGTACCGATTCGACTCTACTACGATTTCTGTACATCGTGAAGCAAAGTCCGGAATAGCAATAAAGTAGTCATTTGCTCTTGCACCACTAAGAGAAACAAAAGTAAATTGCTTTGATGCATCAGGGTAACAGACGTCGTTTAAGATCAAAAGTTCACAACATGCACACAAATCTAAGAGATGCCTACCAAAAGGATTAAGAACCAAGTCCTCTGACTGGCGGTTATTAACAAACAATGCTGAGTTGTCATTTAACATGTTTTCCGGTTCAATCTGAAATGCATCAAGATTGAATTGATGGTTGGCTGTTCTGCTTTTAAAATCTCCACAAACTGGAAAAAGAGCGTCACCAAATTCTTCCAGCACATCTGTCATACACTGCTCCAGTTCAAACAAGTGTTGCACATAATCATAGAACGGAGAGTCGATGGAAGGCACGTAACAAACCACAAGAAAAACGTCACTGTCAGTTCCAAAGAGTGATTTATCTGATGTGTCGTATGAAACATCAACCCGCTACTCAAAGTGATAATACCACCACTACTCCTACCTCAACGAGAAAGTTTTACAGAAGAAGAAAAACATGAAAAGCTGACCAGCAATCTGGAGGGATAAACGAGCTGTTAAGAACAAATTAAAATAAGCACTTTCAAACTTTTAGAAGCAATTTAGAAATCTGGGTCGGAAAATTTGTTCCAAACCCTTCAATATTCCAAGACAAGAAAGAAAGTGAACGGCTTACCGCGGGATCGATTGTGTTCAAACCTGGGGCTTGGCCGACGCATCATGCTTGGTTTGATTCTGCCGAAACTTCATCGTTGGGGGTGCTGGGTGGGCGCCTTCGGTTAGGGGGTCGGGGTGACTCGTGCTGGCAGCTTGAGGACGACCCACTAGTGGTTGCACTGTTGCCACGGACACGTGACCTGCTTCCAAGGTTACGATTTTCGACTGACCCCTCTCTTGGATGACTGGAGGCTTCTTTGTGATGGCGTGAGTTGTCAGTGTTGCCGTTGCCAGAACGTTGCTGTAGAGGGCCTGCGACTACCAGTTTGTTCCCATGTAATAAACATGTAATCCCTTCTCACGCAGCTTTCTGATCTGCTCCGACTGTCTGGTTGTCAAGTCTCCTGCAACCTGAATTCCTTTCTGCTTCAATGCCATACGTCCCTTTGTCAAGACGTCAATCTTGTCTCGCTAACGAAAGAATTTGACAATTATCGGGCGGGGCTTAGGGTTAGGATGACGGTTGGCAGCCATTGATGCAAAGTTAGGTTTTTGATCCACTCTGTGCGCACGCACAATGTTATCCACCGACCATGTTTTGCTGGCACGGTATCCTTCAAAGATTCCACCACTTTGGTGGGACAAGACTCAAACGTTTCGCCTGGGGTTTCTAATAGACCGAAAAAACGGAGCTTGCCTCGGTGAGAAAAGGCTTCTAACCTATCCAGTTCCTCTTCATACTGTTTCCATAGGTCCGTCAGATCCTCCTGCAGATCTTCAACAGACTGCCATATCCTCCCGTTTCTCTGCCAGTTGCTCGCAGGCTTTCTCCAGGCTAGTGGTGTGGTCCTTTGTCTGCAATGTCATAAGCAATGGCCTGTACCGACAACAACATAGAGTTCATGTCAACACGCAGAGCGCCAAGCTGGGACGACAATTTTTCGTTGATAGCCTGGATTCGCTGGATATCAGAGTGAGGGGCGGGAGTGGTGTACCCTCCTGATCAGACACACCAGTCACCAGTAACAACAACTTCACACTGAGGGGAGGGAGACGACATGGTAGTTGTAGTTGTGTGCCAGCGCTCGGTTGAAATGCAGGCAAACACAGTGACAGTCACTAATACGGTGCGCGTGCAATTCAAGTATACACCTGTGCCTCAAGTTACCACAGCAACCAGCAATGGTGGAGAAAAATAAAATACAGGTAAAATTGAGAAATCTTGAAGTCACAGACAGAAAAAAATTATATCAATCGATCCTCCAAACACTCACAAACACGATGATAATCATCATATAGTTCTTATAGTTCTAATTCATACTTTGCCAAAAATGATAAGGAATTTTGAATAATATTCTCACAGCTCCTCAAGAGTGGTGTTGCCAGTTTTGTAAGAGAGACAGACAGACAGAGAGAGATTCAGATGATTTATTCATATAATAGGCCAAGGCCCCTGATGAAGGGGTGTGTGAACACACAAAGTACAAGAGTTATATCAATACAGTTAAATTACGAAACGAAACAAAAATAATTCGAAGGCGATTTCAAAAAGTGAAAATTTCTCTGTACTTAAAGGCTTTGCCCAAAAACAAAGAATTTTTTTTTAACAATTTCAGCAGAAGTAGATGAACAGAGTAGGCTCAGTTTAAACGAAGATGCCTATCTGTAATATTTGGGCTTAATAAACGTTTCTCTGATGCTCATGAGAGCTGGGCAGGAAAGTGCGAAATGTAATTCGGTTCCTTTGATTCTTTACATAAAGGACAAAGCAAATCACAATTATTACATGTTCGATATCAAAATCTATGGATGGCTAAAGCAGATATTCCTAATCTGAAATTTGCTGTTACGTTTTTCAGGTGCCTATCTATGTCTAAGCTTAAGCAAGTTTTCAGATCATGAACATCACAAAAGTTCCTGTAAAAATCAAACCTGTCACTGTTATGAATATGATTAAACCATTTCTGCCACCTGCAATCAACCAGCCGTTGGCAGAAAAACGTAAAAAGTCTGTAATATTACCAACCCCTTGATTTAGCCAAACAAATCCAAATCCATATCCAAACGGACAGAGGCGCACTTAGGACATCCAGTTACTTTCACCTTTAGCATTTTAGTCATATAACATATGGTACGCCTTACGAGGAATTCTAAAGTCTTCCATTTGTATTAGTTTGAGCCAGTAGCGGATACATCTGACAGCAGAAATAACGTAAATGGGAAAACGATCAGTTTCGCCATAAATAAGATCATTTGGAGTCCGTCCGTCTACACCTAGAAACCTCTTCAGAGCAAAGATATGTACATATTCACAATGGACAGCCGCTTTTTCTAGTCCCTATAACTCAGAGCTGTACTGTGCAATCGGCTGAGACTGAGAATCAAACAGCTTTATTAAATAACATAAATGAAGAATTATTAAGACTTTTTCATGATGCAAAGCAAAACATTTTTCGCCTTACTCGTAGAATCTTTGCACGTACCAACAAAACTCAAGGGTGTTAAGAATGTTATTCCTAAATATTTATAAGCATTGACAACTGCATGAAACTTTCGGTATTTCTATAAAAAAAAAAAGCATTGTCATGGTCTCAGTCTCATCTATCTGATCGAACTCAACTTGTCTCTGTAAAATAAATGGTTTCTCCTCTCAACCAGCCATTCTCCAGTACGGGGTTCCCCAGGGACCCGTCTTGGGCCCCCTCCTTTTCGTACTCTACACCCATCCTATCTCTAACATTGTTGCCCATCATAGCCGGTCTCACCACTGCTTTTAAGACAACAATCAAATTTACATATCAGCAATATCTCTCAGCTGCCTTCTGCAATCCACCGCACACAATCGTGTATCATGGACATAAAATCTTGGATGACAGTTAACAAACTTCTGCTCAACAATGAAAAAACTGTATCCCAAACTCTATCAAACTGGAAAATTGCCTTATTCAGACATCTTCATCTGCACGGAATTTAGGTGTTACCCTTGACTCAGCACTTTCCTTCCAGCAACATGTTTCCACAGTCTGCCGTGTCTGTTACTCTGAGCTTCGCCGCATTGGTTCTGTGCGACATCTTCTCTCTGTCGATGCCACAAAACCCCTTGTTTCTGCCTTCATTCTATCTAGACTTGATTTGTGTAATTCTCTTCTAGCTGGCTATCCCCAGAATCTTCCTAGTCGTCTCCAGAAAGTACAAAACAATGCTGCTCGTTTGATTCTCAGACAACCCAGATCTTCTCATGTCACTCCCTTACTTCTTTCTCTTCACAGGCGCTAGGCTGCCGGTCGAAAAAATGAATAGACTACAAACTGTCCTTACTCTGCTTTAAATCTTTGAATTTCTTTGCTCCTTCCTTCCTTTCTGATCTCCTTCATCCCTATGTTCCGTCCAGGCAGTTGCGTTCTTCTTCCGACAACACTCTGCTTAAAATCCGTCGATTTCGAACTTAAACCTATGGTGATCGTTTTTTTTTTTTTTTTTTTTTTTTTTCCCCCAGGGTCCGGTTTCTTGGAATAAACTCCCAATATCTTTGCGTAGTTCAAACTCTCTGTCTTCCTTCAAGGCATCTCTTAAAACAACCCTCTTCACCTATCAATAGCCACAGTTCTTTCTTCCCTTTCCTTTGCCCATCAAATTGATTCTGCGACTAATGCGTGTGTGTGTGTGTGTGTGTGTGTGTGTGTGTGTGTGTGTGTGTGTGTGTGTGTGTGTGTGTGTTGTTGTTGTTGTTGTTGTCGTTGTCTTCAATTTAACGTCTATCCACATAGTGATATTAGATGGGTGTGTGTGTGTGTGTGTGTGTGTGTGTGTGTGTGTGTGTGTGTGTGTGCATGCGTGTGTGTGTGTGGGGGGGGGGGGGGGGGGAGCGGCGTGCGCCAATGTGTGTGTTTGCGTGCGCGCATGCTGTTGTGTCCGTTGTTGTGCGACAGTGTGTGTGTGTGTGCGTGCGTGTTCGCGCGCGCGCGCGCGTGTGTGTGTGTGTGTGTGTTTTGTGTGTGTGCGTGGATGTGTGTCAATATGCACCCTTGTTTGTAGATGCAAGGTACGTATTGCAATATTCATCTTCCTATTGGTTTCATTTATGTTTTCTGTAACTTTCTATGTATTTGTAAGAGCTTAGGGCTTATGATGTAAGATTAAGCGCCATGAATACTCATTATTATTATCATTGTTATTAACTGGCATAGCAATACCATCGTACACCCACCTTCTCTTACACTTACATATCCACCTTAACGAAATATTATGCATTGCTTTTTTCCAAATTAACCTTCAACTGCAGCGATTGAGTGGCTCGGTGCAAGCTATTCAACTGTTTGCGACCCTATAACAGTTTCAGACATCAAACAACATCATCAGCCAAGAGAAGGATAAACAATTCAAAGGCGTCGAGCGACAGTTAAAGCACCATGTTTACCATTGTTGATTTCGTCAAGAGCTAACTCATTAATAAACAAAGAAAATAAGATAGGGCTACATGCATCTTCCTGCTTGACTCATCTGCAACAATTAATAGTCAGTAAGTTTCGCTCCACAACGAACTCTGGTTCTTACTCTATTGTACATACTTCTAATAAATTTATAGAGTTTACCTTTAATACCATTTTTTATCAAAACGGACCAGAGGAGATTTCTGTTAATGAAGTCAAACGCTTTTTCGAAACCTATAAAAACTACGTATAACTTCCTATTATAAGAAAACTGCTTCTGTATAAGTGCAAGAAAGTAAACATGTGGTCAGTAGTTGAATAACCATTTTTAAAGCCTGCCTGGTGATCACTTGTGATATTATTTTCCTCTACCCATACTCGTAAACGGTTATCAACAATTATCCCAAAGATGTTACACTTATACTACTAACAGAGATCCCTCTGTAGTTGTTGAGATTATTAACATCACCCTTTTTTTAAATTGGCAAACAAACAGACTGATTCAGTCCAGTTTTCTGGAAACGTACCGTTGTAAAATAATATATTAAACGATTTCAGAAAGAATTGCATTACTTGTTCAGAAGCATGTTTAAATAATTCATCAATAATGCGGTCAGGACCAGCTGCCTTGCGATTTTACAGTTTTCTACACGCTGATAATATCTCTTCTTGTGAAATTGGTCGGTTCATATAAGTCTTTTTTTTTTCGGTTCATATAACAAGTCATTGTTTACAACAAGTGTTTCGTCAACACACATATCACTAACATCAGTCTCTAATAAAGCTTGAAAATGCTGAAACCGTGTATCAATAGTGATATTATTCCTGGGCTGTTTTCTTTTGAAGGAAATTCTATGAATAGTATCCCAAAATTCCTTTTGTCAGTTTATAGACGATACAAGTCTTTGAAGTAAAGAATAGTTGAACTCTTTCTCTCTTCTCTTCAATAAATGTTTATACTCTCGCCTTGCAACTCAGTAAGCATTTATATCCTCTGTTCTTAATGTGCGACGACTAATTCGAAGTATGCTCCAGGCTTTTCTTTTACTAGCATCACACTCTTTATCATACCAGTCACCGGATTCTTTACTGCTATTCATATATGTGTACGTCTTCTCATAACATTCTGCACTTTCTTTTATGCAATTATTAAACACGTTTAGCACACAGTTCTCATCGTTATCTAATAAACTTATAGCAGCATCTATTTTTATACGATTTTCATTACTACATAACTTATCGCGAGACAAACTAGCATGTTCATCATTCCAGACGAATTTTTCTGTAACATGTTTTTCTACTGTTTCACTGGCGTGTGCGGTATTTTCTTTAGGAAAAGAAACAAGAAGTGATACAGGTAAGTTACCAGAATCTGTGCATTCTAAAACATTCCACTTACATGAGTCAAACAAAAGAGTAAAACGTTCTTTAGAAAATATGCAATTATCGACAACACTGCAACCAGTGTCAGAAATGTATGTGTAGCGACCTTGAAGGTCACCTTTACACATGCTATTAAGAATGCACAGATCTACAGCAGTGCATACATTCAGTAACAATTTTCCATAATTATTCAATGTACAGTCAATGAGGAGTGTCGATTGATACTGAGAGGGCGGCTGTGGAACTGTTCATCAAAAACATCGTTTACATCGTTTATTGTCTTGTGAAATGTTGGAGGTTCTACAATTCAAAACACTCTTTATCATAACATAAACATCCCCAGGTAACAATAAATCAACGAGACATTCTTCAAGTAAAGTAATACCATTATCAAAACATTGGTGTACTGAACAATGAATTATGTAGTTTTTGTCACGCCACAAAGGACAGTATCACTCATATGTTCTGGCACTGTCGTGTTGTTCAAGATTTTTGATGAATGCAATGAATGAAAAATGTCACAATGTGTCGAATTTACGAATTACAGAACCACTGGCTATTCTTGGGTCTAATAAAGATATAAGCATTGGCCAGATCTTTTATTTCATTTTGATATCTGTTAAAGAATACTTGTACCACTATAAATCAAATGGAAATATGCCTACTGTGCAAACCTTTGTTAATACGTTAAAATACAGATACAATATTGGAGAGTACACAGCGCGCAAAAATACGGTATATAATGGTTTTGTTGCCAAGTGGACTCCTTATAAGACTTCTTTAGTTGACTAAAGCAAGAAAAAAACAACAACACCGAATTCATAAGTATTTGATAAATTATCAAAAAGAAAAAAAACATTCAGTGGTTTACATGTGGACAGTATATTTCAGGCCCAAAGTTGACATCTATAAGTCATTTAGTCCCTTTAATTATAGTATAATCCCACCTTCATTTGTTTCTATCCGATGTAATTGAGTTGACCAGAAAAAAAAATGTCTTCATATATCTGCATATTTAATTATATGGTTATTTAACCATTTGTATAGTAAATCAGCTGTTTTTCATTTACATTTCTTAAAATCTTCTGCTTTCACTTATATTGTTGCAACTTAGGATGAATACATGTACTTTTGTGTCCTACATGAGTGTGTCCCTTATCAGTTGAAATCTCTGCACACTGTCTTCTTTTGACGCATCTATAATTTCTCAACTGATCTCATTAAAATTTGATTTGAAAAAGTAATTAATAATAATAGCAAGATAAAAAAAATTTATACTATTATCAACATCAAAGTGGGTAAAATAAAAGGTGAACCTTCTGGTGATACGTGGGCACAGAAATACAAGACATCCTTTTCGTGATCCAAATAATATTTTATCAATCAAGAACATACAAAAGTTTGAATAATTAACGTCGATGATTTTTACGAACGGAGACAGTTCTTTTTCAAATGAACAAATCACTCCTCCCGATCCGCCTCCCTTGTTTGGAAAATGCAACTGCCGATTTACAAAATACAGCACAACCATCAAACATATCAGCACAATATTCGTCCATAAATGTTTCAGTTAAACATACAAATTCAAACTCATAAATTAACGACATAAAATCACAGTCAGTAAGTTTAAAAAATAAGCCATTCACATTCCACGACAAGAAAGAAAGGGTTTGTTTACATTTGTACACGATGTGTCGTTCACTCTCTTCTGCACGTGTTTTTTACAGACTGTTCGAGCTCGACGCTCTGATCCACAAAAACAGTTCACTGACACTCTCACGAGTGACAGGCGATTCTACCGGTGTAACGTTTTGTGGATATCTTTTTATGTCACACAAGTGTAGGTAAATTTTTCTTCAAGCGGCCGGCCAACCCCCTGTCTAGATTCTAATAATCTGCTTTGACCATCAAGGAAATACTTTTTCTCATCAATGAGGAGATTATCAAAGATCATTGTACTTTTTCTCATCAATGAGGAGATTATCAAAGATCAT
>CM065717.1:61765133-61777633 GCA_033310375.1 Conus canariensis
AGTCCGCAATACAAACATCACAATTCATTTCCAATTCTTCAGACACAAGAAGTTGTCAATAACACTGTTTCCGTTAGGTGAAATGAAAGTAAAGACACCTCACCTTGTGGGCCTCCTGTACAACATCCATTTAGTATTACTAATCCATATATATATATATATATATATATATATGTTTGAATAATGCTTTTAGTTTTTCAGCAACTTTTTTCCTCTCCACACTTTCGTTTTGTTTCATTTACTAACCTTCGCTGGCTGCTTTGGGGGTGCTGTTAGATTTGTTTTGAACACTTGATTGTGAGAACACCGCAGAATTATCGACTGTGGTGTGTCTTTATTTGACACCAAGAGCACACACACAATCAGCCGTGATGAGTCCGATCCAGCGGACGAAAGGCCTAGGAGCAGGCAATATAAATAGATGTGCCTTCGAGAGGGATTACGATGGTTCCCTCAGGCAGCTAGTGAAGGGTTTCTCATATTTATAATATATTTTCTTCATCTTCAACATTTCTTCCTTTTTTTTTTTTTTTCTAAAAGTTCAAATCTTTGCCAAGTCATTACAATAACGACTGAAGAATTGTTAGCCTGCACTTGTTTTCCCCCACTACTTAATTGTTCAGCATTATATATATATATATATATATATATATATATAATATATATATATATATATATATATATATATATATATAGAGAGAGAGAGAGAGAGAGAGAGAGAGAGAGAGAGAGATAATGGTAGTAAGTACGAACAAAGATTTTAAAATGCTCAACCGTACTGGGAGCAACATTTGTTAAAAGGTAAGGCTTAAAATTCTATCTACAGCGCTGTTTCATGCGATTGCAATCGTCAGGATGTGATGGGTCAGTGCTGCCGGTGTTTTATAACTGCTTGTGTTATCTGTCATCTCGTGCTGTCTGTGTTTTTCGTGTGTTTCTGATTCCTGTTCACTGATAGGAATTTCCACTTGTGCCTGCAGTTGTTAACCATTTCTATCCTGGTATTTAAAGTTGCCAGTTGTGGTTTGCATAGTATTATGTACTTTTCTGTTGAGCATAGGTTACATCTTTTTGAAATATTGTTGTATGGTGCTGCTCTTTTTATGATTTTCCAGGATATATTGTAGTCTGTTTTTTTCTCTTTAAGCTTCCAGATGTATTTACTTAATTCTGTTTGGTTTTTGTATCTTTCTTTGTTAAATGACTGTTTGTGGTTTGCATATCTAGTTTTAAATTGGTTTTCAGTAATACCTATGTATGTTTCTTCTGCGTTCTCTGATGTTACAGTGGCTTGGTACACAATGTTGTTGTAGAGGCATTTGTTGCTCAGAGGGCACTGTTCTTTCTTGATGCAGTTGCAAGATTTCCTTTCATCACCCTCGTTTTTCTCTATACTGCTTTTCATTTTGTTGGTTGAATCAATGATGTTTTTAAGGTTGGGCATACATGAGTATGATAATTTGATGTTGCTTTTGTTAAATATCTTGGATAATTTGTGCTCTTTTGGGAATGATGATGTTAGAATTCTAAAGAATTCTTTCCCTATATTTGTTTTTACTCTTCCATCATATGGGGGGTTGTACCATATGATCTCCCTTTTCCTGTTCTTCTTGTGTCTGCTCATGTCATTATCTGGGTCATATTGTAGTTTGTAGTTGTAGCCACTTTTGTGTAACGCTTCTTGATATTCAGCTGCAGCGTTATTGAATGCTGTTTCATTACATGACAGGTTAGATAATCTCTTATTTATGCCTCTGGGTATTGTTTTTAGTATGGAAGGTGGATGGTTACTTTTGATATTTACATAGACAGGTGTGTCATTTGGTTTTTTGTATGGTTTATATATGTGCTGGTTGAGGTCTAACGTTATATCTAGGTAGTTCACTATCTTTTTATTTGCTTCTATAGTGATTTTTAGATTTTGGTTGTGGAAGATTTTACACAATTCTTTTTTCTTATTTTCAATGTTTCTAGGGTTGCCGTTCAGCGCAGCAAGGCCATCATCTCTGTACAGTCCGACTTGTTTTCCAAGTTTTTTTTTTAATGTTAGATAGTATGAATAGTCCGACAAGTTCGCAAGTTTCGGCGCCATCATACGATCCCATTGTAACATCAAAAGTTGAATTCTTGCTTGCCCTCTTGGTCCAGATTTCATTTTTGCTGTGTAGTAGAGTTTTCTTTGTATAGAAAATGATTTCCATTTCTGACCCTGGTATTTCAGTATATTTGTTGGCAAATTTTATAGCTTTGGTGAGTAGATCTTCATCTATAGATAGATAGAAATCTACTATGTCAAATGTTATGAAAACTGTATTTTCTTGTTTGTTGAGTTTCTTGAACCATTGTATGACTTCATATGTGTTTTTCAAGAGATTGAGTTCAGTGTTCTCTCTTATGTTTTTTATGGCTTTTTCTAAAACATTTGTGAAAGCAGACAAAACCAGCAACTTCTACAAAATGGAAACTAAAGAGTACTCACAGCTTCTCAATAAAAACATCCAAAAAAATTACAAAAAAGCTGATAAAACTACATACGAGTACATTAGAAAATAAAGAAAAGGAGCTTGTGCACCAAATGGACTTAAGCGATAGAGTGGAGACAACAGCAGCAAGAGAAGATTTTATAACACTTAAAGACCACAAACCAAACTTTCTGAATAACCCAACATGCAGATTGATAAATCCATCCAAATCTGAATTAGGAAAAATCAGCAAAAAAATCTTAGAAAAAGCCATAAAAAACATAAGAGAGAACACTGAACTCAATCTCTGGAAAAACACATATGAAGTCATACAATGGTTCAAGAAACTCAACAAACAAGAAAATACAGTTTTCATAACATTTGACATAGTAGATTTCTATCTATCTATAGATGAAGATCTACTCACCAAAGCTATAACATTTGCCAAGAAATACACTGAAATATCAGGGTCAGAAATGGAAATCATTTTCCATACAAAGAAAACTCTACTATACAGCAAAAATGAAATCTGGACCAAGAGGGCAAGCAAGAATTCAACTTTTGATGTCACAATGGGATCGTATGATGGCGCCGAAACTTGCGAACTTGTCGGACTATTCATACTATCTAACATTCAAAAAAAAACTTGGAAAACAAGTCGGACTGTACAGAGATGATGGCCTTGCTGCGCTGAACGGCAACCCTAGAAACATTGAAAATAAGAAAAAAGAATTGTGTAAAATCTTCCACAACCAAAATCTAAAAATCACTATAGAAGCAAATAAAAAGATAGTGAACTACCTAGATATAACGTTAGACCTCAACCAGCACATATCTAAACCATACAAAAAACCAAATGACACACCTGTCTATGTAAATATCAAAAGTAACCATCCACCTTCCATACTAAAAACAATACCCAGAGGCATAAATAAGAGATTATCTAACCTGTCATGTAATGAAACAGCATTCAATAACGCTGCAGCTGAATATCAAGAAGCGTTACACAAAAGTGGCTACAACTACAAACTACAATATGACCCAGATAATGACATGAGCAGACACAAGAAGAACAGGAAAAGGGAGATCATATGGTACAACCCCCCATATGATGGAAGAGTAAAAACAAATATAGGGAAAGAATTCTTTAGAATTCTAACATCATCATTCCCAAAAGAGCACAAATTATCCAAGATATTTAACAAAAGCAACATCAAATTATCATACTCATGTATGCCCAACCTTAAAAACATCATTGATTCAACCAACAAAATGAAAAGCAGTACAGAGAAAAACGAGGGTGATGAAAGGAAATCTTGCAACTGCATCAAGAAAGAACAGTGCCCTCTGAGCAACAAATGCCTCTACAACAACATTGTGTACCAAGCCACTGTAACATCAGAGAACGCAGAAGAAACATACATAGGTATTACTGAAAACCAATTCAAAACTAGATATGCAAACCACAAACAGTCATTTAACAAAGAAAGATACAAAAACCAAACAGAATTAAGTAAATACATCTGGAAGCTTAAAGATATAAAAATAGACTACAATATAGCACTGACCCATCACATCCTGACGATTGCAATCGCATGAAACAGCGCTGTAGATAGAATTTTAAGCCTTACCTTTTAACATATATATATATATAAGCCCGCAGTGATTTACCAAACTCATTTATGGTTTCATCTTTGGAACGTCTGAAAAAAAGTCTCTTCTTCACAATCCAAAACATCCCGTGGGTTCAAAAATTTGTCATATTTTCAATAAGGGGTTGCTGTTCCCCCCCCCCCCCCCACCCCCAAGCGTTAAGATCTCCGCAAAATATAGCATACACATCTTTTTTTTTCAATGAAATGCAACAGATATGAGAGAGAGAGACAGAGACAGAGACAGACAGACAGACAGACGACAGACAGACAGAGACAGACAGAGAAAGCACACACACACACACACACACACACACCACACACACACACACACACACACACACACAGTGTTCTCAATATCTGAGTGACTCCTCTCTTTCCCTTCCTACACATTTCCAGCCAGCATCTATCAAAGCTTAATTTCGTAGTGAAAAGCATCCCTAGATATTCATAAGTATTTGTCACTTTAACTTCTGATCTGCCATAAAACCATTTCTCATGCCCACCATTTCCAAAAACCATTATATTAGTCTTACTCAGATTCACTGTCGGTTGCAATCTATCTGATAACTTTTCCAAAGTGTCTAATTGCTTCTGCAAGCCAACAGGTGTATCCGCAAGAAGAACAACATCAGCAGCAAACAACATTAAAAGTAGCTCAGCAGCCCCTGGTAATATTTGAATTCCATGCTTCCCATTTTCTGAAATATTGACTGCAAGCTCATTGATGAAAAATGCAAATAACTGGGGACTGAGCAGACATCCTTGTTTCACACCATGTGGGGCAATTGAAATAGTCTGAATAAGTACCTTTTTCACAAATACATGCAAGTACAGAGTCATACGCCCCTCGCACAGCTGCATACAGGTTCCCTTTCACACCATTTTCCCTTAAAATCTTCCACAAGACATTCTTATTTCCTTCTGGAAATCAACAAAGGCAACATACAACTTTGCCTTTTTTAAACAAATATACATGTACTAAAGCATACAATGTAAATAAGTGTGCTATATCCCGATCGAAATCCGGCTTGTTCTTCTACTATTTTCTCTTCTTTTTCTGCCCTGGCAGTTAATCTGTTATTTAGAATATGATTATAGATTGTACTAAAAACACTTGTCAGTGCAACGCCTCAGTAATTATCTGGATTGTTACTATCTCCTTTTTTGTGAAGAGGGATTATTACGGATTTTGACCATGCCTCAGGAAAGATTCTTTTTTCGAACAGCGAGTTAAACAGGTTTACTATGAAATATGTAACAATTGAGTTGGCACATTTGAACATTTCTCTAACTACTTTATCCGGTCCCGTGCTTTTGCCGCATTTAATATGATTTGTGCTGCTTATAACCTCATCTCTTGTTATATCATTATTAAATAACGGCTCTTCTGTGCATAAATTTTCATTGTCCACCTCTGTATTTGAGTTTTCCGAGTCGTCTTTAAAATAATTAAATACTTCAAAAAAGTGATCGCACTACTGCTTTGAGATTATTTCATTGTAGATGACTGGATTTCTGCTAATCGATCTAATTTGGAGTCGTACACAGATGCCCTTAATTTATCTGGTCATTTCTCATCGAATTCTTTTTCTTCTCTCTTTTCATGGTTGTGTATTCTTTTCTTTCTTTAACATTGATTGCTTGTTTTCAATTCTTTTGATTGAAATCTTTGATAGTGTTTCAAGCATCTTTTAACCATTCTTTTCTTTTTTTTCACACTCATGGTCAAAGCAGTCACTCACTTCTTTTTTCTTTTTCCCCATAGATCTTACCATGCAACCAGCAGCACTACACAAAGCATTCACCAGAGAGAGAGAGAGAGAGAAAGAGAGAGAGAGAGAGAGAGAGAGAGAGAGAGAGAGAGGATCATAAACATAAAACCCAGCGACATTATAGAAATTGTAATGGAAACGTGAATGTTGATTAAACGATGGTGAAGAGAGGTTAAGTGTACAAAACGAACAGGACAGGCTCACGGGCTGAGCCTTGGCGCAAATCGAACAGCAACGAAGTTGGAATGGAAACAAGATTATTAACAGAAAGAAGATGATTGTCATGCAAAGGGGGAGAGAAGAGTGAAATGATAATTGTATTAAAAACTGCAGGGAGATCTAGTAGACAGAGAATGAGCTGATATGTTGTTGTTATTGTCGAACAGTCAATCAGTAAGCCGTTGCAGATTTTCATAGGAGTAGTCTCAGTGGTGTTATCAATGCGACAGGCTAACCGTGATGGGGGTAAACGAGGTTATTAGAATAACGATGATTTATGACCTGGCAAGAGCAACTTTTCAGTGACATTGGCAAAGAAAGGAAGATTCAAAACAGGCCTGTAATTTGTTTAGCATTTCCGGATCAAGAGTTTACTATTTCAAGCGAGGACATACGACTGCATTTTTGAAAGGGGATGAAACAGAGCATGTGGACAGACAGGTACTGGTAATGGTGGTGATGTAAGACAGGAGTGTGTCAAGACAGTGGCTGAGAAAAGATTCTGGAAGTGGATCGAGTTCACAAGGTATATAGAAAGATAGATAGATTGATAGATACGGAGATAGGTAGAGAGAAATAGATATAGGTTGGAGAGAGAGAGAGAGAGAGAGAGAGAGAGAGAGAGAGAGACAGAGCGAGCCAAACCTTAGATCCGCTGTCACGTAGACTGGCACAGAACATGTAGAGCCCACATCACAGTGGATGGTGGAGCCGTGGCCCGGGGTGGGAACTACTGCATGGGGCTGCGACGGATACCACCATCAATACGACCGTCAATAACAAACAACGGGTACAATAGTACACCACACTCTTCTCACAATCACAACCACCAGGGAACAGCCCCATGCAGCATAATAATAAACCACACTCTCATAACAAATAATGAAACTTGAATAAGAATGTAACTTAGGCATTACTCAGAAACTTTGTTTCAATAACATTTTATAATGTTAATTCTGTGATGGAAAGGCAAATCAAAACAGCGTCAGGAAATGAACACGAACAAAGGTAACACTGAGTACTTACCCAAGTAAGTCATGGCTACTGGATAACAGGATAACAATTTTACTTGTCCAAAAGATGGAAAATTCATTTTCGACAGCACAGCAATTATATACCAGTACAACACACACACACACACACACACACACACACACACACACACACACACACACACACACACAAAGGCGTAAAACTGCCTGTGTAAGAATCCATAGTAAATCAATCCCATCAGTAAAATATCTTCATGCAAGCACAAACACTTCTCACACACACCCTGCCCCCCCCTCCCCCTCCCCCCCCCCCCCCCACACACACATCCACACACACACACGCGCGCACATCACACACACACACACACACACACACACACACACACACACACACACACACATCATACATCACACACACACGTACAAACACATGTGCGTGCGCAGCTACAGTAGCCTACACATCTACTCTCTTTAAAACATGGAACCTAAAATTACAAAAGAGAGCACCATCATCATTAAAAGCAAGCACTCTATTTAAATATATTCAGTTTAATAAGATTGAAACCATAAATATGATTGTTTAAGACCAGGCATTCATCGATACATACGATTTAATCACACACACACACACACACACACACACACACACACGCGCGCGTGCACACGCACGCATGCACACACACACGCACATGCGCGCGCGCGCGCGCACACACACACACACTCACATACACAGCACGCGCGCGCGCGCGCGCACACACACACACACACACACACACAATTGTTTTAAGAACCGGCAAGGATAAGAGTAACGACATTCAGCTGTTCATCATGTGCATAGTCATGGTGTATAGTCTGATGGCACTGGGGAGGAATGAGTTGGTATGTGAAGAGAATGTTGGTGTTCATTTACTGTCCACTAACCTTGGAAGAGTCTCTCACTGGTCCTGCTGGTAGACCCTGGGTGCGATCTGCAAAAGGATTAACAGTGCAGATAATCACTTGCCATGCAAAGGACAGTTGTCCCCTTGACAATGACATCGTAACATCATATAGAGAGAAACCGTAAGCTGGGGAAGCAAAGTAAAAGACGGAAAGAAACGCGCATAACAAGTGATCAGGAGTAAACATGAAGCCCTTCGCTAGAAGCACGAGGAAATTATGACATCGCCTGTCCAGAATGACGGTGATACTCTGCTTATTACGTCAGCCCATCCTTCACTTTAAATGAACAAACACTACCTATAATTCTTTGGTATTGTCAATACAAAAAGTATAAACACAAAATTCAATGACTTCAAACAGCAGCCTGAGGAAAACGGGAAATGAGAAAAGTACTTGAAGGAAATAATTTTCACCAAACATAAAATAACTAAATATGAGTGATCTATTTATGAGAAAATCTTCGAGCAAAATCTCAGCACATGAGGATCCATCAAGGAATATAGTGAGCTGAAAATATACCAACAGTCTCAAGTGGTCAGCTCTTGTGTTTAATGAGCCAAATACTGTCGGTCACATCAGGGCTGACAACAGCTAAGAATTGTGTAGAACAGCCTATGTGTGGATGTGATCTCCCACCGATTGAGACTAAACAAGAGTATTTTGAACAAATAAGTAGTGGGGGAATCTCTCTCTCTCTCTCTCTCTCTCTCTGTATACACACACAGACGTAAACACACACACACACACACACACACACACACACACACACACACACCCCACACACACACACACAGAATCGAGGTTGAATAAGTCGACACTAGGAAACGACGTTCGGCTCTTTGCCTTTTCCGGTCAAAGCCCTTCTTCGTATGCCGGAGAAGTCAACATCGGAGAAGTCAACATTTGCATAAGTCGACGTCATTTTCCTCTATTCACATCCCCATGAGTCGACATTCACGTGGATTCAATCTACATTACCAGTACACACAAGTTCACAAACCAGCAGGATGTGAAGATCTGTGCGAGAAAATGACAATGAAACTGAACGCAAAGAACATAAACATTTTCTATCGTTTAACAGCTTATTATTTGTTTTTTTATTTATTTTTTTATTTTGGTTGTTTGTTGATTTTCTTGAACCTTTTTAGCGCTTCATTCATGTTTTTTTTTTTCTCTTTCAGTCTCATTTCCTTTCCTTCAATGGTGTGGGGAGACACAGACCGATTTAAGATTTTCATTTTAAAAGTGCATTACAGAAGATATTCTTTTCTTTGTGCCACACGATGTTCGAAACATGAAAAGTTATTCAGACAATGTTAAGTTCGCCCTCACAAACCTTGGTATGTCTACATCCTTTTCTTCTTTTCACATTCAGATAAATTGAGGCCATTCGTATGGATTACAAAGAGAACAGCGTAGAAAACTGATTGCTTTGGTACAGGGAAATTTGTCCTGTGTAAATTCGTCGAACTAACTATACGTGTAGATCTGGATCAATAATAAAAATGAAGTGGAACTCAGTTAAAGTGAGAAAAAAAAGTTTAAATTTAGTCTTCTTCTTTAACGCATATCTCTTTTCTTTTTGCTTTCTTTTCTTTCCTTTTTTGGAACCTTGCACCTTTGCCTTTTTCATGTCTGTCTTTTTTTTCTGTCCTATCTTCCTTCATTCTTCTCCTTCTTGAGTAATTACTTTCCGTCACAGGGGACTGACATATAGTGCACTGTCATTTCACTTCTTTCTTATAACGGGTGAAGGAGGATGGGGGCACAGCGTTCATTCCATTTGCTTGCTCGCTCGTTTGTTTATGCGTGTCCGCACTCAGATTTCCGGCGTAACGATCCATTTTAACTCCCCTCCACTTATTAACTCCCCGGGAGTTAGAATTAGCACGTGCCAATTTTAACTCCCCGGGAGTTAAAACAAACCACTTATTGCCTACAATTCGAATCGTGGAGGCAGCAGCGCCATACAAAGCTTTAACAAATATATCTAGGGAAGTGTTGATGTCAACTGAAAGGGCTTGAACAGCTTCTTGGATATGGCAATTAAACACATGCGAATTTAACTCATGTCTGTACTCTTGCAAATAGTCCTCAGACCCCACAATACAATTTTCCTCATTCTCGACGATTCTAAACTTGTCTATACAATCAAGACCAGATTTCCAACTAAACTCGACTGGTAAATGCCAAGAATCAACACGGTCTCCAATATGTAAATGACAGTTACTTGAAAACAGCCCTTTAGCGATTATAAAAGAATCAATAACACTATTACCATGTGGCGAAATATCTGTAAACTGACCATCAAAATCGCCAGCACATGCACCGTTCACATTAATACAGTCCAACAAAAAACACAAATTCAACAATGACTCAACCAAAGTTACTGATAAACATATCTTTTGACAGCCGGTTAAAATTATCAACATCATTATCATCGACATCATCAACGGGGGAATAAGTACGTGCTTCGTTCCAGTTAGGTTGCTTCCAAAGATCACTACATGAAATTCCTCATAATTTACAATGTTGAAAATAGCTTCTTCAAGTACAACAATTCCATCTTTTTGTATTTTACTGCTATACAAAGGACTGTTCTCTGGAGCAACGTATGTGTGAATAATCAGCACATCCTTATCGACCTGAAAAACACACTTATCTAATTTCACAACCACAGAATTTTCACAATCAATCTTTATATGCGTTTTGTAGCGTTGGTAGCATTTGCGGACTAAAAACAGTAACCCACCAGAATTTCTTCCTTGTTTTGATAACTTTTTTTGCACGTACATATTTCACAAAGTTAGTAAAAATTTCGGAATAGTCAAAAGCGTTATCCACAAGTTTTTTGTCAAGCAAACGAAATCAAACAGTTTTATGTATTTAATGAAAGAGAGGTCGTTCAGTTTCGTGTACAGGTTTTCCACATTGTAAGTCAGGAATTTCAAATCCCATGGGTGGCCATGCCTGTCCTTTTTTTTTCTTTCCCGCGTACTCAGGCTGATACTCCTGCGGACACTCCCTGTATAGGCAGGCAAGGATTAATCCCATCTTGCCCGACAAAGGGTGTGGAGTTTTGTGTGTATGACCGTTTTTTATCCCGCCATTAAGGCAGCCACACTCCAACTTCGCGGAAGGTGCATGCTATGTGTAACGTGTCATCCATACCAACGGCCAAACTGGCCTTCTCTTCCGAAAGTTGGTGATGGGATTTTACGTGTGTGCAAGATGTTATGGGTGCGTTCACACACTGAACCTCGGTTTATAGTCTCATTCGAAGGACTGTATGGGAAATGGAGTCAGAACCAATGTTAACTCCGAGCGAAAAATCCCCCTGTACAGAAACGGCCCGACGGAGATTCGAACGCGCAACCCCAGGATCACCAAGATTACGAGTCCGGCGCTCTACCACTAGGCTATTCCGGCCCCTGTCCTATTGCTTTTTTTAACGTTTCTGTCTGAACGACGGGGAAGGGGGTTCCTGCCTGGAGTCTTGTTCACAGGCGTGCTGTTCGAGGTGTTTCCTGGCCTTGGTTGCATGCGCTGAAAAAACTCCCGCACGCCCGACTGCCGTGACCCGCTGCAATCACGACTTGCACGTGATGGCCGTTGACTGCCGGCCTGCCAAGATGACGACCGATGAGAATGGGTTGGCTGTGTTGGCTGCGTTGGCTGTGCCGCACGGTACACTGTCACCTCTGACCTGTTTGTTTACAGTGTCATGCAGGAGGGCAGCCGCAATTGTTGACCGCGTTGACTCGGAATCCACCACCTCAGCATAAGTTCTTGGGTCAGGTCGTCTGGGCTGCACTACTAACCGTCCCTTTCTGAAGAAAGCCACCTTATCCTCCTTGGCCTCAGCGACTAAACTGGCTTGCTGGTGGGTGAGGTCATTGGCCACGGTTATACCCTTGTCCTTAAGTTTGGCACGGAAGTCCTTGTTTGTCATAACTGACATTTTGTCCTTCCACCTGCTAAATTTAACTATCACAGGTCGGGGTCCACCATTTCTGCTCTGGCCTACACGATGGGCCCGAGCAATGTCGTCTGTTGTCCACGTCTTGTCCGTCTCCACGCTGTTCAGGATGTCCGTCACCACTCTGGCACAGGAGGAGAGAGAGAGAGAGAGAGAGAGAGAGAGAGAGAGAGAGAATACCGGAGACCAGTAATGGTAATAAAGCAATGGCATATGCAGAAAAGAGGACAGAGGAGCGTCTTACTGTTTTCACATTCATTGCCCTGCCAGTTCAAAGGACATCGGCATACCGCCTTGGAGTGTTCCAGAACACAAATAGCCCCGTGCTGACAGTCCAACGTGCTGCATAACGGGGATTCTGACACACACACACACACACACACACACACACACACACACACACACACACACACACACACTTTACATGTTGAGACAACAGTGTCTTGTCAAGTCAGTTAGCGCAGGTTTTTAAAATCGAT
>CM065717.1:61780133-61825133 GCA_033310375.1 Conus canariensis
TCTAATTCAAGAGGTGTGGCAATACTTTTCAATAACAACTTTGAAACTAAAATTAAAAATGTTCACAAGGGCGATGATGGGAATAGCCTCATGGTCTTAGCAGAAATTAAACAACACGATTTTTTGTTTGTAAATGTATATGGACCAAACAGAGATGACCCAGAATTTTATTTTACCTTAAATCAACAAATTAGTAATTTAGGTATAAGTAAAGTCGTAATTGGAGGAGACTTCAACTTAGTTTTGGACCCCGCAAGAGATTACTGTAATTATAAAAGGGTTAATAATCCCAAAGCGAGAGAAGCAGTAGACAACATGATAAACGATTTAGAATTAAATGATATTTGGAGGGACTTAAATCAGGATTGTCACAGATATACCTGGAGAAGAAATAATCCTTTCCAACAAGCGCGGCTGGATTTTTTTCTCATATCAGATCACGTTGTTTCCTTTGTCGATGATGTAGACATTGAATGTGGGTATAGAACAGACCACTCCATGATTGTGTTAAGGTTACGGTTTGGTAAAAAAAATTAAGAGTAACACTTTTTGGAAATTTAACTCGTCATTATTAAAGGACAAGGACTATCTGGACGAAATTAACAAAGAAATTGAGAATGTTAAACAAGAATATGCTGTAAGCCCATATGCAAGAGAAGCAGTACACACGATTCCTCTGACCGAATTACAGTTTACAATTTCTGATGACTTATTTCTAGATTTTTTACTGATGAAGCTTAGGTCCAAAACTATCTCATACGCAACTATGAAGAAGAAAACCACGAATGAAGAGGAACGTAACATACAGCAAGATATACAACGGCTTGAAAGAAAAGAGACAAAAGACGAAGAAGAGGTCAAAGCTTTAGAGTTAAAGAAGGAAAGGCTAAAGGTTATTCGAGAGAAAAGAATAGAAGGGGTACTTTTAAGATCGAGGGCTAGGTGGATAGCTGAAGGGGAAAAAGTGACGAACTATTTCTGTAACCTAGAAAAAAGACATTTTATCAGTAAGAGTATGACTAGATTAATTGATAACCATGGCAATATTCTAAATGACCAAACAGAGATTCTTCATGAGGTTCAAGGATTTTATGAATCACTGTACAAAAAATGTGAAGTTGACGACTGTGATTTGAATGAACTCATTGTAAATATTCCACATTTAGACCGTGACGAAGCAAATAAATAAATTAGACGGCGAAATCACACTGGAGGAGACATGCATAGCATTAAAGAACATGAAAAACAACAAAAGTCCTGGCACTGATGGTTTCACAACAGAATTTTTTAAGTGTTTTTGGAGCAGAATAGGGGTTTTTGTTGTCAGAGCTTTAAATGCCGGATTTAGAAGGGGGGAACTTTCTTGTGTTCAAAGACAGGGACTAATTGTTTGTATACCAAAGGGAGATAAACCAAGACACTTTGTGAAGAACTGGAGACCAATCTCGTTGTTAAATGTTGTATATAAAATAGGGTCATCGTGTATAGCCAACCGTTTAAAAAATGTGTTAGCTGGTCTCATCAATGAGGATCAAACTGGTTTTGTTAAGAATAGATACATAGGGGATAACATTAGGCTCATTTACGACACAATTGCTTATTTAGAAGAACACAACTTACCAGGGCTTTTATTAAACATTGACTTTGAGAAAGCATTCGATTCAGTGAGCTGGGATTTTATGTTTAAAGTATTGAAAGCGCTTGGATTTCAACAGGGCTTCAGCAAATGGATTGAAACATTCCATAAAAATATCAACTCATGTGTCCTTGTTAATGGTCAAGTTTCTAGTTGGTTTGAGATAGACCGCGGATGCAGACAAGGTGATCCACTATCGCCATATTTATTCCTATTATGTGTTGAAATTCTAGCATTAATGATTCGGGAAAATGTAAACATACGTGGAATAGTTATAGATACAGTCGAACATAAGCTTTCTCAGTATGCAGATGACACGGAATTTCTTTTAGCAGGCGACATAAAATCATTTGAAACATGTATAAACGTACTGGAAATGTTTGGTCGAATATCGGGGTTATATATGAATCCTGGAAAAACTAGCGCTGTTTGGTTGGGGAGCTGTAAAAATTCTGCTGTTCGTTACATGGACCATTTAGGTATGGAGTGGAACCCACAAAAATTCAAAATTCTTGGAATCTTGTTTACCAACGATTTGCAAAACTGTGCAGATATTAATTATTCTGAAAAATTAGCGGACGTGAAACATTTGTTCAAGATTTGGGTGAGAAGGCAACTAACTCCTTTGGGCAGAGTGGCAGTTTTAAAATCGCTTATTTTATCAAAACTCATCCATTTGTGGATATTACTACCTAACCCACCTGACACTTTCTTTCAGACTTTACAAAATTACTGTTACAAATTTGTGTGGAATAAAAAGCCAGACAAAATAAATAGAAAAACTGCTCACAAAAGTATTCAAAACGGTGGTCTTGGACTACCAGAATTAAAAACGTTTGCTTCTTCCCTAAAATTGACGTGGCTGCAAAAAGTTCAGACTACACACCACAAATGGAAAACTATTACAACATCTAACTTTCCACTTTTAAGCGATATTGAGAAATATGGACCAGAAATACTTTCTTCCTTCTGTAAATCAAATGTATTTTGGACAGAGGTATTTATGGCGTACAAACATTTTTTCTACAAAGTTAACTGTAAGACTTCATATGAACTCCTTGCGGAACCAGTCTTCTATACAAACAGAATACAAGTTGGGAAAAAGACTATTTCGGGAAAAGCATGGATCAACAAGGGCATATATTGCATTGCTCATTTTTTGCTTGACAATGGCCAGTTTATTTCTTACGAACAATTTAAACAAAAGTATGATGTAAATATTAATTTTGTCACTTTTTCTGGTATTAAAGCAGCTATTACTGAATATATACAAAAAACAAAAATCAAAGTTGAAAATACAAATGAATGTTTAAATATGCATGTATGTTACAAAAAGTTAACGTCAGTTTGTAAAGGGTCAAGATTATATTATGACATTTTTATAGATAATCATACACACCCGAAAATCTGTACGAACTGGGATATAAAACTGAACGTTGAAAATGACTGGAAAAAACTGTTTTCTTTATCTGAGTAAAATTTCTGACATAAAAATGAAATGGTTACAGTTACGAATAATACACAGATGTCTTGGTACTAATGTTGTGCTGAAAAAAATGGGTGTATTGAACAGCGATGTTTGTACTTTCTGTACCTCTGTTAAGGACAGTATTACACATATGTTTTGGTATTGTACGGTCATACAACGTTTTTGGGAAACGCTGGTGGTTTTGATGAATGAAAAATGTATGTGTGCATTTAATTTGCAGATAACTGAACCATTAGCCATAGTTGGATTTGATAAAGATATACATATAGACCATGTATTTTATTTTATTGTATTATTTGCAAAACACTATTTATATCAGTGTAGAACAGAACAGAAATCAACCAGACTTCAGGTTTTTCTTAATAAACTAAAATACAGATATAAAACTGAAGAATACATTGCTCGAAAAAATTCTGTATATAACGATTTCCTTTCCAAATGGCACCCATATACGCCGATGTTCGCAGGCTCAGAATGAATTACGAATGATAATGACATTGTACATTATACGAGTACAAGTATGATTATAGTACCCTAAAACTGTTACACCGCCTAAAACAGCCCCTTTGGATATAATACAGAACCTTCAATATGTGTATGTATATGTATATATATATATGTGTGTATATATATATATGTATGTATGTGTGTATATGTATGTATGTATATGTGTATGTATATATATGTGTATGTGTGCATAAGCATATGTGTGTATATGTGTATATATATATATATATATATATATATATATATATATAAAGAAAACAAAGACAAATATGTAAAATTTCATAATGCACTAGGCTTGCCTCATGTGCTCTCTCTCTCTCTCTCTCTCTTACCACGTAAAGAGGCTGTAACCGTGCCTTAAAAATGTAGAATGGTATTGTAGCTGTGCTTAGTATGTTGATTTCCTCTTTATCTATCGTTTGTTTGGATTTGTTCTTTTCTATTTTATATTCTAATATGTTGTACTGTGTCGACTTATTTGAATTAAAAAAAAAAAAAAAAAAAAAAAAAAAGAAATAGCACATCACACACACACACACACACACACACACACACACACACACACACACACACACACACCATTTCTACTTACGAACACGACCATCCAAGAGTAACATTAATCAGTATTTTGTCTTCATTTTTAAAGGGCCTATACCTCCCAATATTCTTAAACTGATACACACAGAATATACGTTAAACCATTTCATATACTCACTCGTTGATGATTTTGTTTATCCGCATCTACCCTGCCTCCGATATATACTTTGCAAGAGACTAAATGATATTATCACTTTAAGACATTAATACTTTGATCATGTCGTCTCTGCTACTTTAGTCTGAAATAATACATTTTTTCTCAAGTAACCGTAGCCCCTGCAACTGCAAAACGAAATGACTTAACCCCCGGAGTATGACCCATATCGGGCATGGAGGAACCATTGAGGCATTTGCACTAAACCAAAATTTATTCGCATATAGACCAAATGTTCTTAATCTGAGCCTGGCAAGGCAGAGTCTTTTCCATCTATTTGTAACCACTGAAATATGTCTCTCTGTTTAAAATAATGATTTAAATGAAAAGAAACAGTGCTATCTATCAGTACTTCCCATTTTCCTATGCCAGTTTGTTTATATGATGCTGTTTATCTATCTTTAAATTCAAATATAAAACCATTTTCGTAACCTATTCCATGGCACATCCAAACAATTCCAAATCCATGCTCTGTCATTTTTTTTATTTGAAATACTCAGTTCTGTTTACCCTATTCTTCTTGCGCCAACAGCATTTCATATACTTGTGTACACAATCTCAACATTGGTAACCTGGTTATTCTAATCCAATGTTTAGTACATTTTATACAAGATTTATATATAACGGATATCTACCCATTTCACCATACAAAACAGTATTCGACGAATGCAATGGCACACCAGTGAAACACTTTATGGCAAACATGTGTACCTTTTCCATGCAGTTCTTAACAGTAAGTCCCCAAACCTCTGCTATCTGAGAATTAAAAAGAAGTGTTCCAAAAGAGACTTGATTCCACAGCAGAACCTAACCTGCGCAAAGACTTGAGAATTTTCATTACGCGTTTTCCCCTGTTCTACTTTGTTCAGCCCGTGCAGACATCAATCTTAGTCTAGTGGTGAATAACATTCAAAACATTTGTAAGAATCAGTTACAATAATTTCCCTTTGTCCATACAACCATTTTTCATGTGCTGTACGGTGACCTCCATTGCGAAAACCCATGACACTGCTTTTTTTTTTTCTTCCAGATTTACTGTTAGCTGCAGCTTATCTGCTTCCTGTTTTTAGCGGATGTAACTGATGTTGAAGTCATTGGGGGGTGTCTGACAAAAGAAAGACATCATCTCCAAACAACATCAAACAATTCGATTGCTCCGGGAATCTTTGGATATCATTCTTTCCTTTTTCGACACTTCGATGGGAAGTTCGTCCATAAAAACGAGAACAATTTGGGACTTAGGAGACAGCCTTGTTTGATCCGACTTGGACATTCGAAAACATGGGTATAGATACACTTGTTACGTACACATACAAGTACAGAATCATAAATACTTCTAAGGGCCAAATACAGCTTACCATTTACACCCGTTTTCCTTAAAACATTCCACAAAATAGTTCCATTCACAGAACCGAAGGCTTTTTTTTTAAATCAACAAAATCCCATACAATTTTCTCTTACGTTGAAGGTAATTCTGGACTGATGCGTACAAAGTAAATATATGATCTATTGTGCTGTAACTGGCTCTAAATCCTGCCTGTTCTTCAATGATCTTTTCCTCCCTTTCCGCCCATTTAGTTAGCCTAATTCAAAATGTGGGTGTAGATTTTACTTAACACACTGGTTAATGCCATGCCTCTGTAATTATCAGGTTTACTTATGTCGCCTTTTTGTGCATTGGAATAACAATATGTTTTGCCCATTCTGGAGGAAAGGTTCCATCTTCAAATAATATGTTGGACACGAATATTCATCACAGAGTTATCTGCATTTTTAAACATTTCACTAAGGATGTTGCCAATTTTTAAAATTTTAATGCTTGCCATTACCTCTTGCTCAGAAAGTAGGTCGTTAGACAAATGTTCATTGTCCATGTTCTCTTCCTCTGAAGTATATCAAATCATTGTGCTTTGTGTCACGATGTATATGTATACATTAAAAACATGGAAAAAAAATTATCATACCCTGTAGTAATATTAGTGTAAACGGCTGTTTTTCACACACACACACACACACACACACACACACACACACACACACACACACACACACACAGGGAGGGAGAGAGAGAGAGAGAGAGAGAGAGAGAGAGAGAGAGAGAGAGAGAGAGACAGACAGACAGACAGACAGACAGACAAACAGAGAGAGAGAGAGAGAGAGAGAGAGAGAGAGAGAGAGCGAGACAGAGACAGAGAGAGAGTGTGTCATTCTGACCATGTCTGCAGTTTGAGAAGAAAGGACCAAAGCCCGGTTGACAATGGCACTCAAAGCCCAGCATACTGCCTGTGTCATTTCGACACACGCCTTGGTTTTCACAGCGGTTAGAAAAGCAGTTATCCACTGAAAACAAGCCAGAGAACAAAATAAAGATATACAATTAATTTGAAAATTAAACGTGACTTACCTGGAAGTTGAGGTTTAATGGAGATCATTTCGAAGATGCTGTTGGGTAGAGGTATACATGTAGAGGACGAAACTGCGCGCGCACACCAGACTTCTGCTACGTGTGATCCCCGAGAACAAACCCGGAAGGGAGGGTTCAATGGAAGTACCTCGAGTTGCCGATGGGTGGGCACATGTATACCTCTACCCAACAACATCCTCGAAATAATCTCCATTAAACTTCAACTTCCAGGTAAGTCTCGTTTAATTTTCAAATTATGCCTCGTCTGCTGATTGGTCAGACGTATACATGTGGAGATCTTAGCGTCGGGGATCACACGTTATTCCTTAACATGTCAAGGTCTGAAAGGCAATCAGCTCATAATATGAGTTACTTCTCTTTGTCTACAAATGTGTCCAGCACAGACTGGGAAAAACTTTTAGTCTTCGTAGAACCACCATTTCCATCTTTATCATGTTTAATGATCCGGTGGTAGAATCTTGAAAAAGTATTCCTGTTTGACCATCCACCTGCTTGAATGATGCTGTCTATTGGTACACCTCTGCTGCAGGAGTACTAGCACATCTTGCATCTTTCATAAGCAGCACATCTTTCATCCAACGAGAAATGGTATCTCTTTTCACAGGCGCAAAAAGCTTTATAAAACTGAAAAAAGTGCTTTCCCAGTTCGTATGTGAGCAGTCTTTTTCAAATACTGCCAAAGGTGGTGAACCAGACACAATCTCTTGTTTTCAAAACAAGGTATGACTAAAGGCTTTAAGTGAATACTTGGTTTGGTTTGTCGGAGAGCTATATACAAGTACACATTGAGACTCATGGATGTTTACATCATCAACAGTAAGACTATGGACAGTCTGTCTCTCTGACCAGAGAGTAAAGCAAGTAACATAAGTGTTCTGAGTGTGAGTTTCAGAGAACTGAGCTGTTCTGCATCTGGCCACTGTGCTAATATATCAATGACTGTGTCTACATCCCATGTGCCACAGTACTTTGGGAGTGATGGTCTATTGTTGAACACACCTTTGACAATTTTACAGACTACAGGATGTTGACCTATTGTTTCTGCGTTATCAGGACAAAGGTATGCTGAAACCGCACTCCTAGCTAGGTTAACTGTACTATAACTAGCACCTGCAGCATACAGTTCTGTCAAAAAATTTGCCACATGCACATGTGTACAAGTAGTGATTTTATTTCTGCTTACAAATTTCTGTCATTTCTTCATGTAGGTGTTGTAGGACTTACGGGTGCTGGGTCTCTACGAATCCATGATTAGAGCAACTGAATTTCTTGATAAACCAGAAATTAAGAAGATTTTGCCGAGATCTTGCAAACAAGCAGGTTTAACCGACGTTTCTGAATGAGAGGATGAACTGCTCTGAGGTCGCTGGGTAGGTGAAGAAGATGGCGTCTGCACCCGAGTTCTACTGGGAGGCAGCAGAGAAGATGTTGAAGAACAGTGAACCACGGTTGTGTCGGCCAGTTGCATACCACAATTATCCCCTCTGCATGGTCTCTCCGGATCTTCTGCAGCACCCGTCCTATAATGCTGAAAGGTGGAAATGCATACCACTGTAAATGCTCCCAAGAGATGGAAAAAATATCAATTGCTTCAGCTTCTGGATCCGGCTTGTATGAAATGTATCGCCGCATTTGAAAGTTCAACCTGGAAGCAAAGAGGTAAGCCCTGAGCTGTTGGAAGGCAGACTGCAGAGACTGCTCATCAAGTTTCGTCTTAGCATCAGTGCTCTGACGCCCGGACTCCTTGTCAGCTGTCCTGTTCTGCTTCCCTGGAATGTGCGCTGCACTGATCCAGATATTCTGAGAAATGCACCATGGCCAAATTGTAAATGTGATGTCATTACAAGCATCTGAATGGCTTGTTCCCATGCGATTGATACAGCTGAGTGCTGTTGCATTGTCTATCATTATCCGGACATATTTGTTTTCCAGCTTTCCCTGAAATGACTGCAAAGCAAGTAAAACAGCTTTCAATTCCAAATAATTAATGTGAAAGACCCTTTCATGCGGCAACCAATGTCCGCCTGAAGCTTATCTTCACACTCGCTCCCCCAACCTGTGCCACTAGCATCAGTGGTGACAACTATATCTGGTTCAGTACTGCAAATGTCGTTCTCTGTATCAGACACATTGCCAATCCACCATTTAAGTTCCCCCTTACTCTCTTCAGACAACTGCGTGAGTTGATCAAAGTCACCTCTGCTCCTCTTCAAAGGTAATTTCTTTTCCTTCTCAAGCTGTCTGTAATAGAGAGGTCCATACTCGACAGCAGCAAAGCTAGCAACGATTTTTCCTATAACTTGAGCAACCTCACGGATTGTGTGGTTGCTCATCAAGAAACCTTTGACAACTAGACAGTATGCTGACAGCCCTTTCGGCGTTAAGGGTGATTTTCATGGAGACAGAATCTATGATGACTCCAAGGTATTGAATCCTTGTTGTGGGCTGAATAACCGACTTGGTTGGGTGAATGATAAACCCTAACTTTTGAAACAAATCAGTGGTGTCTGTAACATTCCTCATGCAGTTGCTCTCTGCGAGTCCAATCAACAGAGAATCATCCAAAAACCCCGTTGATACATGACCTTTCATTCTAAGGGAGGCATAGACAGGTTTCAACAGCTTTGTGAACAAATGGGGAGCTGATGATACGCCATTTGGTAAAACATTGAATTCATAGAGTTGATCTCTCCATTGAAATCTGTGTAGTTTCTTGTGCTGTTCATGGATTGCTACACTATAATAGGCACCCTTTAGATTAATTAAGGCCATAAAGCATCCTTGAGTTATTAAAGTCAGGGCTGTGTTCAGAGTATCCATTTTGAAATGATGATAACTGACGTCTAAACTGAGTCTTTTTACATTTAAAATCATGCGATAAGATCCATCTTTCTTTTCCCAGGTAAAAACTGGAGAAATAACTTCACCAAGGCAATGCTCAAGTTGGGAAATTACTTTCTTAGCTATCAACTTGTGAACTTCTGAATCAATGATCTTGCACTCTTTCTGATTTGTGACATATGTTTTTGTGCAAGATAGCCTGGATAATGGTCAAATTCAACCTTAACCCCTGCTATCATACTTAAAATCTCTGGGTTTGAAGTGATTTTAGTGGCCTGACTCAGCGTAGTAAGAACCGCCCGCTTGTCCACGGTAGTAGCGGGCATTTCCGCGGTATCTGCGCTTATGGCCTACACTGGAGCTGGTGCGGTTGGTCTCACGCACGTTTTTCTGTGTCGCGGACAAACACTCCTCAAACAACTGGTCTGTGATCGGGACCGATTCGTCACAGATCCGCAAAAGCTGCTTGTTTACATGTGGTCTGATGCCACTGCGTCTGCGCAACAAAATCTCGCGCGAAACGTGACCTAAAATAGCCACCGCATTGGTACAATGCTTAACGGCTTCAGAACCGGCCTCTGAACTGGGCAAGCCGCTGGGCCTACCAAGTAATCCGTTCGCGGCACACACGCACGTAGTCGCCACCTTGATGACCGCTCTCTGAATGTGTTGTATTTTCAGGTCGCTTTTGATGGCCTGAGACGGTAATTTCGACCATATTGCGTTGTTTACCGTAGGGACGATCATTTTCTGATAATTTGACGGTCTGTTGCAGGCTTCAAATTTCTTCTTCTGCAGATCCGGTGTAACAGCCCATTCTTACCCCCCTCTGGAACTTAACCCGAGGTAAGTCTGGGCTAGCCTGCTTTTACCCCGGGGGGGTTATTCTAGGACTAGCTAGAACTTACCCCCCCCCCCCTAGTTGGAACTTACCCCCCCCGGGGGGGGGGGGGGGGTAAATTTGGGCTAGCCTGGATTTACCCCCCCCCCCTCCCCAAAGGATCGAACTAGGACTATTTGGAATCTTCCTCCACCCCACCCCACCCTTCAAACAAGAGAGGGTTATTCAGGGTTTTCCTCTGCCTTTTCCCAACACGCACACCCGCCTTAAAAAAAATTGTGTTAGCCTGCATATTTACACCCCCTCTCACATTTCCTATATACAGTCAGTTGGGTTTAGACAAAGTGTAGTTCTAGACTCTTTTCAATAGATGGACCTCCTACTTCCCCAACCCCCCTCCTCCCACACACACCCTGGTTCACTAACAGATACGTATTAACATTTGTCGCTCTAGCTTACACGCGTGGGTCAATATTCGGGGGGGGGGGGGGGGGGGGGGGGGGGGGGGGTGTGTGTGAGTACGCCCGTGCATGCGTGGGAAAGAAAGATGGCTACATGCCAATGTGACCAAGTGCCAATGTGACCAAGCGTAGTTGTAACAAAATGTCGTGACCACGTGTCGTTGTGACCAAGTACCGTTGTTGCTTCATCCCAGTTTGCCTCTTTTAACTATTTTACAGCTATTTAGTGTCTCTTGAGTACCTGTGTACCTTAGCTTGTACAATGCAGATGACTAGTGGTCAGTGCCACTGACTACTGGTCATTATGACGTAAATCGGAGATTTTAACTATTTAACAGCTAATTAATGTTTCCCGAGTGCTTGTGTACCTTGTACAATGTAGATTACTTGTGGTAATCGGAGATTTTAACTATTTAACGGCTAATTAGTGTTTCCCGAGTGCTTGTGTACCTTGTACAATGTAGATTACTTGTGGTCAGTGCCACTGACTACTGGTCATTATGACGTAAATCGGAGATTTTAACTAATTCACAGGTAGTTATAGTCTCCTGAGTACCTGTGTACCTTGTACAACGCAGACGACTGGTGGTCAGTGCCACTGACCACTGGTCACTATGACGTAAATCAGATATTCGATTATTCTGCAGTTAATCAGTGTCTCATGAATGTTTGTATACCTTGTACAATGCAGACAACCAGTGGTCAGTGTCACTGACCATTGGTCACTTTAATGTATATCAGAGATTTTTACAGCTAATTAGTGTCTCCTGAGTGCCTGTATACCTTGTACCGCTCAATTCAGCGGTTATTTCTTTCAGCAAGGTCAGATTTGTCTCTGACTAGTCAGCTTTTTTATTCTGCGACGCGAAAAGCTGTGCCTCTTTTTCCTCTAATTCTTCCAGTCCCCCATCTTCTCTCAGCTCCAAAATATCACTTTTGCGTACCTGTTCTGACTCTGAATCGTCTCCAGAAACTCGGGCAAAATTGGCGGGGTCAGCGGCGCCGTCTTCGTCTGGAAGTTTCTTCTTAGGCCTAAGTAGTCACGCTAAGGTCTCGAATTGTTTGTTCCAGCTCGCATCTAGCTCTTGAATCAGGCTTCTAACCGATTCTGGGACTGTTGTGGGCCCGCTGCTGTCTGTGGGTTCTGAAAGACCCTCCAACATGGCGACTGAAAGAGCCGCCGATGTGTGCTCAAAAGTTCAGCTTCTGAAATAGCCGAGCACAAAGGATCAAGATTAGGCTACTGGTGTCGATCAGAAAGCCGACCAGTCTAATAATGATAATAATAAACTTTAGAATAATAATTTTTTTTTAGAAATCTAATGATTCTACTGTAATTTTGACGTTTATTACTGACCTGAAAGAAATTATGAAGGTCCAAGTAAATTACTGCTAGATAGTTACTAGCAAAAAACACTTTCTCGCATCCGTCTGGCACCGCGTTTTGGCATCAACTGGGGCGCGCGGGCGGTTTCGTCCTCCACATGTATACGTATGACCAATCAGCAGACGAGGAATAAACAAGATTAATTCGTATATTCCAATTCTCTCACAACAACTCGACACCTTTGAAAGTGAGAATATCGGAATCGGAGTGTAATCAATAAATCCAGAGCCATTTGTGAAGAGGTGTGAATAAACGCACGCAAAAATGAAAAATATAAACAATAATAATAATGATGATAATAATGCAGATGATGAAGACAATAATAATAATGATAATAATAATAATAATGGGATATTTTCACTGCGTTTTCCGACACATCAAACAGCTTTACAGTATTAATACAATGCTCGAACGACAGAAAGAACTGAATACACTCCAATATTATTTCTCCCTGCTGAATTTTGGGAAGCCAAAATTCCTGACAGCAGCAGAAAACAGATATAGCTTCATGGAAGATAATGGAGAGGTCTTCATGGAAGTAGACAACACAATTACTGCATAGTAAACAGATACAATTATATGACCATTACGACGTTTGCCATCAACCTCACTGCCATTCAAGATAATCAGTTTCTCTTGTTCTTTTGAATATCTCACATAAGAAAATAGAAAAAAAAAAATCTTGATTGAACGTTTATTTCTGGCAGCCACATGTTAGCCCTGGTTTGAAGTCCTTGGAATCATCACTATATTGTGGATGAAAACACCGACATCTTGGGTCCTGCGGTGCTGGAACACAAAACGCCTGTCTTCATTCGTTGACGAAACGGACTGGTCCTAATCTCTGGCAAAAGGTAGGGAGGAGGTTATTGTCACACTGATCAGCTCTATGGATTTGTGATAGAAGTGGGAATGGGCGTGTGTTGATTTGTTACGAGTTATCGACAGACCGACCAACTCTGACGGGAGTGATGGGTTAATGTATTCACTAATTCGCTGTTCAAATCAGTCTTGATGCTGAGATTCACGTGCTATTGTTGCCGTCCAGGGGCTGAGTTGATGGTGATTTAAAGTTAATTGTGATCACGTCTATGATCAGTTACTAGTCTTTTCGACGTGAAACGTGTACCATTGGACAAGTGAGGCTGGTCATCACACATATATCGGCTTGTTTTTACAAACGACGAGGACTGCCTTCGTGAGCTTGTGTCCTTGACAGTTCCTGATTTTCTGCGTGTTCATTGTTTTACCGCTTACTCGTCTTGGGACTGACCGCAGACTGGGTAGTCTGCACTCAGTGTAGTGTATGGATCCTGTCGTGAATGCTGATGCCTTGGTGTTGTTTGTTTGTCTTATGTATTATACGCTAATAACCATACGTTGAGGTGAGATCATGTTTGTATTAATGTGCGTAGGTGTGTGGATCGTGCCTACTTATTAAAGGTTTATAAGTGTATTGATGTGCGGTATTTTGTTCGTCGAATGTGTATTGAGTTCTGTGATGTTGTCTTCATTGTTTTGGGCCGAAATACTGTTTATATGAATTTTGTTCGTTCATTTGGATTTTGGCTAGGTTTGTGTTGGTTTAAAACAATTGACTGGTTTTGGTAGTTCCTGGAGAAGAAACCATCAAGTAACCAAATTTACCCCCTATCTCTTCTGCAATAGCTTTAATTGTGCTCTGAGAGGGGAGACAATTCGTAAGGCTGAAACCAGCCTGCTTTCGAACCTTACACCTGTGGTCGGACTGCGACAGTCAAATGACATAATCGTAATAAATGTCACTGTTCTCTTCAGAGTCCTGCATACACCTTGCTATGTCGTTGTGGCGACCACTTTAACAGTGAATCATTCTCGTGTGAGCGCGACTGTTACCTCTTAGAGATGTGCCAATCACACAAATATTTGATGGGTATGTAGATATGAGCGACATAAGATTTGGTACACGTGTGCTCTCTGCATCAATATCACTGAATTTCCAGAGAACTTGGTGTATGTTCGATTGATGCCTGAAGCTCTGTTGTCGATCTGATTGATTGTTGTAGTCGATAACGTTCACGTGTGAAAAGGCTCTGGAGTACCTTTACTGAAAGAATGAATAATTGGCACGCTTGTGTGAGATTGTGTTTGTGATACTATTTTGATGTTAGCCTCAATAAATCACAGTTGTGTGTGACTGTGTTTATGAGAGTGTTTTGTTGTCAGCGTCAATAATTCAGGTTTGTGTGTGACTGTGTTTGTGAGTGTTTTGTTGTTGGCGTCAATAAATCAGGTTTGTGTGTGACTGTCAGAGTGTTTTGTTGTTGGCGTTAATAAATCAGGTTTGTGTGTGACTGTCAGAGTGTTTTGTTGTTGGCGTTAATAAATCAGGTTTGTGTGTGACTGTCAGTGTTTTGTTGTTGGCGTTAATAAATCAGGTTTGTGTGTGACTGTCAGTGTTTTGTTGTTGGCGTTAATAAATCAGGTTTGTGACTGTCAGTGTTTTGTTGTTGGCGTTAATAAATCAGGTTTGTGTGTGACTGTCAGTGTGTTTTGTTGTTGGCGTTAATAAATCAGGTTTGTGTGTGACTGTCAGAGTGTTTTGTTGTTGGCGTTAATAAATCAGGTTTGTGTGTGACTGTCAGAGTGTTTTGTTGTTGGCGTTAATAAATCAGGTTTGTGTGTGACTGTGTTTGTGAGAGTTTTGTTGTTGGCTATCAATAATTCAGGTTTGTGTGCGACTGTCAGAATGTTTTGTTGTTGGCGTCAATAAATCAGGCTTGTGTGTGACTGTGTTTGTGAGAGTGTTTTGTTGTTGCCGTCAAAAATTATGTTTGTGTCTGAGTGTGTTTGTGAGTTTTGTGGTTGGCGTCAATTATTCAGGTTTGTGTGTGACTGTGAGAGTGTTTTGTTGTTGGCATTAATAAATCAGGTTTGTGTGTGACTGTGTTTGTAAGAGTGTTTTGTTGTTGCTATCAATAAACCAGGTTTGTGTGTAACTGTGTTTGTGAGAGTTTTGTTGTCGGCGTCAATAAATCAAGTTTGTTTGCGATTGTGTTCGTGAGTGTTTTGTTGTTGGTGTCAACAAATCTGTCTTTTGTGATTGTTTTGTTGTTGGCGTCAATAAGTCTGTCTTTTGTGAGTGTTTTGTCGGCGTCAATAAATCTCTCTTTTGTGAGTGTTTTGTCGTTGGCGTCAATAAATCTGTCTTTTGTGAGTGTTTTGTTGTTGGTGTCAATGAATCTTTCTTTTGTGAGTGTTTTGTTGTTGGTGTCAATAAATCTTTCTTTTGTGAGTGTTTTGTTGTTGGTGTCAATGAATCTGTCTTTTGTGAGTGTTTTGTTGCTGGCGTCAATGAATCTGTCTTTTGTGAGTGTTTTGTTGTTGGTGTCAATGAATCTGTCTTGTGAGTGTTTTGTTGTTGGTGTCAATGAATCTGTCTTTTGTGAGTGTTTTGTTGCTGGCGTCAATAAATCTGTTTTGAATAAATTTTCAATAAATTGAAAAGAATAAATTAGTGTTCAGTTACCCATTTTGTGTGACTGCTTATGTAGTTTGTCTCCTACATTCACAAGTGTGGGAGCGGTGGGGTCTTAACGACCGCGACAAAGCTTAATGAATACATGTACCATTGGCAGATGGGCTCCCGGACTAGTTAAAAGTGAACATCCCCTGTTTTCAAGTAATTGATGGTTTCTGATTTTCCTACAGGCTCACCATCGTTTTTCCTTTCCTTTACACGCCTTCAAAGCGCCATGGTTTCTACTTTTTCAATAGTCTCACTATCTTTTTTTCACCTGTCTTAAAGAAACTGTGGTTTCTGTGTTCCTACTATTGTTTTTCCCCAACATGTTTCAAATAAACAATCGATTCTAATTTTCTACAGTCTCACTAAGAGGGACTATAGTCAAATGGTTAAAGCTTTTGCCTGCGGAGCTGACAGTTGTGAGTTCAAACCACAAGTGAGGCTGGATTTTTAAAGTTTGAAAATACTCTATGTATCTACAGTGAACGGGTACCTGAGTCAGTTCAGGAGCGGTTATAGGCGGCGGAGGGAGAGGGATGGGCACAGCCTTTCATCATGCCATACTCTCGACACGGTGAATCTCTGACAGTTCACTGTTCCTACGGTCGATAGGCTTTGGGACCTTTAATCTTTTAAGCTCGTTTGTTTTCGCCCGCCTTGAAATAAACCATGGTTTCTGTTTGTTTGTTTTCTTTTTACCTGTCTACAAATACACCATGGTTTCTGGTTTTCCCACATGCTCATTGTCGTTTTTTTTCCCCTCACCTGCCTTCAACGAAACAATGATTTCTGCTTTTCCCGCATGCTCACATTTTTTTCACCTATCTTTAAATAATCTATTGTTTCTGTTTTTCTCTGAGGTCCACTATCGTTTTCTTCATATAAACCAAGCTTTCTGATTTTCGTTCATGCTCACTATCGTTTTTTTTTTAAATTAACATGCCTTCAAACAAACCATGGTTTCTGCTTTTTTCACAGGTTCACTATCTTTTCTTTCACTTGTCTTTAAATAAACCATGGTTTCTGCTTTTCTCACAGGCTCACGATCTGTTTTTCACTTGTCGGTAAATAAACCATGTTTTCTGTTTTTCTTACATGCCCAACATTTCTTTTTCACCAACCTCCTTTGTCATCTCAGCACCTTCTTCAAGGAGCTCATGTTTTCACCCGTATCTGGTTGTTGGTTTCTTTGTCAACAATATCACACCCAAATTGTCCAACTGATTTTACGGAAACTGAGTCGCACGTCCGAGCATGAATAATGGATGAATGAAGGACGAGCTGGTGGGATCAAAGGGTGGATCCAGGCTTCGTTACACCTGGATGAGAGTCTGTGCCCTCCCGAGTGCTCTTCCAGGTTCCAACTGTCATCACGTTGGGTTTTGACGACTTGGCCTACATGAGGATGCTGAGGGCACTTCCAGTAAAATCTGCGTGTTCACCTCCAGGAAGTGCTATGCTAGACATTTCTTGTTTTCTGTCACCCTCTCACCCTCTGTGACCCTGATTTTTCCCAGGTTCCATAACTATCCTCCATTGTTTTTATGCATTTGTGATTCATTAGCTGATCTTCGTTCTGGAAAAAATGTTACCCACTCCTCTTTTTTCTCGTTTAATATCAGTTTTTCTTTTGTAATCCAGCCGCAAGTTCATGTCGACATATTAGATTGTTTAAATTCTTCTCGCACTAAGAACGCAAGTCAAAAGGACGTAATGTACTCTCATCCTACCCTCTAGTCGAAGTTTAACGTGTTACAACAATTAGCAGGTAATGAGTGTTGACACCCACAATGACGACATTTCCTGTGTTATCGATTCAGAAAATCTTTGTGATGGAACTGTATCTTCCATGATTTAAAAAGAAAACCTTCAATCAACAATACAATAAAGATCAATACAGACAATATCTTTGTAACGTTAAAACAGCACAGAAAAAATGGTTTTAAGTAGTCTTCCTCCTTTTCCTCCTCCCGTGTACGTAGGCTGATACTCCTGCGGACACTCTCTGTATAGACAGGCAAGGATTAATCCCATCTACCCAACAAAGGCAGTACAGTTTTGTGTGTATGGTCGATCTTTTTTTTTTTTTTTTAATCCCGCCATTAAGGCAGCCATACTCCAACTTTGGGGGAAGGTGCATGCTATGTGTTACGTGCCATCCATACCAACGGCCAAACTGGCCTTCTCTTCCGAAAGTTGGTGATGTGATTTTACGTGTGTGCAAGATGTTATGCGTGCGTTCACACACGGAACCTCGGTTTATAGTCTCATTCGAAGGACTGCTTGGTTAATGGAGTGAGAACCAATGTTAACTCCGAGGGAAAAATCCCCGGCCCGGCGGAGATTCGAACCCGCAACCCCAGGATTACCAAGATTACAAGACCGGCGCTCTACCACTGAGCTATTCCGCTATTCCGGCCCCTTAAGTAGTCTTAATTTGTATTACACTATAAAGACTCAATGAAAAAAGAGAGATGGCGCTATACTTGAAAATATGAGAAGCGAATAATAGTTACGTCCGTTTCAGACCGGCAATAAATTTCATTCTGCTGTGTGACTTTTTTAGAGCCGAATCAATTTGTGTGAAACTTCTCAGCAAGAAAAGGTACTTGTATATCATTGTTTTACACTTACTATTAGATGCTAGGTAGATGTCCCATCGAGAGGCCTACGTCTAGGAATTTAGAAGTGCGGGCAGTAAATGAAAATTTATACTAAAATAAGGTAATTTGGAATAAATAGAAACTGTGACACGGTAAACCTACACATTTTATTGTCCTATTTGTGCTTTTGTCGAGTAAAAATCATAGTCGCCACCATTTTTTATCTTTTCCAGATAAGAAAATGTTACTCTACGTTCTGAGTTGAGTTCACACTTGTGGATCGTGACCAGGCTCTGGTATGGTTACATGACGGAATTTCCGGCAGAAAATTTCCCGACGGTTGGATGTGAGCCATGCAACTGCTGGCACAATTTCAGACGACGTATAACGTTGTATAACGTATCGGCTGGACGGCACGGAATCACGAGTAACCAAGACGATCGGTTCCTTAGGCATTGGTTTGCACGACAGAACATCACCGAAATGTCTCACAGCAGAGATGAGAACGACAGTACATATCAACGAAAGCCAGCAGATTATCTACAACCGCTTGCGCTAGTATAATCTGCTTGGCAAGAACTACTGTCGTCCGTTTTTCACTGACACATGCACATCGCCAGTCTCGTGTGCAGAGTCATTAGCGCAGGACAGGTCAGCAGCGGGGCAGGATGCTGTGTACTAATAAGTCCAGGTTCATTCTACCCCACAATCATGGCAGTCAACGAGTCTGGCGCCCAGGAGAACGAATCGTTGACGGCTGCGGTCGGGAACACAACTGGCATAGAGGCAGCTTTATGGTGTTCTGGTGCGGGATCCATATTCATGGCGGAACCCCTTCGCATGTGGCGTTCATTGATGCAATCAACAAGACTGTACAGCCCTATATTCATGCCTTGGTCAGGATTCCATGCTGGAAAATGATAACGTCATTCCTAATTGTGCTTGAGCGGTGACCGACTCCTCGCAACAGCAGTAAATTCAAAGGCTCGATTAGCCAGCACTTTCCCTGACTTGATTCCCATCGAGAGGCCTACGTCTGTGAAATTATCGGACGTCGCGTTCAGGCCAGCCATTTACCACCAGTAAACATGGTCCAGCTGTTCCTGTTTGCGCAGCAGGTCTGGATGGCCATTCCTCAAATGACCCTAGTAACAATTGTTCAGTCCACACACTGAACGTCTGGCAGGTAATGGCCGCCACAGACATTTTTGTCTTTGCCAAAGTGCACTGATAGGCTGGGGTGACTAGCATTATCTTTAAATCATTGAAATGGTGTAAAAATGATTTTTTTCCCTCAAGCATCAGTATCAAATGATGATATAAAATGTGTTACAATATCAGCAGTCACAATTAGAGTGATTGCTTTGTGTCACTGATCTCCTATCTAACCCTTATTTTGGTGAGATAAGAGAAAGAAATTCAACTTTTGCTGATTGCTCGAAAATCATGAGCCGTATTCGTTGGTGACTTACTGCTGTATATCCCTTGGAAATTTAACAAGATACAAACCATATAAACGTTCTCCCAGTTTATCCTGAATACTGTGAGATATTCCATAAAGAGGAAAAACCGTCTTGGGCTGGTGTAACCATTAGTAATGGCTATTCTGGTAAACATCGGCCATCATCTGTGACCTATAATGAACATACTTACAAATTTTCAGAAAGATCGGCCAAGTACTTTCTGAGATTTTCCATATAGAAGAAAACCATTATGGGCCATTAGTAACGGTTATAACGGTAAACTTAAACATTGGGCATCATCCGTGACCCATAATGAATTTACCTACAAATTTTCAGAAATATCGGCCACATACTTTCTAAGATATTCCATAAAAAATAAGAACCGTTATGGGCCGTTAGAGCCGTTAGTAATGGCTATAACGGTAAACTAAAACATCGGGCATCATCCGTGACCCATAATGAACATACCTACGAATTTTCAGAAAGAGCGGCCACGTCCTTTCTGAGATATTCCATAAAAAAGAAAAACCGTTATGGGTCGTTATAGCCGTTAATAACGGCTATAACGGTAAACTCAAACGTCGGGCATCACCCGTGACCCTAATGAACATACCTACAAATTTACAGAAAGATCAGCCAAGTACTTTCTGAGACATTCCATAAAAAAGATAAACTGTTATGGGCCGTTATAGCCGTTAGTAACGGCTATAACGGTCAGCTAAAACGGCGGCATCATCTATCGCCCATATGAACATACCTAAAACTTTCAGAAAGATCGGCTACGTATTTTCTGAGATATTCCATAAAGAAGAAAAACCGTTATGGGCAGTTATAGCCCTTAGGAACGGCTAAAACATCGGGCATCATCCATGATCCATAATGAACATACCTACAAATTTTCAGAAAGATCGACAAAGTGCTTTCTGAGATATTCCATAAAGAAGAAAAACCGTTACAGGCCGTTATAAACGGCTATAACAGTAAACTGAAACATCGGGCATCATCCGTAACCCATAGTGAACATACCTGCTAATTTTCACAAAGATCGGCCAAGTACTTTCTGAGATATTCCATAAAGAAGAAAACCCGTTACAGCCGTTAGTAACGGCTATAACTGTAAACTAAAACATCGGGCATCATCCATGACCCATAATGAACATACCTGCTAATTTTCACAAAGATCGGCCAAGTATTTTCTGAGATATTCCATGAAGACGAAAAACCGTTACAGGCCGTTACAGCCGTTAGTAACGGCTATAATGGTAAAATAACACATCGGGCATCATCTTTGGCCCATAATGAACGTACCTATAAATTTTCAGAAAGATCGGCCCAGTAGTTTTGTCTGGAGCGAGTGGAACACATTTTGACCACATACACACACACACACACACACACGCACACACACACACACACACACACACACACAGAGCATTTCTTCGTTCCCATTCTAAAGTACTCCCTGTTCTATAAGAACTGGGAGTACAAAAACGATGATCTGGCTCATGTCTTCCTGTTTCTGGCATTATGATAGTTGATTACTGAGCAAAAGTCACGTAGTGTCTTTTCCCAACCGTTCCCGTCTTCCTTTTTACCACAAGCCAGCTGAATCTGTTTAGTAAGATCACAAATGCGATCCTTTCGCGGTTTTGTTCTTTTTGTACTCCTAGTTCTTATAGAACAGGGAGTACTTTAGAATGGGAACGAAGAAATGCTCTGTGTGTGTGTGTGTGTGTGTGTGTGTGTGGTGTGTGTGTGTGTGTGTGTGTGTGTGTGTGTGTCCGTCGTCCGTGGTCAAAATGTGTTCCACTCGCTCCAGACAAAACTACTGGGCCGATCTTTCTAAAAAATTGTAGGTATGTTCATTATGGGTCACGGATGATGCCCGATCTCTTAGTTTACCGTTATAGCCGTTACTAACGGCTGTAACGGCCTGTAACGGTTTTTCTTCTTTATGGAATATATCAAAAAGTACTTGGCCGATCTTTGTGAAAATTAGCAGGTATGTTCATTATGGGTCAGGGATGATGCCCGATGTTTTAGTTCACCACGTTATAGCCGTTACTAACGGCTGTAACGGCCTGTAACGGTTTTTCTTCTTTATGGAATATATCAGAAAGTACTTGGTCGATCTTTCTGAAAATTTGTAGGTATGTTCATTATGGGTCACGAATAATGCCTGATGTTTTAGTTTTCCGTTAGAGCCGTTACTAACGGCTGTAACGGCCTGTAACGGTTTTTCTTCTTTATGGAATATCTCAGAAAGTACTCGGCCGATCTTTGTGAAAATTAGCAGGTATGTTCATTATGGGTCACGAATAATGCCCGATGTTTTAGTTTTCCGTTATAGCCGTTACTAACGGCCCATAATGGTTTTCTTCGTTATGGAAAATCTCAGAAAGTTCTTGGCCTATCTTTCTGAAAATTTGTAAGTATGTTCATTATAGGTCACAGATGATGGCCAATGTTTACCAGAACAGCCATTACGAACGGTTACACCAGCCCAAGACGGTTTTACCTCTTTATGGAATATCTCACGCGTATTCAGGATAATCTGGGAGTACGTTTATATGCTTTGCATCTTGTTTTGTTATTGAGTCTTTTTGATCATACAAACGCCACATGCATGTTTTTTGCTTCTTCTTCCCTTTTTTGTCAAAATCTTTGGATCGTTCAGCTTACTCGCAGCACACGCAGTATGTACGAAGACGTTATGTTCTACTATCATCAGTTTACACACACACACACACACACACACACACACACACACACACACACACTCGCCTGCGTACTCAGAATATGGGAACGCAACATTTTCATCGGTCAGATTCACACGACAGTATCTCTTTTTGACAATTTCTGGATGCACAACTTAATTCAAATCCTCCAGATTCCCATCTGTCAACTTCATGACCAAATCAGAAACAGACAGGAAGGTGCTGCGGAAGGCTGCACGGGCATATGCACACAGTGGACTAAGCGGGAGATTTTTCTTCTTCTGCCTCTGTTAGTGGCGACGTCGCCAATATGAACTGCAAAAAATGCCACGATGAGGGAAACTGATCTGTTCTCGGTGGTAAGAACAGGACAAACCAGCCTAATAAGCCGAGGTATATTTGTAATTAGGCCACTATGTCATAAGAATACGTGCGTCCATTCTGCAAAGCTGTTGCCTGTGGTACCCTGATGCATTTTTGTGGCTGTGAAATGGTTTGAAACTATTTTTTCAACTTACCTTTTTAATTTAGTGATAACAATCAGCACAACGGCTGCTGAAGCACGGTGTGGCCGCCCTACGAATGTGTCAATGGTCAAAGTTCTGTGTCATGAAATGAGAAACTGTGTGTGTGTGTGTGTGTGTGTGTGTGTGTGTGTGTGTGTGTGTGTGTGTGTGTGTGTGTGCTCGCGCGCGCGCACGCACGTGCACGCGATGTTTTCCCGGAAAACCTTCTCATAAGTAACATTTTATTAGATATTTGGTTAATTTCAGGGAAGATAAAAGGCGGTGGAAGGACAACGATGGGCGTAGCTTTCCATCGTGCGGTATATACTTATATGGAGAGAGAGAGAGAGAGAGAGAGAGAGAGAGAGAGAGAGAGCATGTTTTTCATGAAAGGAATCTACACTACAACTTTTTTCCCGTGTTACTGGCCCAGATATGGGTTCTTGCGTTGGACTGATTTACGATGAATGAAGATGACCTTGTAAGCAGGTTAGGCCGGTATAAGGCACCCGGCACGCACAGGAGAAGCCTGGTGTTCCAGCGGTTGGCATGCACTCTCCGTTACTGTTACATGGGTTTGCACTGCATGGATCGGGATCTGCACACACACACACACACACACACACACACACACACACACACACACACACACACACACACACTGCACTTACTTCATATCTGGAGATTTGCATGTAAGTGCGACATCAAAACGTTTCTTTTTCTGCTATGAGATGAAAATCTGTCCGTCAGTCTGTCTGTCTGTCTGCCTGCCTGCCTGCCTCTCTCTCTCTCTCTCTCTCTCTCTCTCTCTCTCTCTCTCTTTCTCTCTCAGAAAGAAGTTAACCACCTGGTGAGAAGAATGCTTGTTTATGTAATTCACCAATAATACCGTCAGGACCGGCTGCCTTACGATTTTACAGTTTTCTTAATGCTAACAATACTTCTTCTCGAGTGATTGGCCGGTTCATATAGCCACCATCGTTCACGTCAAACACTTCTTTGATTGGTGTGTCATCAACATTTGTATCTAATAACGTTTGGAAATACTGAAACCATGCATCCATAGTAATATTGTTTCTGGGCTGTTTTCTTTTGAACGAAACTCTGTGAATGGTATCCCAAAATTCCTGTTGACATTTTATAGATGATACGAGTTTATTCAGTAAAGACATTTTGAACTCTTTCTCTTTTTTCTGTAACAGATGCTTGTACTCGCGCCAAGCGATTGAAGAAGCGTCCCTGTCTTCTATTTTCAATGTGCGACGACTAATTCGTAATAATCTCCTAGCAGTTCTCTTGCTAGCAACACGCTCATTATCATACCAGCCGCTGGAATTTTTACTGCTATCCAAAACAATACACTTCTTCATACATTCATACAGTCAGCACTTTCTTTTATGCAAGCCTTAAACATATCCAGCGCGCGATCTATGTCCACATCTAGTAAGTGTATTGCCGCTTCTAGTTTAGTTTGGATTTCAATACTACATATCATATCTTGAAACAAACCAGCATTCACATCATTCCATACAAATTTTTCTATGACGCATTCCTGTTCTTGACTACTGTCATGCACATTACCTCCTGTAGGAAAAAACAACATGTAGTGACACGGGTAAATGACCAGAGTAATTGCGTTCCAAGACATTCAATGTACATGAATCATACAAACGAGCAAAACGATCACAAGAAAATATGAAGTAATCGTCAACACTGCATCCTGGGTCAGAAAAGTATGTGTAGCGACCTTCAAGGTCGCCTTTACACGCCCTTTAAGAATACACAAATCAACTGCAGTGCAAACATTCAATAACATCTTCCCATAGCTATTCAAAGTGCTGTCTTGAGAGTACCGTTTAATACTAAGAGGATGGCTGTCACATTACTGATCAAGATTATTGTTTGCTGATACACCTTAGGAACGTCTAGTTCTACTATTTAAATCAACGTTTAGACTAACATACACATCTCTAGAAAACGACGGATGAAAGATACGTTCTTCTAGCAGATCAATGCCATAGTCAATGTCAAAATGGACAAAAAAGGAGAAGTTTCAGGGGGTACGTAAGAACAAAGAAACAGAACATCCCTATCTAAGCCAAATAATTTTATATCAATCAAAAAGACACAGAAGTTTGTGTGATTAACGTCAATTTTAACAAAGGGAAAAACTCATTTTTATCAAGCAAATTAATCCACCCGATCTCTAGCTTTGTTTTGAAAATTTAATCCAGATTTGCAGAATATTTTATAACGAACAAAAGCATCAGCATGACACTCTTCCATGAATGTTTTGGTTAAACACAAAATCAAACTCATAAATAAAGGACACAAGATCATACTCATTAAGTTTAGAAAACAAACCATTCACATTCCAGGATAGAAAAGGAAAAGGTTTATTTACATCTGCACAATCCGTGCCCGATTCTTTATCGCACGTGTTTTCAACACATTGAACGAATTCACTGCAGTGACTTAAAAAATCCCACTCACAACTGACACTACCACCAGTGACAGGCGTTTCTACCGGTGCATGTTTTTTGTGCCTTCCCTTTCTTGTTACATCAGTGTACGGAAAATTCTTCTTGAGTGGCCGGCCACCCTCCTATCAGGACTCTTTTAGGTTGCAGTGGTCATATAACTGTAGTAAGTCTCTTATCTTATCTTCATACAAAAAGGAGATACAAATAACTCTAGTAATTATAGAGGCATTGCCTTAAGCGATATAAGCAGTATGTTTTGGTACTGTCATCAATAGTAGAATTCAAGCGTGGGTCAGATAAAATGACATTACTGGAGATATAGGCCTACAGGTAGGATTTTAAAATGGTTACTCCACAATTGACCACACTTTCACGCTCATGGTTTTAGTGTAGAAACAATTTGCTCCCAACCAAAAACTGTTTGTTGCTTTTTTTTTATAGACTTTCAAAAAGCAATTAATTCAGTAAATCGTAATTCACTTCGGCCTATTTTGCTGAACAATGGGATCAAAGGAAAACTGCTTAAATGTATTCTGGCTGGTACGTAGTTGTGAGAGCTGTTGTGAGAGCTAGAACTAAAATTGGGAAAGCTTGTCTGATGTAATAAATTACACTACTGGTATATGTTTTCTACCACAGGCTTTTGAAGTATGTATCTTACTATTGGCTGATGATGTCATTTTAATGTCTGAAGCTATTTTGGACTACAGACCAGTTAAACAGTTTGCAAAATGCAGCTTCCAGTCTGGATCTACATGTTAATTCAGATAAAAGTGATGTTATTGTCTTCAGAAAGGGATACTTAGCAGCCAGAGAGTGATGGACTTATAACAGAGTTATAATGCCTGTTGTAAATGTCTATAAGTATCTTGATGTATGTTTTTCCTCAGTTCACACTCTTGAACATTTTTATGCAAAAATACAGCCTATTGTTGAGTATGGAGCAGAAATGTGGGGGTTGGAAAAAGCTGCTGAAGGCTCTCTTGTGTGCTCTGAAACGCTTTCTTTGTGTGGACAGACGTACATAAACGATCTGATTTATGGTGAAACCAACAGATGTATCCAATTATTGTCAATTCTGTTCTTCGATGTGTAAAGTATTGGTTAAGACCAGCTAGTACGGAAGAAAACAGACTGCCAAACAAAACATATCTGACACTGTTGCATGTTGATGCTAAAGGTAAACATAATCGGGCAGCAAATGTAAAGCTAAGCTTGTTTGTATTGGTTATTGTCATGTTTGGGTTAGTCAGGGAGTAGGAAATGTTTATATATCAAATGGTAGCTTCAGACAAAGACTAGGTGATTGTAGCTGGCAGAACTGGCAACACCATATCCAAACCAGTGAAAACTTTGAAATGTACTCATTGTTGAATGGAACATCTCATTCTGTTAAACCATATGTGACCCTTAAATAAGTCGGTCTCTGAAACAGATTACATCACGGTTCCGATTTGGAGTGTCTGAAATAAGAGTTCATAACTTAAGATACAGGGGTCCTACAGACCATGATTTATTATATCCACTGTGCAGAAAATCAAAAGAAGAAAGCAGTGTAAAAACAATTTGAGCCTTTTTTTTCAAAATCACGCCTTTAAGATTAGAGACGTATTGTGTTCTTAACACAGTTTGGTTTTGATGGTTGCTTATGGAACTATATTGTGCATTTTCTTGTTCTGAAAAGTTTGAAATTGTATCACTCCCCTTCGTATTGGAGCCATCGCCTATACACATATGAATGAACCTTTTTCATTTCATTTCTTTTCATCTCTCTCTCTCTCTCTCTCTCTCTCTCTCTCTCTCTCTCTGTCTGTGATTATGTACGATGATTTGAATGGTAGAACTGTTCCAGGTAATATTGAAAATAATAATGTATGTGATAACTATTTTCATAAACCTTCTGTTCTGGCTCGTTTCTTGCCACGGCATACGGTGGACTTAATGAAGACCTTTGGTTTGTATACTTTCAACAGTGTTTACAACTGAGACACCAATGGTGCTTACAGATATTTGCAAGCAGGAAAACCCTTTTGCCCAGGGAATTGTGTATTGTTGCACTCTCTCTCTCTCTCTCTCTCTCTCTGTCTGTCTGTCTCTGTCTGTCTGTCTGTCTCTCTCTCTCTTTCTCTCTCGCTCTCTCTCTCTCTCTCTTACACAGGACGAAAGTTTTTGCACTTCCTTGATAAGAAGAAGCCTTAAGTGCGGACAGAGAGCGGTGACGGTCGGGATGGAGGGGGCGGGGTGGGGGGGGGGGGGGGGAGGGAGGAGCACATTTGAAGACGAAACAAGGGATCACGTCAAATCATAATGATGATAACAATTTGAGTTCTTATTGCTGCAGATGCTTATTTTCATGAAGTCTGTTAAGCAACCTCGTTAGATTCCAAACGGAGTTAGTCTGGGGGGGGGGGGGGGGGGGGGGGGGGGGGGGAAGGACTGAAGATGTCGGGTATCAAAGGCCAAAATATTACGAAGAATAATAAGTATCTTAGACATACGACTGTGATTGTTATGGGCAGCGTGAAATACATTTTTTTTGTATACATTGGGATGTATACGGACTTCTCCCCAACAAAGTTATTGAGGAGTTTTGCCTGTAATGGTTTGTGGGGGACCTCCTACATATCACTTTTCCGGGCCATGCTGGACGTTTACAATGAAGGCGATTAGGTGTTGTTACAGATCATCTTAAATCTTATGATCAGGATATAAAGGCAGATTATTCCAATGTTCTTCAGTTTCAGAGTGGTGAAAGTCCTCTTGGTCGTCTGTAGGAATTTTGTATACGCATGTAATTATGTTCAACTTGACGGCTCACCTTTTCATGTCAGTTTTTATGCTGACAGTGGCAATAGTAAGCTTGAAGTATGTCTGTCTTTCTTGAGAATTCTGTCAGGTGACACAAAGAGTAAAACTCCTAACATTGCTACAGACATTATTTGACAAACAAACAACGCGAGACAAACAGACCTTGGCGATGGATACAAGATGCCTCCTCTCAAGGCCTTCATGGATGACACTACAGTGATTTCATCCAGAGAAGCCGAGACACGTCATGTGCTGGAGAGGCTGGACGACATAGTTGCCTCATCCAGAATGAAGTTCAAGCCAAAGAAATCACGGAGTCTCTCACTGAGGAAAGGAAAAGTGGCCGGATCTGTGGTCTTCAGTGTTGCCAACCAGGCCATTCCAACAGTCACAGAAGAACCAGTCAAGAGCCTTGGAAGATGGTATGATGATACGCTGAAAGACACACAAAGAGCAAAAGAAACCAAGCAGATGGCGGAGGAAGGCTTGGAGACCATTGACCAGTGTGGGCTCCCTGGCAAATACAAGGTCTGGTGTCTGCAGTTCATGCTGATACCAAAGCTCCTATGGACTCTGATGATATACGACATTTGCACCAGCATAGTGGAGGCAATGGAAGCCAAAATCAACAAGTTCACAAGGAAATGGCTTGGTGTCCCACCCTGTCTGACTGACATAGCGCTGTACTGTCGCCAAGCAAAGCTGAAACTACCACTGAAATCCATCCTGGAGGAATACAAAGCAGGGAAGATCAGACTTCAAAGCATGCTGGAGGACTCAGGAGACAAGGTGGTAGAAGCAATCAAGCCCCAGCTGAAGACAGGCAGAAAATGGAAAGTTCAAGAGGCGATGGATTCTGCAAAAGAAAGTCTCAAGATCAGAGAAATAACAGGACACACACAGACCAACAGACAAGGACTGGGGGTGACCAAAACTGAATGGTGGTCAAAGGCCAAAGGAAAAGCCAAAAGAGACATGATGATTCAGGAGATGAGAAAAGAAGAAGACCAAAAAAGACTCCAAAAAGCAGTCCAGCAGAGCCAGCAAGGGCAATGGGCAACGTGGGAGAATGCACTCCAAAGAAGTCTCACTTGGAATGACATTTGGCGCATGGCCCCTCTCAGGATCAGCTTCATTCTCAGATCTGCATATGACCTTCTGCCCTCAAATGCAAACCTGGTGAAGTGGGGGAAAACAGACGATCCTGCATGCCCCCTCTGCCATGAAAAACAAACAGTGGAGCATGTCCTAAGCTCATGTAAAGTAGCCCTGGCTCAAGGAAGGTACACATGGAGGCACAACCAAGTGCTCAAAGAGATTGTACAAGTAGTCTGGGCTAGTACCAACACCACAAAAGGGAAAATCAGGACTCCAAAAGCACCCGCAACATTCTTCACGGCAGGAGGCAGCAAATCATGGCCACGAACAACAGTGCCACTCGAAACATGCAGGCAGAGTCTGCTGGACGGGGCAGATGACTGGGAGTGCACTGCAGACCTCCCAGAATGGAAGAGTCACCCAGAGATCATCAGCAAGAGTGGCATGAGACCAGACATAGTAGTCCACTCTAAGTCAACCAAGCAGCTGATCATGATCGAGCTCACGGTGCCATATGAGAACAGAATGGAGGCAGCTCAAATCTACAAGACTGAAAAGTATGCTGATCTGGCAAACAGCCTGAGGAGAGAAGGCTATCAGGTCAAAGTCCTCACTGCAGAAATTGGAGCTAGAGGGTTTGTAGGAACGTCTGCATACAGCCTCATGAAACAGCTCTCAGTTGCAGGGAAGGAAAAAACCAGAGCCCTGAAAGCAATGGCAGAAGCGGCAGAGAGGTGTTCAAGCTGGATCTGGTCAAGGAGGAACAAAAGTGAACTTCATAAGGCTTAATTTCGCTACAAATATCAGGTGTCCCTGTGGCTCAGTGGTTAAAGCGCGAGTCATTAAGTGGAAAGTGAGCATGTCCAGAGGGTCATGGGTTCGAATCCCAGCCATGGCTCGTCCCAAGATGGGAAAAAAAAGGGGCAGCAGAGGGACATCCGGAGTCATGAACCGGGTGTGGCCCAACCCCCCTAGAGTGTCAGGAGATAAGGGCCGAAACACTTGCTTGAAGGGGGCTTCTCTTCTGAGGACTCTCTGCTGCCACGCTCTCCACGAGTTTCTTTCTACTTGAAGTATGTCTGTCTTTCTTGAGAATTCTGTCAGGTGACACAAAGAGTAAAACTCCTAACATTGCTACAGACATTATTGAAGATAATGATATATGGGATATATATTTTCAAAGCATTCTGTTCTGGTTAGCAATCTAAAAAAAATTATTGGCCGACTGTGTAGGCCTGCTTAATGGAAAACGTTTTGGTTTGCATAGATTAAATAGTGTGTATACATTGGAAGACACGCATGGTAATTATATCTACCAATCTGAATCAGGAAAATTCAACTGCTTGAGGAATTATTTTTATCTTCGTCGTATTGTCAAGTGTTAGAAATAATGTTATTCGATCATTTGGCCATGGCTTAACATTAATATAGAGAAAAATTGTAACACATGCTGGCATAACCCACTGAGGAAAGCTTGTTTGGAACAAGAATTAGGAAATAATGTGTCTCCCCAACATGGATTTTGATTAAACGTTACCATTCTTTGATCGGACAATTGGTTTGATCGATTTTTATTACTCTTGTGTTTTGACTACGTACGAGAAAAAAAGCCGCTTGCATACACAACTTTGACAGACCCCCTCCTCGATCCTTCCCCCTTCCACCCGCATGTCACACACCCCAATCCTCGATATGCTGTTTCCTTGTCTGCAAACGCTTCAAATCGATGATTCGATGTCATGCTCAGCTCGAAATCAAGTCAATATCATGCTCAGTGATGTATATGCCCACTTAACTTGGAAACAATATATTTTCTTATTTCCTTTTCAACACCGGCTTTTGAGAAAGACTTGCATTTCTGTAAGGTCATCCACGTTATCATCAAACATATTTTTGCTAAACAGAATGCTATGTACCTTCTAACTGCAGCCGTTACTGGCTGATCTTCCGACTGCAGCCTTCATTAATTGATCTTCCGTCCGCAGCCTTTACTGGCTGATATTCCAACTGCAGCATATACTGGTTGGTCTTCTAACTGTACCCTTCACCGATTGCAGCCCTTACTAGCTGCTCTTCCAGTGCCAGCCTTCACTGGCTCATCTTTTAACTGCAGCCTTTACTGCCTGATCTTCCAACTGCAGCTTCCACTGCCTGATCTTCCAACTGTAGCTTCCGCTGCCTGATCTTCCAACTGCAACCTTTACTGCCTGATCGTCCAACTGCAGCCTTTACTGCCTGATCTTCCAACAGCAGCCTTTACTGCCTGATCTTCCAACTGCAGCTTCCACTGCCTGATCTTCCAACTGCAGCTTCCACTGCCTGATCTTCCAACTGTAGCTTCCACTGCCTGATCTTCCAACTGCAACCTTTACTGCCTGATCGTCCAACTGCAGCCTTTACTGCCTGATCTTCCAACAGCAGCCTTTACTGCCTGATCTTCCAACTGCAGCTTCCACTGCCTGATCTTCCAACAGAAGCCTTTACTGCCTGATCTTCCAACTACAGCTTCCATTGCCTGATCTTCCAACTGCAGCCTTTACTGCCTGATCTTCCAACAGAAGCCTTTACTGCCTGATCTTCCAACTGCAGCTTCCACTGGCTGATCTTCCAACTGCAGCCTTCACTGGCTCATCTTTTAACTGCAGCCTTTACTGCCTGATCTTCCAACTGCAGCTTCCACTGCCTGATCTTCCAACTGCAGCTTCCACTGCCTGATCTTCCAACTGTAGCTTCCACTGCCTGATCTTCCAACTGCAACCTTTACTGCCTGATCGTCCAACTGCAGCCTTTACTGCCTGATCTTCCAACAGCAGCCTTTACTGCCTGATCTTCCAACTGCAGCTTTCACTGCCTGATCTTCCAACAGAAGCCTTTACTGCCTGATCTTCCAACTACAGCTTCCATTGCCTGATCTTCCAACTGCAGCCTTTACTGCCTGATCTTCCAACAGCAGCCTTTACTGCCTGATCTTCCAACTGCAGCTTCCACTGCCTGATCTTCCAACAGAAGCCTTTACTGCCTGATCTTCCAACTACAGCTTCCATTGCCTGATCTTCCAACTGCAGCCTTTACTGCCTGATCTTCCAACAGAAGCCTTTACTGCCTGATCTTCCAACTGCAGCTTCCACTGGCTGATCTTCCAGCTGCAGCCTTTACTGCCTGATCTCCCAACTACAGCCTTTACTGCCTGATCTTCCAACTGCAGCCTTTACTGCCTGATCTTCCAACTTCAGCCTCCACTGTCTGATCTTCCAACTGCAGCCTTTACTGCCTGATCTTCCAACTGCGGCTTCCACTGCCTAATCTTCCATCTGTAGCCTTCACTGCCTGATCTTCCAACTGTAGCCTTCACTGCCTGGTCTTCGAACTGCAGCCTTCACTGCCTGATCTTCCAACTGCAGCCTTTACTGCCTGATCTTCCAGCTGCGGCATTCACTACCTGATCTACCAACTGCAGCCTCCACTGCCTGATCTTCCAACTGCAGCTTCCACTACCTGATCTTCTAGCTGCAGCCTTCACTGCCTGATCTTCCAACAGCAGTCTTCACTGCCTGATCTTCCAACTGCAGTCTTCACTGCCTGATCTTCCAACTGCAGTCTTTACTGCCTGATCTTCCAACTGCAGCCTTTACTGTCTGGTCTTCCAGCTTCAGCCTCCACTGCCTGATCTTCCGACTGCAGCTTTTACTGTCTGATCTTCCAACTGCAGCCTTTACTGCCTGATCTTCCAACTGCAGCTTCCACTGCCTGATCTTCCAGCTGCAGCCTTTACTGTCTGATCTTCCAACTGCAGCCTTCACTGCCTGATCTTCCATCTGCAGCCTTCAGTGCCTGATCTTCCAACTGCAGCCTCCACTGCCTGATTTTCCAACTGCCGCCTCCACTGCCTGATCTTCTGACTGCAGCCTTTACTGCCTGATCTTCCAACCGCAGCCTTCATTGCCTGATCTTCCAACTGCAGCCTCCAGTTCCTATTATTCCAACTGCAACCTCCACTGCCTGATCTTCCAGCTGCAGCCTTCACTGCCTGATCTTCCAGCTGCAGCCTCCACTGCCTGATCTTCCGACTGCAGCCTTTACTGCCTGATCTTCCAACTGCAGCCTTCACTGCCTGATCTTCCAGCTACAGCATTCACTGCCTGATCTTCCAACTGCAGCCTCCACTGCCTCATCTTCTAGCTGCAGCATTCACTGCCTGATCTTCCAGCTGCAGCCTGCACTGCCTGATCTTCCATCTGCAGCCTCCACTGCCTATTCTTCCAACTGCAGCCTCCACTGCTTGATCTTCCAGCTGCAGCCTCCACTGCCTCATCTTCCAGCTGCAGCCTTCACTGCCTGATCTTCCAGCTGCAGTATTCACTGCCTGATCCTCTAGCTGCAGCCTTCACTGCCTGATCTTCCGACTGCAGCCTTCACTGGCAGGTCTTCCAACTGAAGCCTTTACTGATTAACATCTTCCAGTTGCAGCCTTCACTGCCTGATCTTCCGACTGCAGCCTTCACTGGCAAGTCTTCCAACTGCAGTCTTTACTGATTAGTATCTTTCAGTTGCAGCCTTCAGTGCCTGATCTTCCGACTGCAACCGTCACTGGCAGGTCTTCCAGCTGCAGCCTCTACTGTTTAACATCTTCCAGTTGCAGCCTTCGCTGGTTGACATCTTGCAGGTACAACTCTAACTGGCTGATATCTTCTGACGGTAGTCCTACTGTTAGCATCTTCCAACTGCAATTATGACTAGGCACACTTTAACATTTAAGTTCATATTTACTTTAGGGCACAACACTGACTCTTAGAACTGTGTATCCGAGGGAATCACAGTCCATGGTATCTCTCACCACTTGTCCTTCAAAAGCCTGAAGCTCAACACGTAAAGAGGCATATAACAATTATCATTAAACGAATGCTGCTGCCGGCTACAGGCACCAAATCTTCAGATGAAATAAAGTACTTTTCACATTATCTGATGATGTTAAAAAAAAAAAAAAGCAAAAACCTATGAAACAAGCACTAAGAGGAAGGTAATGCCGCAAAGTGACAGGATCATTGAATTAGTCCTGAAGACAGGAGGAACAAGAAGCAATACTAATAAATGGACACACTTTCTTATTCTGTACGTCGGCCAACAACTGAGGAACAGGGTATTGTTTCAGGCCATCCATTGTTCATAGCGAGTCGTGCGCGCGCGCGCGCGTGTGTGTGTTCGTATGCGAGCGCGCCCGCGCATGTCTGTCTATGTGTGTGACCATGTCTTTGTATGGCGGCAGAAAGGAGCATGTTGGGACAAGGAGTACTGGGGCATGGGAGAAAAGGAGGAACGCCAGGAGTGGCGAAGACTGGGGTACATGAACGCATTCATGCATTGAATTGCTAATCTGCGTCTAATCTGTTGTACAGAGCGACTCCGCTCATCTTTAGGAGTCTTCGCAGTGGGGCAGACTCATACTGGACCTTTCCAATGGCGGACACAAATGACTCGATACACGCTAACTGACATAACAGATGTTGAATGTCGCAAAATCCCCCGTTTTATATACTGCAAACGTGTGTGTTTTGATGAGTGTGCACTAGCGATGTGACGCAATTTTGTTGTCTGTGTGTCCATAGATGTGACTATGTACGTGTGTGTGTGTGTGTGTGTGTGTGTGTGTGTGTGTGTGTGTGTTTGTGTGTGTGTGTGTGTGTGTGTGTGTGTGTGTGTGTGTGTGAAGTCAAGTCAAAATTATCTGTATTGAGGGTTAAAGAACTAGGTTCACAGCTTTTTTTTTTTCATCCTGCCCTCACATCCTGCCTCTCTCTCTCTCTGTGTGTGTGTGTGTGTGTGTGTGTGTGTGTGTGTGTGTGTGTGTGTGTGTGTGTGTGTGTTGACTGTGTGTGAAATGTGTGTGCACAAAAGCACGCCTGTGGGTATATATACGTTTATGTCTTTGTATTCACATGTACACAATTTTTGTGCTATGCGAGTGATGATCCATCTTACGCTGAAGCGAATGAAGGTAAGTGATTGCTCGTTCATTTTCGCTGTCCTGAGTGTTTGTATCTTGCCTGAAGAAGACCTAAGAGGTCGAAACGCGTCATGTTTAGTCTTGTGATTCGTTTGTCTACGTTTTCTTGGCGATTTGCTAGTAATTACATTTAAAATTTGTTGGGATTTCCGCCTGCAGTCGCCTCACTTTGCGACTAAATTTAATATTGTCTTGTAGCTCAAATCTATGCTATGCCACAAAACGCTTACATGGATTACACAATGATTTCGTACACATTTTTAATTATGGCGTGTGGCCTTGCACAGTCTGTCCGAAAGTTGTTTCACGCCCATCAAGTTAAATGTCAGGTGCAGACAGATTAAAATGAAAAGAATGGGACTATTCTGAGTACACCAGCTGGCGCATAGACTGGGTGACGGGAGAGCGCGAAGGCCTGAAATGTGACGTCAGTTAGGGGGTAGCTTCTGTATTTCTAGATCGTGAACGATGCCATCGGTAGAAATCCTTAAACAAGTGACATGATTTGTGAGAGGGGGGGGGGGGGGGGGCATTTGACCTATAAACAATATACATGTGTTGTTTTTACCATAATGTTTATGTAATATATTTATTATCAGTAAATGTCAACTTCTTTCACATTAATTATTATTATTGTTATCACTATTGTTATTACTACTACTATTATTACCTTAAGCATTTTCATTTCTATTAGTAATATTTTCATCAATGTTATTACCATTTTCGCCACTATTATCATTATTATTATTTTTATCATTACAGTAACTATAAACAGAAACATTACTATTATTATTATTGATCAATAACCGTGTCATCTTCAAAAAAGCCATTCCCTACAAATATCCACACACACACACACACACACACACACACACACACACACACACACACGCACACGCACAGAGCCAGACAGACACACACGCACACTCACACACACACACACAGAACAAGTATACACCTACATACACAGGCATACACACACATACGTCTGCATGTGCGTGCATATGCATCCAGCATGCAGGAACCTGCTTACACAAGCCCAAGATCTCTCTCTCTCTCTCTCTCTCTCTCTCTCTCTCTCTCTCTCTCTCTCTCTCTCTCTCTGTGTGTGTGTGAATGTGACAGTGTGAATGAAAGAAACAGTGGCGATGAGTTTGCAAATTTGAATGAGATTTTCAATGCTGATGACTGTGTGAATGAGATCGGTGACAATAGTTATGTGAAAGAAACTTCCAGTATAGTTGACTGTTTGACAACGAATGTACTAGATGTCAGCAGAGACTCTGCGTCAGTAACAAACTCCACGACTAGAACTGACATAGCGACTGTGAATATCCCTGTGACTATAGTTGATACTACGACAACGACTGGGGCAATACATGGCGGTGAATGTGTGACAAGATATTTAGATGAAACGAAAAGTATGACTGACTGTATGAATTATTCACACACCTCTTTTACATCAAGCGTCAATGATCAAGAAGCGGACAATGTGTGTCGTCGTGTTCAATGTGACAGCAGTTCGTGCAGCGAAACAAACGAGTTAAGCCATGTCAGTCAAAGTGTACGTGGTGTAAAAAATATCAACAAGCTTGTAAATAGTGTATCATTCCTTCACTGGAATATATGTGGCTTATTTAAAAAAATAGATAATATTGATTTTATTCAGTTTATTTCTACCTTTGATTTTGTTTGTTTAGTGGAAACTTTTGCTGAGTCGTTTCTTTCAAACCTTTTTCATGACCATGAATTACTTGTAAAACCGGCCGTAAAATTTACTAAACAGGGACGGTGCTCAGGAGGACTGGTTTGCATGATACGTAAAAGTCTTGTCTCTTACGTGCACCAAGTGGATTGTGACAGTCTGTATACCATGTTATTCAGATTTGATAAAGACTTTTTTTGCTTTGATAAGACTGTCCTACTTGTATGTACATATGTACCTCCAGAGAATGCACCCTTCTATACTTTAAATGGGTTTGATAATGGAATTGGAATGTTGGAAGATTGTACTGTTAATAAGCTGTTGTCCTTTGATGATACTGAGTTACTGTTCTGTGGTGACATGAATGCAAGAACTTCAAATATTGCTCCAGAAACTGTATACGATTGTGATTTATATACTAACTTTAAGGAAACAGATAGTAAATATCAAAGACGTTCTCAAGACAAGGTATTAAATCTGTATGGGGAAAAACTGCTTGGCATGTGCACTGTATTGGGATTGACAATTTTAAATGGAATATGTAATGGCGATCTCGAAGGTCGATTCACATACGTTTCGGATGCAGGGAGCAGTGTAAATGACTATTTTCTAGCATCAGTAGAATTTTTTGAACTAATGTGTAATCAAATGACTCTGAATGTGATGGAAAGATATGAGGCTGACCACTTACCACTAGCACTGCGCATTGGAATGCAAAATGATCAGTCACATGACAGTTTTGTTCGTAATGTAGATGGTAATCAGTTTATTGTTAGATATTGCTGGAACCAAGACTTCAGTCAACAATTTTATTCATCAATGAATTCACCAAATGTTCTAGAAAAGTGAAATGTCGCTGAAAATCTTATTTTTGCTGACGTGAACGAAGCAATAAATTTGTTTAACACAACTGTCAAAGAGCAAGCAGAAATTATGAGGGAAACTATACCAACAAACAAGAATGTTATACAGAATTGGTTTGATCAAGAATGCAGATTAGCAAAAAGTAAACTTCGTAGATTATTCAGAATTTTTCTAAAAACAATGGACAAAAATGACAGAGTAGCGTTCTGCATTGCGAGAAGGGAATATAAATATTTAAATGAAAGAAAACAGAAAGAATATAATGATTCCCTTTTGAATGATCTTTTGTCTTCGGCCAAAAATCAGCAGTTATTCTGGAATACTGTACACAAGATTTCTAAAAAGAAAATCCGACTTGCAAATAACATTCCGGTGCAGGACTGGTTCCTGCACTTTAAAAATCTTTTGGATAAGGACGATGTGGAGTCCATTGAAACTGAAATGTGTTGAGTAATGATGAATATACTTTCGACAGACCAATATCCAGGGAGGAAATATCATCAGCTATTAAGAAATTAAGGAATGGTAAAACTGCCGGACCTGATGGCCTAATTGGGGAATTTTTTAAGAATTCTGGTGAGACTGTTTTAAGTTTTCTAGTTAAATTGTTCAATCATTTATTTGATACAGGGATTTATCCTGAAGATTGGAAAGAATCCATAATATTACCGTTATTTAAGAAAGGGGAGGTAAACGATGTAAATAATTATAGAGACATTTCTTTGTGCAATGTACGTAGTAAACTTTACAATTCAGTTATTAATAATAGACTTCATGAATGGGTATCTCAGAATGGTATAACTGGTGAACATCAAGCAGGGTTTAAAAAAGGTTATTCTACCATTGATCATATGTTTAGTTTACTAGCTGCAGTTCAAAAACAATTTGTAAATAACAAGAAGCTGTATGTGGCTTTTGTAGATTTTGAAAAAGCTTTTGATTCAATTTCACGGAATATATTGTGGCCTATTTTGTTAAAAAATCGAATTAAAGGTAAGTTGTATCGTTGCGTAAAAAGCATGTATAAAGAGGTAAAAGCAAGAATTAGAGCAGGAGCAAAATTATCAGATTTTGTTAAGTGTACAAGAGGGGTTAAGCAAGGGGATGTTTGTAGTCCAGTTTTACTCTCTCTGTTCATAAATGAATTGGCCTTGGAGATTATTCAAAATGGACGACATGGTGTTACTTTTGATCTCTTGGAAGTGTTTGTATTACTTTTTGCTGACGACATTATTTTACTGTCTGCAACTGTTGTTGGTCTGCAAAGGCAACTGAACAGCTTGCATACAGCTGCTACTAATTTAGATTTAAAAGTAAATATGAATAAGACTAATATCATTGTGTTTCGTAAAGGTGGATATTTGGCACGTAATGAAAAATGGACCTACGGGGGTGAATTCATTGGTGTAGTCAACACATACAAATATCTTGGATTTTATTTTACTACGAGATTAAGTTTCACTTTTGGGTGTCAAGATATAGCAAATAGGGCAAGGAGAGCAGTCACAGTTATTCTTCATATTTTATATAAATTGAATAGTAGCGCATTTTCTGTTTTTTCGAAGTTATTCGATTCGCAGGTGCAGCCAATCTTACAATATGGGGCTGAAATTTGCGCTCTCGAGAAAAATGTCGAAATGGAGAATGTTCATTTGTATGCAATGAAAAGATTTTTGAATGTAGACAATCGAACACCAAATGATTTAGTTTATGTTGAACTTCGAAGGTATCCAATTTATATCAATTCTGTTTTTAGATGTATTAAGTATTGGCTGAAAATAACCAGAATGGAGGAACGTAAGATACCATTCAAAGCTTATAAGACATTGCGACAGTTGGATGGTAATGGCAAGAAGACATGGGCCACCAATGTTCGTCAGTGCTTAAATTCTTATGGTTTTGCTTATGTTTGGGACAACCAGGGCGTTGAAAGTATATCGGGATTTTTGAAATGTTTTAAACAAAGAATGATCGATTGCAGATGGCAAGACTGGCATGACCATATCTATAGCAGTGACAGATTTGCACAATATAGACTCTTTAAAACAGCACATGTGGTTGAACCATACACTGAAATGAATATAAATAGGTATGTTAAAAGTGCATTGAGTAAGTTTAGATTTGGTGTCTCTGACATTGCTTGCCATCGGTTTAGATACAGTGTTCTGAAAGATAAGGAATTGATGTGTCGCTTGTGTAATCAGGCAAAGGAAGATGAAATACATTTTTTACTTTGCTGTCCTGCACGCAGTGACCTTAGAGTTAAATTTGTTAAGGCTAAGTATTATTGTGACCCCTGTAGTTTTAGAGTCAACTTGTTGTTAGCAACAAGAAATGAAAATGACCTTTTCGATCTTGCTATGTATATATATGAAGCTCAAAAGCGAATACGAACAGTCTATTCATAATAGTTTGCGTAGTGCATATACGTGTAATAGCTTTTTCTTTCCATTTTCTTACTGAGAATTCTTCTTGTGTGTTGTATTACGGGTGTCACCCCTTCAGTATGGGCTATGGCCTTTATCTGAATAAATCATAAATCATTCGCATTCGCATTCTCTCTCTCTCTCTCTCTCTCTCTCTCTCTCTCTCTCTCTATTTCACACACACACACACACACACACACACACACACACACACACACACACACACACACACACACCATGCCTAGTGATGTGCCTAGTCTGATATGTTGTACATTGTTCATCAAAATATTGATCGTTTTAGTTGTAATTGTTTCAGTGTTTTCATTACATTATATACTTTGGATTTCTACGTATGCATTGCGTCGTGTTTCTCTTTTCTTCATTATTGTAATTGATATTTATTCTTCTTTTTGTGAAGGCCGGATGAAAAGAAGCTGTAAAGCTTTTTCTTTATTCCTCAATAAAGATAATTTGACTTGACATGCACACGTGCGCGAGTAAAAACTGGAACCAGCTTTTATGATAAAGTCACGAAATGAAGGTACGCGCTCACTGTGGTCAGATGTGGAAAAACGTTTGTTAGACTTTTCCGTGCGCAGTGACGCCTCGTTTATGAAACTGAAACCGAAATTGTTGCAAAGAAGCCGAATGAAGTATTGACAGACACGGAAAGGACATGCTGGAGTGACACGCCCATCTTGTTCTGCTCCTTATTATGTCCGAAGGCTTTTGCATGTCAAAACAAGTCATACTGTCATCTCATTAGGAACAGCTGGACGTAGTCCTTAAGAAACGTCGCGATCCCTACCCTAACCGCCCTTTCCCTCTCCTGTCTGCCTCCGCCTTCCCCTCTACAAGAGTTCATTCTTCTACAATCTTTTGCTCTTTATTGTGAGAACGCATACAACAGACTAAATATGTTTCCAGTCTGTAGTCAGTCAATATGACGACTGAGTATCGCATTTAGGGGGAGGGATTTACTTCAGTACAACTCCATGGGTGCGTGCGTGCGTGTGTGCGTGCGTGCATGCGTGTGTGTGTGTGTGTGTGTGTGTGTGTGTGTGTGTGTGTGTGTGTGTGTGTGTGTGTGTGTGTGCGTGCGTGCGCGCGCGTGCGTGCGAGGAGGGTGTGTGGTCTTTTTTTTAATATGACGCGAAAAAAATAAGCCACACCAAGTACTAATATTAAATAAAGGCAACAAAATAAAAACTTATGCACCAGAGCAATTCAAACAAAGCCCCTGTAGTCCTACTGGACAGGTAATACTGTCTCAATGAAGCATTACAGAATATCACTTTAAGAAATCTGGGGTGGGATTTGCTTAGCCGTGTAGATTTACTATCTGTTGTTAGGAAGTAGGCGAAGAAGGGTACTTTAAGGCTTCTCTCTCTCTCTCTCTCTCTCTCTCTCTCTCTCTCTCTCTCTCTCTCTCTCTGTGCGTGTGATTACATCAGTTCCCCCTAGAGATTACACCAACTAAAACATTGGTAATGAAAAAAAATAGAAATCGTAGCAACAACAAAGAAAACGAACAAATTTCCCAAGAAAACTTAAAAACAATACAAGATGTATCATTAAATGGAATATTGGTAAACCCATTCGGTACTGTCTTTCCTTGGAAACCATAAAACGACAACGTACATTTCCGTCTTTCTTGTTACTTACGCGAGTCATTGATTGTGTGGATGGTGTAGCATCGTTTTTCACCGCCATTTCTGCACATAAACCAATCACAGGATTAGTGTTTAAGAAATAAAAAGAAGAAACTGACACCATTTGACATTATTTGGGTCATATCTGTCTGACTTGTGCGCAAAGTGAAGTCAGAAAATCTGTGAACAAGATACGTCTTTACACAGATCAATGGACGTAAGAAACAAATAATCAAGTAAGAGAGAAAGAATCAAAGTACTGAATTACTAACAGAGTCGACTCTGTTTCTGGCACGTAGATCAAAGTACTGAATTACTAACAGAGTCGACTCTGTTTCTGGCACGTAGACCTGCCCATTGCGATATAAAAGAGTCCACTTATCTCTGACGCGTATATCCAGAGAAATCGAAACACACATTTATAGACAAATCACTCGTATCCATATTAGTTCTCTCTCTCTCTCTCTCTCTCTCTCTCTCTCTCTCTCTCTCTCTCTCTCTCTCTCTCTCTCGTGTACATATTAAAGATGAACCCGTTGAACAGGTTACATACCTCAAAGTGCTAGGAATAACAATTGATAACAATATTAGTTGGCAAGCTCACATAACCTCACTGTGCAAAATCAAACGCTTCCTCGACCTGCCTTTACGCAAGCTCTTTTTCCAGTCTTATTCAATCATACATAGACTATGGGTCTATTCTATGGGACTCTGCAAGCGCTAACACCCTCAAACCATTGCTAAGCCTACACAAGCCAGCACTCAAAATTAGTCCTCCTAAAAAGCAATAGTCTCCTGGACTCAGACTATATAAAGGTTCAAGTTCTCCCCTTTCGTCTGAGATTAGAATACAACAAAGGGATCATAATGCACTGGATTGTGCTGGGAAGGCACCCTCAACATTAGTTCACAGATTCTCAATTAATTCTTCAAGGACTCTACCCAAACTTCATGTCCCTGTTCCAAGAATTCACTCATTCAAAATCCAGTTTAACATATTCAGGCTCCTGTCAATTGAACTCGCTCCCTCAGTCAACAAAAAACACCAATGCATATCAACCTTCAAACACCATTATTTCAACCATCTTATTTGCCAATACTTGCATACTATGCCATAAATCCACCACCAACCACCACCACCTTCTTTGCCTTATGTATGAACCTCATATTAAGAAAGTGTTTGTACTTGAAATGCACAAGTTATTCTGTTTAGTAAGTATGTCTTATGTGAGTACTTCGTGTGTGTGAGTGAGTAAGTGAGTGTGTGTGTATGTGCGCGCGCGCGCGCGCGCGCGCGTGTGTGTGTGTGTGTGTGTGTGTGTGTGTGTGTGTGTGTGTGTGTGTGTTTGTCTGTGTGTGTTTCCTACTACCTCCTGCCCTCTTGTCTATGTTGTTATGCTTGCATTCTTATGCGACGCTCTCTCTCTCTCTCTTCTCTCTCTCTCTCTCACGGTTCTGCTGGAATGACTTGATTTATTACATATATGACATTCTCCCTCCACCCTACCCGTGGTGACTGGGCTATCATTATGCTTTTTTTTCTCCATTTGTGCTTTCTTTTCTTTTTTTTTTCTCCTGGTGCTTCAAAATCGATTGTCTTACATCGCCTTGGTATTTTTTGATTGTCAGATTGTTCTAGACATGCTCTTTCCCGCACCCCACTCTCTCTCTCTCTCTCTCGCCCTTTCCTGCACTCCTTTCGCTCGTGCGTCTCTCTCTCTCATTTTACTTTTTTAGAATTTTTTTGGATTCCGTATCTTATTTTAGTTCTAGACACTTTTTGCATGCTTCTTTTGTTGCCTTATCTTATTTTGCATTGTTGACCCTACTCAGAGCGAGGACTGGATGTAAAAACGCACATCAGTGCTTATCTATTATCCTCGTAAATAAAGAATTTTGTCTTGTCTTTTCTCTCTCTCTCTCTCTCTCTCTCTCTCTCTCTCTCTCTCTCTCTCTCTCTCTCACACACACACACACACACACACACACACACACAGATGATGACGATGATGATGATGATGATGATGATGATGATGATAATCTTTATTTCCAAGGGTAACAGATAAGCAAACACATGCTTTTTTTTTCCATCCGGCCCTTGCCCTGCTAAGGGATTAACTAAGCATGACTAGCGACTTACAAAACTTGTAACAAACACATATATCTTCACAAATGCATTAAAAAGTCGATGAGTTGTTCATCCATTAACATTTAAGGCGTAGATGACTTTAAAGGGGAAAAAAAGCGATTGAAACAACAAACAAGAATAAACTGATTTTAAAGAAGAAAAAAAAAATCAGCACATACAAACATAGAATAAGCGATCCTCCTATCGTAGGGCAAAGAGAGAGAGAGAGAGAGAGAGAGAGAGAGAGAGAGAGAGAGAGAGAGAGAGAGAGAGAGAGAGAGGAGAGAGAGACACTTTGACACTTTAATGTCATTGACTTACAGTCCTAATGACATAGGTGATCAGTCATTTTTTTTTAACACAAAAAGAATGATCAGCCTTATGGTTCAGTAATGTGCAAACGAGCAAACAAATTTACTAACATGAAACAAAAAGTATAACGAAAACCATCTTTCTAAACGAAAGTGACACTTTATGAAAAATGAAAAATGGCCACCCAAGGCTATTATAAATTGTTTTTACAATATCAAAGTTCAACATACTACGGTTCTTATATTTGTATCAGTGACTTTCTTCATATATACATGTACACGACGTTCTCTCTCTCTCTCTCTCTTCTCTCCTCTCTCTCTCTCTCTCTCTCTCATTACTACCTTACCATAGCACTCCTAGCAGAAATGATTGTTCTGTATCTAAGATTCCA
>CM065717.1:61827633-61835133 GCA_033310375.1 Conus canariensis
AGAAAGGAAGCGGCGTTTCAGTTTAATATGAAACAAAACAGAGGGTGTGCCCTGGTATATGTATTTTATCCCTAATAGTAATGGTCTGCTGTGAAATGTATAATTAGTTTTTCCCTGAAGGATTCTGCATTTTGAGTGCATCGGAAATGTAGTGGATGTGAATTCCAAACCACACTACCAGAGTAAGATAAGCTTGATTTAAATAGATCTATTCTAGATGTGGGAACCTGGAATTTGGTTGAATCCCTAGGGTTTATGTTAAATTTAGACTGAAGAGTTTATGGTGCTAGACCCAACGCAATGTTTTGCATTTGTTGACAGCAAGTAAACATTTTTGACAGCAAATTTTAATAGAACTGCTTTAAGTGCTCTTTTGTAGACACTCGCAAGAGGTTTCATGGCATTAGCACTAGCAGAATCAAATAGTGTTGAACAATAATTGATTGAAGGGAGAATATGTGCGTGTAGAAATAATTTCCTGGCATGAAGTTTAAGAAATGCTTAATCCTGCACAGCTGATATGTTTGTCTGGATATTGATTTACATAAACTGCGAAGGTGATAAGACCAAGAAAGATTATTATCAACATATACGCCTAGAACTCGATGGCTATCTACCACTTCAGTTTCCTGATTATTGACAAAAACAGATCGAGGCTGTGTGGTTATGTTTTGTCTTCCTTGCCTTGTTATCAGCATTAGTTTTGTTTTATTAGGATTCAGTGACATGTGATTTACATTACACCAATTAAGATATCAGCATTCTTCTGTAATGAAGTGAAAACAACTTCTAAGCTGGAGCTACTTGTATGGACAGTGGTATCATCACAAAAGAGTTCATATGAATCCTCAATGTAAAGAGGGAGATCATTTATATAAACTGAGAATAGCAACGGGCCTAACACAGAACCCTGGGGTACGCCATGTTGGATAGGTAGCTTCTCTGATAAATTGTTGTTAACAAAAACAAATTGTTGACAGTCTTCTAGGAATGATGTGATTAGTTGGAAGGTATTTCCTGTTATACCATATGATAAAAGTTTCCTGCATAACAATTTGTTGTCATTTACATCAAAAGCCTTTGCAAAATCAACAAACAGTGCTCCACAATATTTATTTTTATCAATACTGGCTGACCATTGATCTACTAGATTTGTAAGTGCTGTATGACAAGAATGATTTTTCCTGAATCCCGATTGATTTTTATTTAGTAGGTTGGAGGAGTCAAGATGGTGGCAAATATGTATATTTATGTGTTTTTCCAAGGGCTTGGAAAGAACTGGCAGAATGGATATAGGTCTGCAGTTCGATGGCTCAGAATTGTGTCCAGATTTGAAAAAGGGTATTACGTTTGCAACTTTGAACTGAGCATGGAAGTGACATTTGTAAATGCATAAATTCTAAATGTAGGTAACAGTTTCACATATAACAAGTGCTGATAGTTTCAGAATTTTTCCATCAATCCCGTCAAGCCTGCGACTTCCTGTCCGCTTTAACTGGCATAAAGCTTGGTAAACATCATCAACTGTCATAAGCGGAACTAGTGGAGCTGAACGAATGTTCTTAGCATTGCAAAAGTTTTAAAGTTTTTGTAGTTCATTTGATTCGGTATTCTTTTCTTTGACAATGTGTTCTGCAACTGTTGTAAAGTGTTTGTTGAGTTCATTTGGTGTTATGCAGGTTATGGGACTTACCTTTGACTGTGAAGTTTTATTTGTAAGTTCATTTATTGCTTTCCATATGGACTTCGAATTTTGTTTGTTGGCTACAAGTTCACGAAAAAAAAAAAATTCTTTTTGCTGTTCGTTTGAGTAATTGACTTTATTACGTTGCCTTTTAAATCCATCCGACTTCCCTTCTGCTTCAAGCAGATCGTCGCATAAGAAACAAACAGCTGAGTCTGTGGCTGTGTAGTCGTTTGCACGTATAGGGTTGACCGAGCGCCAGACCTCCCTGCTGGGAATTTCTCTGTCCTGTCTCTTGGGCTGTGATGCCCTCTGGACCGGCCACACTTTGAGATCTTGGATCTCGTACGAGGGCCGCTCTAAGTAGCAAAAGAGAGTAGCTTGACGGACAAACGTGCCACCTCTGTCAGCCTCACGCCTAACTGACCTGTCCTCACTGGTCTTCAAAGCAGGCTGCCAACTGATTAACAGCGTTCGGAGTTCGGGGCGAAAGCTCTCGAGTATTGTGTTTTTTGCTCACTTTTCCACTTTTTTGCATGGACGTTAACTTTATGACCCGGTTGTTTGCCTTCTCCACAGACCACATTATTAGAGCATTCAGAAACATGGTGATTGACTTTCAAGCATCGGGAACAAGTAATTTTCTGAACTAACCTTTGTTCTCTGTGGTATATTCTAGCTGTAAAACGTTTATTTTCAGGGTCTTGTCCAGCATATGTCCAGCGTAGTGGGGGGAACTGTGACAAAGACACATCTGCGACCAGTCAGAAATCATGTTAGGGTATTGTCGCTGTATCATGCTCTCTCTGTTTTTTATTCAGCAGGCTTTAACTAACACTCTCCTGTAGTCAAGGCGTGTTCAATTTCTGACCGAGACAGGAATATTGTCTTTAGCAGAAGGCTTGTCCTGACCTGTATCTCCTCGTTGAATAAAAGGACTCCTGGAGACCTGTAATAAGGTATTTCTCAATCGCACATCCTTTACCAGCAGATCCATTCTTGCCTCCTCGGTCGCAGGATAAATCCGCCAGAGTCTTCTTACTTCTTGTGACGCCAAAATGGAGCCCTGACCCAATGCTCTCTCCGCAGCGAGGCATATTTCTAAGACGATCGGACGAATATTCGCAACACCCGGCATGTCGTTTTGCTTCAGATAAACTGGATTGTCAGGACAGAAATCGGCCATCATGTACCGGTGGTGCCGAGGGTTCGAAAACGAAATCGAAGTAGCACGTCAAATTGTAACGATACAACAAGCGCAGCTAGCGAAGTTCAAAATTCGCTCAGCGAAATACGTTCGTGCAGAGAGCGTTCAACTCGCATCCGCACTCGACGAGAGTTGCTCACCGAATTCCGCATAGGGTGGTTTTCGTTTGTTGAGCATAATGTGACCTTTCGTAATTCCTTGATGGCCATTATCCCGTGAAAAAAAAGTTTAAGTACATGACATTAGTACACTCATATGTGTGCACAAGTGATGAGAACACACACAATTTCTCTCTCTCTCTCTCTCTGCTATGCTATTTATGTAGCATTGCTACATCCTGATAATTAATCGTTGATCAATTTAGACTAAGTATTTAGTATTTCAATGAATGGCCATTATCCCGTGAAGAAAAGTTTAAGTACATGACAATAGTACACTCATATGTGTGCACAATTGATGAGAACACACAATTTCTCTCCCTCTCTCTGCTATGCTATTTATGTAGCATTGGTACATCCTGAAAATTAATCATTGATCAATTTAGACCAAGTATTTAGTGTTTCAATGAATACTGCTTATTTTCCTCTGTTTCGTTTGTTCGACTTTTCTTTCTTTTACATTTGTATATTTCCTTCCATTTCATATATTTTATAACGGTGGTGGGTTCTCCTGTTGTTGTTTCGCCTAATATATTTTTTATAATGTTCACATTACTTTCACCAGTGTAGGCTAGTCTCTGTACATGGCGAGGACTGCATGAAAAAAACGTGTACTTGATTATCAATTACCCACGGAAATAAAGAATTCTCTCTCTCTCTCTCTCTCTCTCTCTCTCTCCTTCTCTCTCTCTATAATCGTCTTTAGAAAAGAAAGATAATCGTCTTTAGAAAAGGCGGCTATCTGTCCAGACATGAATCATGACTGTCCAAGGGCCAACCAATTGAAGTTGTGAACGAATATTGTTACCTTGGATTTGACTTTACGTCTATGCTAAGCTTGAAACAGGGAACTAATCAACTGGTAGGTGAAGCACAAAAAAGCAGTCATTTTTCTATATAAGGCTTTTACTAATCTCAAAGAATTATCTCATGGAACGTTTTTCAGAATTTTTTTTATTCAAAAATACAATCAGTCCTTCTTTATTCCTCGGAAATTTGGGGTCTGTCAAGACTGGACAGCATCGAACGAGTGCATCTTAGCCTATGCAAACATTTTCTGTGAGTGCCAACAAAATTCCCCAACAAACTGGTTTATGGGGAATTAGGTAGGTATCCGCCAATCATAATTTCGACCATGAGAGCCATAAAGTATCGGTTTCGACTTCTTGAGATGCCCCAACCCAGACTGACCAAACAAGCTTAGCAAATGCTGTTCACGTTAGACAGAAATGGTAAAGACTGCTGGGCCTCGGAAACCCGGAGAAGTTCTCTGTAGGAGTTGGTTTTATTTTGTGTGGCTTCAGCAGGGAGTAGACGATGGTCCCGTATTTTCATACGAATTAAAAGAAAGGTTGTTGGACATGTAAAGACAGAATTCGGAAAGAAATGGGGTTAGTTACCGCCACAGATACAAATACAGACAAACAGATTACAGGACAAAACACAATGCATTTTGACCTCTTGGGTCTTCTTCAGGCAAAAGCAAACTACAATTAGGACAGTGAAAACAAAGAACAAGAAACCACTTATCTTCTCATATTCGGCGCAAAATGGCTGTTGAATTAAAACGGCCTCGTTTCTGTAGAAATGTCATAGAGGATGAGCATCATTTCTTGTTCATATGTCCGCATTACAGCGATTTGAGAACAAAATTTTTGTCTGTTATGCGTTCACCATCGGTTACTGCTCTACTCACCACAGATGTACATACATGTCACAACGTTCACCATCGGCTATTGCTCTACTCACCACAGATGTACATACATGTCACAACGTGTCAAAGTTTACTTTCCATGCAATGAAGAGACGGAAAGCGAATGCATGATTTTTTTTTTGTTATGAAATACAGCAGTAAAACTGTTTCCCTTAATAGATGTAAAAAATTATCCGCTTGCATCTATGTGGTTTTATGTTGATAATACGTAGTAGCTTACTCGTTCTCTAAAATTTCATGCTACTGCTTTTTGTGTTGAGATGTTTAAATGTTTCGCACAATTGCTCTTTTTTGCCCGTCTCTGCTCCTTATACAGCCCAAAGTCCCAGTTAGCACCCACTCCACCACACCCCCATCCCTTCGGTCCCGCCCCCCTTCTTCTTTTTTTTGTTTATTTATTTTTTTGTTTTCCAATCCACCAGTTACGGATGGTGTGGTGCTGTGTGTATCACTGTCTGACTCTCACTTTTAAAAGTCCACACTCTTGGCTGCAGCCAGCCCAAGTCACAGTCTATATAGCACCAATCAGGGTACTCACACAAGCAGAGCCGCTCACAAATACAGTCCCAAGTGGTGTCCCACAGGGCACACCCACACAGCAGAAAATAACGTCGGACTACCGACCTGGCGGTCAGCCTCTCCACGTCATCATGACGGAGAATCCTGAGGCCCTTTTCAACACGTACACACTACTGACCTGGCGGTCAGCCTCTCTACGTCGTCGTGACGGAGTCAGCGGCTGGGGCACGGGCTGCACCCCAATACCTGATGGTAATCAGTTCCAGGCCGGACTCAGGAGCCTCACCGACACCTGGGGAACTGTATAACTACATTTGTTACCTAGCCTACTACCTACACATTTATCGTCCTTGTTTTGTCACTAGCAGTCACTCTTCACATAATACATTTCACTGGAATTTGGGGGAAAAATACATGTAATATTCTCGATTAGCACCATGAGTGATTACATTGAAGAAAATATTTCCTCACGTAACCCCTTTAAAAGTACAAGAATACAATTAGTACAGATAAAAGAACGATTTCCACTTCCTTTATTATCAAGAAAAGAATGTTTTTATTTTTTGCACATTATCATCAGGGATCAGAAGACATTTTCCAATAACTGACACACAATAATGTTCATTCATCACTTCCAGAGCTCACCAACGCTGACTTCGTTATAATACATTAGGGAAAAGATAAACAACGTTTTTTTCAATCATACATTGATCTAATCTGATCACTTTCCCAGATCACATATAACTACTTTCCCAGATCACATATAACTATACATATTCTCTTTTCCATCCACTCACTCCATTCTTCTCGTCCACCTCTCGCTCACACAGTCACTAACCACAACTTCCTACAGTCACCCTATGTCTCCTCAAGTCTTGTCAATCACAAGATCAAAGGGAACAATTAAATATGTTAGGCCTTCACTAAGAACTGGAAACCATCTGTAGGAAAAACCAACTCCATCAGTCCTAACCTAACTTCCATTTAACTAATCAAACATACCTGATTACCACCAAAACTAAGTTGCGAGTCTCTCTTCGGCACCGTGGGGATGTTTCCAGGCCGGCAAATCTACAGAGACTAAAAGGAAATCCTCGCTCACCTGACTGACAACAAAACGCGGGTAGGTAAACAGGTCAATAGGTGAACAGGCAAACTTACGCCACCCCAGAACTGTCCCCACAATCTGGGACCGGACAAAAATGGTCCGTCACCAGTATTATCGTTGCAATTATTATTATTATCATTATTGTTATTTCGTTGTATAGGCCTGTGGACCAAAAACGAATAGACGAATTTGAAATATCTCTCTCTCTCTCTTTCTCTCTCTTCTCTCTCTCTCTCTCCTCTCTCTCTCTCTCTCTCTCTCTCTCTCTCTCTCTCCACCCACCCCACTCGCAGACAGACACGAGCAGTGGGGGTCGTTGGGGGTATCAGCAGGATGTCGGTAGCACAGACGTCAGACTTTGGGTCTGCGATGGTTTCAAAGGCTAGGACTCCCTCAGAGGCCGGCTCCACTTTCTCGCTGAAACCATAGTGTCGTGCGCGCGCGCGCGCACGCACACACACACACACACACACACACACACACACACACACACACACACACATGAAACCCTACTGGCTGCTTTCACAAAATTCTTTTGTGACCTAATCGCATTCAGTTTTCGTTTGCGGATTCAGTTTTCTCTTGTGCCGTAGGCATACGCATAATACACAAATAGTTCTTCACCTACGCATTCACGCTCAGTGGACATACGATCGTGCAAGCATTACATCTTACTATGGTGGACGTATGTTTAATATACGCCTGTCTTGGATGTCGTGAGAGAATCTGACTGCCTGAGGGGACAGCGATAAACTATTCAGTGGAGCTGGGCTTGGAAAGAGAGATCTTTCATTATCGGTCTTTGGTTTCAATGTGAAATCGCAAAACACAAGCGTCAGAAGAGCTGACGTATACGCCCGCACCTGCCTGTTCACTCACACTCGTAAGTACAGACATGTCCGCACATTAGCGTGTTCACTGACACATTGGCCCGAACATGCCGCTTTAATTCACAATCCCAAATTGACTGACTGATCAAGCAGAACGCCAGAAACAGACACGCCAGGGACAACAAATCCTGCGAACGACGCCACAACAGCAAAAAGAACAGAATATCAACAATGAGAAAACTGACACTCTTAGTAAGAAAAAAATGGTAACAAGAATAAC
>CM065717.1:61840133-61845133 GCA_033310375.1 Conus canariensis
TCCCTACGTTCAGCTTGGTTTGTAGGATGAATATCACCCAGCGCTGATCCCTACGTTCAGCTTGGTTTGTAGGATGAATATCACCCAGCACTGACCCCTACGTTCATCTTGGTCTGTAGGATGAATATCACCCAGCGCTGATCCCTACGTTCACCTTGGTTTGTAGGATGAATATCACCCAGCGCTGATCCCTACGTTCAGCTTGGTTTGTAGGATGAATATCACCCAGCACTGACCCCTACGTTCAGCGTGGTCTGTAGGACAAATATCACCCAGCACTGACCCCTATGTTCAGCGTGGTCCGTAGGATTGATATCACCTAGCGCTGATCCCTATCATTCACTTTGATCTGGAAGACAATACTTTTGTCCTGATCCCGATTAAAAGAATGGAAATGGTTTTTAGCCTGCTTGTGTGTTGAGGTGCATGAGTTTAAGTGCCTGGGTGCGCGCGTGTGTGTGTGTGGGCGCGCGTGCACGCGCGCGTGTTTATAAGTGTGTACGTGTGTGTGTGTGTGTGTGTGTGTGTGTGTGTGTGTGTGTGTGTGTGTGTGTGTGTGTGTGCAGTTATTTTTTGCTACATGTTTAACCTCTCTGTTTTTCCTCTCCTCTTATTCATTCCGCCACTCCTATCTTCCCCATCCCTTGACCTGTGAACCTCCATCCTCATCTCATTTGCTGAGCATGGAAAATATGACAGCTGTTCGGGGGCCGTGTTGACGGACTTCGTTGATAAAGACGGCTGCCGGATGGCCGTGGTGACGGACTTCGTTGATAAAGACAGCTGTTGGAAGGCCACGGTGACAGGCTTCGTTGATAAAGACAGCTGTTGGAGGGCCGTGGTGACAGACTGTAGATGAAGACAGCTGTTGGAAGGCCGTGGTGACGGACTTCGTTGATAAAGATGTGAGGTTCCATTAGCATCTGTGCCAGGGCAACAGACTGTTCCAATAGTTCTTTGCTGTCTGATCTGTCGGGAGATTTACAAAGATTGCTGATGAAGCACCAAGAAGAAAAAGAGACACCTGAAGTTGCGAGTAGGACCCAGAGAGGTACTGTCTTCAACAGCTGAACAAACTATTGTGATAGACTTCGTTGAGAAGGACAGCTGTTGGAAGGCCGCGGTGACGGATTCCATTGACACAGACATCTGTTAGAGGGCCATGCTGACAGACTCTAGTTAAAAACTGCTATTAGAGGGCCGTGCTGACAGACTGTGGATAAAGACAGCTGTTAGAGGGTCATGCTGACAGACTGTAGATAAAGACAGCTGTTAGAGGGCCATGCTGACAGACTGTAGATAAAGACAGCTGTTAGAGGGTCATGCTGACAGACTGTAGATAAAGACATCTGTTAGAGGGCCGTGCTGACAGACTGTAGATAAAGACAGCTGTTAGAGGGCCGTGGTGACAGACTGTAGATAAAGACAGCTGTTAGAGGGCCGTGCTGACAGACTGTAGATAAAGACAGCTGTTAGAGGGCCGTGGTGACAGACTGTGGATAAAGACAGCTGTTAGAGGGCCGTGCTGACAGACTGTGGATAAAGACAGCTGTTAGAGGGCCGTGCTGACAGACTGTAGATAAAGACAGCTGTTAGAGGGCGGTGGGGACAGACTGTAGATAAAGACAGCTGTTAGAGGGCCGTGCTGACAGACTGTAGATAAAGACAGCTGTTAGAGGGCCGTGGTGACAGACTGTGATAAAGACAGCTGTTAGAGGGCCGTGCTGACAGACTGTAGATAAAAACAGCTGTTAGAGGGCCGTGCTGACAGACTGTTGATAAAGACAGCTGTTAGAGGGCCGTGCTGACAGACTGTGGATAAAGACAGCTGTTAGAGGGCCGTGCTGACAGACTGTAGATAAAGACAGCTGTTAGAGGGCCGTGCTGACAGACTGTAGATAAAGACAGCTGTTAGAGGGCCGTGCTGACAGACTGTAGATAAAGACAGCTGTTAGAGGGCCGTGCTGACAGACTGTAGATAAAGACAGCTGTTAGAGGGCCGTGCTGACAGACTGTAGATAAAGACAGCTGTTAGAGGGCGGTGGGGACAGACTGTAGATAAAGACAGCTGTTAGAGGGCCGTGCTGACAGACTGTATATAAAGACATCTGTTAGAGGGCCGTGGTGACAGACTGTGATAAAGACAGCTGTTAGAGGGCCGTGATGACAGACTGTAGATAAAGACAGCTGTTAGAGGGCCGTGGAGACAGACTGTAGATAAAGACAGCTGTTAGAGGGCCGTGCTGACAGACTGTAGATAAAGACAGCTGTTAGAGGGCCGTGGTGACAGACTGTAGATAAAGACAGCTGTTAGAGGGCCGTGGTGACAGACTGTAGATAAAGACAGCTGTTAGAGGGCCGTGGGGACAGACTGTTGATAAAGACAGCTGTTAGAGGGCCGTGCTGAGAGACGGTTGATAAGGACATCTGTTAGAGGGCCGTGCTGACAGACTGTAGATAAAGACAGTTGTTGGGGGACCTTGGTGACAGACTTAGATAAAGACAGCTGTTGGGGGACCTCGGTGACGGATTTCGTTGATAAAGACAGCTGTTGGCAGGCCATGGTGATGGACGTCGTTGATAAAGACAGCAGTTAGGAGGCCATTGGTGACGGACTTCGTTGATAAAGACAGCTGTTGGCGGGCCGTGGTAACGGACTTGGTTGATAAAGACAGCAGGTGGGAGGCCGTGGTGACGGACTTCGTTGATAAAGACAGCTGTTGGCGGGCCCTGGTGACGGACTTCGTTGATAAAGACAGCTGCTGGGGACCGTGGTGACAGACTTCAGTGATAAAGACAGCTGTTGGGGGGGGGGGGGGGCGTGGTGACAGACTGTAGATAAAGACAGCTGCTGGGGGAGGGGGCCTGGTAACAGACTGTAGATAAAGACAGCTGCTGGGGGGCCATGGTGACAGACTTCAGTGATAAAGACAGCTGTTGGGGGGGGGGCGTGGTGACAGATTGTAGAAAAAGACAGCTGCTGGGAGGGGGGGGGGCGTGGTGACAGACTGTAGATAAAGACAGCGTGTTGGGGGGCCATGGTGACAGACTTCAGTGATAAAGACAGCTGTTGGGGGGCCGTGGTGATGGACTCCCCTGATAAGGACAGCTGTTGGAAGGCATAGTGAAGGATTCCACTGACAGGGACAGGTGTTGAAGGGCACTGACAGGGACAGGTGTTGAAGGGCACTGATAGGGACAGGTGTTTAAGGGACGTAGTGAAGGACTCCATTAGCAAGGACAGCTGTTGGAGGGCCGAAGTGAAGGACTCCACTGACAGGGACAGGTGTTGAAGGGCACTGATAGGGACAGGTGTTTAAGGGACGTAGTGAAGGACTCCACTAACAAGGACAGATGTTAGAGGCCTGTGGTGACAGACTTCGTTGATAAAAACAGTTGTTGGAAGGCATAGTGAAGGACTCCACTGACAAGGACAGATGTTGGAGGCCTGTGGTGACAGACTTCGTTGATAAAGACAGTTGTTGGAATGCATGGTGAAGGACTCCACTGATAGGGACAGCTGCTGGAGGGCGAAGTGAAGGACTCCATTGATAAGGACAGCTGTTGGAGGGCCGTAGTGAAGGACTCCACTGATAAGGACAGCTGTTGGAGGGCCGTAGTGAAGGACTCCACTGATAAGGACAGCTGTTGGAGGGCCGTAGTGAAGGACTCCACTGATAAAGACAGATGTTGGAGGCCTGTGGTGACAGACTTCGTTGATAAAGACAGTTGTTGGAATGCATGGTGAAGGACTCCACTGATAAGGACAGCTGTTGGAGGGCCATAGTGAAGGACTCCACTGATAAGGACAGCTGTTGGAGGGCCGTAGTGAAGGACTCCACTGATAAAGACAGCTGTTGGAGGTCTGTGGTGACAGACTTCGTTGATAAAGACAGTTGTTTGAAGGCATAGTGAGTGAAGGACTCCACTGACAAGGACAGCTGTTGGAGGCCTGTGGTGACAGACTTCGTTGATAAAGACAGTTGTTGGAAGGTATAGTGAAGAACTCCACTGATAGGGACAGCTGCTGGAGGGCCGAAGTGAAGGACTCCACAAACAAGGACAGCTGTTGGAGGCCTGTGGTGACAGACTTTGTTGATAAAGACAGTTGTTGGAATGCATGGTGAAGGACTCCACTGACAAGGACAGCTGTTGGAGGGCTGCGGTGATAGACCTCGTTGATAAAGACAGTTGTTGGAATGCATGGTGAAGGACTCCATTAATAGGGACAGCTGTTGGAGGGCCGTAGTGAAGGACTCCACTGATTAGGACACCTGTTGGAGGGCCGTAGTGAAGGACTTCACTGATAAGGACAGGTGCTGAAGGGCCATAGTGAAGGACTCCACTGACAAGGACAGGTGTTGAAGGGCCATAGTGAAGGACTCCACTGACAGGGACAGATGTTAGAGGGTCGAAGTGAAGGACTCCGTTGATAGGGACAGCTGTTGGAGGGCCGAAGTGAAGGACTCCACTGATAAGGACAGGTGTTAGAGGGCCGTAGTGAAGGAATCCGCTGACAAGGACAGGTGTTGAAGGGCCGAAGTGAAGGACTCCACAGATATGGACAGCTGTTGGAGGGCCAAAATGAAGGACTCCACTGATAAGGACAGGTATTCGAGGGCCGTAGTGAAGGACTCCACAGATAGGAACAGCTGCTAGAGGGCCGTAGTGAAGGACTCCACAGATAGGAACAGCTGCTGGAGGGCCGTAGTGAAGGACTCCACTGACAAGGACATATGTTAGAGGGCCGTAGTGAAGGTCTCCACTGATAAGGACAAGTGTTAGAGGGCCATAGTGAAGGACTCCACAGATAGGGACATCTGTTAGAGGCTGTGGTGACGGACTTTATCGATGAAGACAGCTGTTGGATGGCCACGGTGATGGATTCTATTGGCAAAGACAGCTGCTGGTGAGAAACTCAGTAGCAGGAGGGCTACAGCAACGGGCTCCATTGACAAGTACAAATGTTGGAGGTCATAGTAACATTCACCATGCTGAGA
>CM065717.1:61850133-61893232 GCA_033310375.1 Conus canariensis
TGTGCACAGCAGCAACAAATCTATAGTCCGGTCCATATTAACTGATCAAACCTGTAAACTCAGGTTCAGTTTCAAATCAAACTCCTGAGCTACAAGCAATTACTTTGAAAGCAACGACGGCAACAAAAAAAACTCGTTTTGACTCATTTCAGTTCTGTAAAACTTGCCAGCAACAATCCACTTTGTTTGTTTTGGGGCGATTTTCTTCTCAATTACTCAATTACTCGGGTACCGAGTCCTCACACACACACACACACACACACACACACACACACACACACACACACGGACGCACGCACGCATGCACACACACGGACGCACGCACGCACGCACACGCACGCACACGCACGCACGCATGCACGCACGCACTCACACACACACACACACACACACACACACACACACACACACACACACACACACACACTCACACACACACTCACACACACACACACACACACACACTGACTGACTGACTGAAACCAATTCATTGTCAGATTAACTCATGGTTGTACTCACACACACGCGCGCACACACACACACACACACACACACACACACACACACACACACACACACACACACACACACTTTTTCTTTAGATTTCTAACATGATCTCTTGATTTTCTTGAGCTAGGTACCTAATTTTTGAATTTTCAGATGAAACTCTAAGACATGATAAATGAAACCAGTTTCTACTATACCTGACCTCGAACATTATTCTAGCATTTAGGTGTCTTAACAAAAGGTGATTGGTCGTAGATCAACATTATTTATATACACATTAATTTGTCTGTTAGTGCTAATGACATAGGTAACATTAAACATTGAACACAGAGCTGCAAAAACTACAATCAAGTAGAAAACGTTACTCACTTTGTCAGCAGGCAGTGTCTGGGGGGTGGCTGTGGTGACAAAGAAACAAAGGGCAAATCAGGTTTTTATAACAATACAAAAACTAAATAACAATAATCACTATTGTTATTCAAAATGTTAGTAGTACATTTTCGATCGTGCTGCTGCTGGTGCTAGTTTTATGACGTTCCTTACAGCACTTTATTTTCATATAACAAGCTGCAAAAAATGTCCTTCATGATCAGCGGCTTCCTTATTTTCTGCAGTCGACATTGTGAGCACCCCCACGCTTAGTAACCTCTACAGCGACAAAGCTCTCACGTCAATCTTTTTTTTTCCTTTATTGTGTTTCATGGTCACAGATTGGGTTCGCGCGCAGTAAATGTCATCTGGTAATGAATCCGTCTGTCTGTGTCTGTGTCTGTTTCCCTCTCTGTCTCCGTCTGTCTGTCTGGCTTCCACTCTGTGTGTGTGTGTGTGTGTGTGTGTGTGTGTGTGTGTGTGTGTGTGTGTGTGTGAGGCAAGAGACAGACAGACAGACAGACAGACAGACAGACAGAGAGAACGAACAAAATTTCATATTACCAGGGTAATGAAATAAACAAATTGAAAGTGATTTTTTCCACCCAGCCCGATGAGAGAGAGAGAGAGAGAGAGAGAGAGAGAGAGAGAGAGAGAGAGAGAGAGAGAGAGAGTTTTAAGATTAAGCATGGAATATGGTGTGATACGACCAATGCTATCTACTTGCTCCACCGTCGTTTATGCGGGCATGCTCATTATGTTAAGGAAACCAGAAACGCTATCAAAACACGACATGTTTATAAAGATAACACGTAGAAAACAACACAGGCACTCACATTACTCGCCATTTATCTCTGCTAAGCTCACCCTTCATGAATGCAGCGCACCATCCCCCGAGAAAAAAAGAAAGAAAGAAAGAAATCAAATGATCACAGCACTAGGATTCAATCAGAATATCCCCATAAACAAATTTAAAACAAACTTTTTTTTGTCTCAGCACTCTTGATTAACCAAACCCGTTTGGGTGTTTCTGTTTCACATTCTCATCTAGTCCATTATTCCATACGTTGTTAACTTTTTTTTTCTTTTTGCTGTCCCATCGTCTGTGCCATCTCAGCAGCATTGCACCCACGCCGCTCATTCCGACCCCCTGTCCACAGCCACAGTCCGGCTCGTCCAGCCGCAGCCCGGCACTGGCAATCCACAGGGAGTAGTCAATGTCAAGTTGTCAAGAGGCAGCCCACCGGAAGCCTCCCTTTTCACACCTTATGTGCATGCGGTCCATGAAAACCCACATTCAAGTGAATCATCCTCCGTTGCCGACGCGGCACAGCCGAGAAACCCCCCCCCCCCCCCCCCCTCAGTTACAAACGTAACAAAAACATTCGTGATTTGCTCGAGCATTCCAGGCTATGCCAACAAAAACAGCACCCTACAGGAACCTGTCCACGCAACAAATCGAAGTGTAAGACCTACCCCGTCATCTGTACTGCTACTGAAGTAAGAGGACCCAGTTCATGGATTACTATCACAAAGTATTTCAACTGTGAAACCACCAGCTTAGATTACGTCATCTATCATGCTTTGTGTTCAAAACTGTACTTTGGCGAGACTGGCCGCACCCTTAACATCAAATTCAAGGAACACCTTGCTGACATCAACCACAAAAGGAGCAAACTGGTGGCTAATCACTTCATCTATTCACCACACAATTAAAGATTGAAGGGCTTGTGGCGTATGCTCTCAGCTCATTTACGAGATAATACAGGCATGGAATCTCACCTCCTTGAGAATCTGGGCAGCAGAAACCCAGCTGGGATGAATGAATGAGCTCAATGGACCTCCATCCTTATGAACCAAATGATTCAGTCATAGCCCCCTACTTTTCCGTCACTGCAATTCTGATCAAACCAACAATGGTCTGTGTGCCTGCCTTCTACGACTTTTGTATGCCCAGTACTGTTGAATGCCATATTACTACATTATTTGCCGTTTTAACTGTGTATGGTTATTCTGAAACAACACCTTACCAGTGACCACTGAGGTCTGCATCTGACTGGGATGATCAATCTAATGCATCCTATCTTGGGAGATATTGAGTAGGATAAGCGCCTCAGTCTCCTATGTATTTATTCATTGAGAACAAAATGTACACCTGAAGGTGTGGGTAGGACCCAGAGAAGTAATGTCCCCAACTGCCCTGGGAGCGATCCTGCACCACTCTTGGAAGCCTGCGTTGTGCTCACATAGGGTGCAGGCACGCACAGGGCATTTATGTATGTATGTGTGTATGTATGCATGTATGCATACATGCATACATGCATGCACATATACAAACATGCATACATACATACGCACACGTATATATCCCCCCCCCCCCCCCCCTTAATTTTCAGTCAGTAGGGGTGTTGTTTGCGCCTTCTAGCATGACCACAGAATTTTATTATTTATGACGCATTTTGATTTACACATTTTTCTGTTGCGCCATCTCTGCACTTGCACCCAGCAATTTCCGAATTTGGTTCTCAGCGTGTTTGTATTTCATTATTCTGTGCGCTCACCTATTTTCGCCTACGCTCAAGGACGTTGAACGCCATATTCATCATAGGCATATGTATTTTGTTTTTATGTCTACCTGTCTCTGAAGACTGTTCTTCTCTTAATACTGTTATTTGCCATATTATCATTTCATTTGCCCTTAACTGTGCATGGTCGGTCTACGTCTGTTCTCTACACGTGACCGTAGAACTCTGCGTCTGTTGTAATGATCGAGCTGATGATCTTATTTTGGGATGTACTGAGTAGGGTCAGCGCCCCAGTCTCCCATTTATTTATTTTCTTTCTTTCTTTTAAATTATTTAATTTCTAAGCTCCATTATTTCAAGGTATTTTACTTTATTTTTTCTTTAATGCTAATTTTCATACCTTTCATACAGATGGCCCTGCAGCTACACCTCTCCAACCTTTCCCCTCCCCCTCACATTTCTTCCCTCGACCTGGGCACTTGCATTCATGTGCTCTTCGGTGCATTTTCATGCTCCAATACATGTATGTTTGTATCCTATTTGTTTACTGATTGATTGATTTTTATACCTGTTCTACTTTAAGCATTGAGATATTTTTCTTGTTAATTTATTCAACAGATTTTCTGACATTTTCAATTCATTTCAGTCAGTGGTAGTGTTATTAGCGCCTCGTTTCATGACTATCTCTTTTTCTTTTTTATATTTTTTGTATATATCTTTTCGGTTGCGCCAGCATCGCACTTGTAGCACAGCTATTTCAGAATCGTTATCTCACAGGAAATTCATTTCATGTACATTGACCGCACGATCATGCTCGTTATTCCATCATCCATCCCTCTTCCCCTCTCTTCCCCAGATCTACTCCTAGTCTCTCTCCCCCCCCCCCCCCCCCCCCCCCCATTTAGGTATATGTATCCCCTGACCTTCCACCTCCTGTCCACCCCCCCCTTCCCTCCCTCCCTCCCCTATCCTACTCCCCACTCTCCCTCCTGTTCACCTCTTCCACACTTCCCCCTGCCTTACTGTCCCCCCCCCTCCTTTTTTTTTTTGTTAAAAGTTGCCGAGGTGGGAGTTTGGGAGCTGTTTGAAAATCAGATGTGTTTGATAGGTCTTTTTTGTTTTGTTTTCTCGGAGTACTTCCGTTTACCCCATCACCCCTCGTTGCTAGGATAGGACAGCCCACCTTAGGGTCAGACGTTGGCTGGCTGCTATAGGATACTGCCCCCCCCCCCCTCTCTCTCTCTCTCTCTCTCTCCCTCTTCCTTTTCAGACACATTTCTGATCTCTCAGTTATATTTTGATCTCATCCCCCGGCTTGCCACATTCAGCAGTTTTCTGTGCAATACGTGTGGTCGAAGAGCGTTATATATTGCTTTTTACTCATTACATACTTATTATATCGACTTTTGACATACTATCCCATGCTAACCTTCCGCCTTTCTCCACCTGCCCTCTCCTCCATTCTATCTATTTTCCTTTCAGTAAACAAGTGGGGTATTTTTTGCTCCCATAAGAAAACCTAACACAGAGTAACTTTTATTCAAGACTGGCACAGCCTTTTAAACTTGAATAAAGTCAGACACATACATAGACGAACAATCTGATAGTGGGGGAAAAAACAAGCGCAGGCCAACAACTAAACTGTCGTCATAGTAATGACTTGGCAAAGATTTGGACTTAAGGGGGGGGGGGGGGGGGGGTTAGAAGATGGAGAAACTGGGAACATGAAATTAAGAAAATATGTTACAGATATGAAAACTCTTCACTAGCTGCATAAGGGAACCATCGCAATCCCTTTTGAAGGCAGATATATTTGTATTGCCTGCTCCGAGGCCTTTCGTCCGCTGGGTCGGAACTCATCAGGGAGACACGGCTGGTTGTGTCTGCGCTCCTGGCGTCAAATAGAGACACACCACAGTCCATAATACTGTGGTGTTCTCACCACCAAGGGCGCAAAAATGAATCCAATAGCACCCCAAAAGCAGCCAGCAAAGAGTAGTAAATGAAACCAAACGAAAGTGTGGGGAGGAAAAAAGTTGCTGAAAAACTAAAGACATTATGCAAATAGTATAAAATGTAGGGGACAATCTTTGAGCCTACGCTTGAGAATCCACCCAAAGATGCAAGGGAGATCAAAAGACAAACACACAGACGGACAGAAACAAATACAAATAACCTCAATTTAATCAAAACAAAATCGGAAATGAAATGAGGCAGGGAACAGTAAACGATAAACAGTAAACAAGTGGGGTATTTTTTGCTCCCATAAGAAAACCTAACACAGAGTAACTTTTATTCAAGACTGGCACAGCCTTTTAAACTTGAATAAAGTCAGACAAATACATAGACGAACAATCTAATAGTGGGGGAAAAAACAAGTGCAGGCCAACAACTAAACTGTCGTCATAGTAATGACTTGGCAAAGATTTGGACTTAAGGAGGGGGGAGTTTGAAGATGGAGAAACTGGGAACATGAAATTAAGAAAATATGTTACAGATATGAAAACTCTTCACTAGCTGCATAAGGGAACCATCACAATCCCTTTTGAAGGCAGATATATTTGTACTGCCTGCTCCAAGGCCTTTCGTCCGCTGGGTCGGAACTCATCAGGGAGACACGGCTGGTTGTGTCTGCGCTCCTGGCGTCAAATAGAGACACACCACAGTCCATAATACTGTGGTGTTCTCACCACCAAGGGCGCAAAAAAGAATCCAATAGCACCCCAAAAGCAGCCAGTGAAGAGTAGTAAATGAAACCAAACGAAAGTGTGGGGAGGAAAAAAGTTGCTGAAAAACTAAAGACATTATGCAAATAGTATAAAATGTAGGGGACAATCTTTGAGCCTACGCTTGAGAATCCACCCAAAGATGCAAGGGAAATCAAAAGACAAACACACTGACGGACAGAAACAAATACAAATAACCTCAATTTAATCAAAACAAAATCGGAAATGAAATGAGGCAGGGAACAGTAAACGATAAACATAAACAAGTGGGGTATTTTTTGCTCCCATAAGAAAACCTAACACAGAGTAACTTTTATTCAAGACTGGCACAGCCTTTTAAACTTGAATAAAGTCAGACAAAAACATAGACCAACAATCTAATAGTGGGGGAAAAAACAAGCGCAGGCCAACAACTAAACTGTCGTCATAGTAATGACTTGGCAAAGATTTGGACTTAAGGGGGGGGGGGGGGGGGGGTTAGAAGATGGAGAAACTGGGAACATGAAATTAAGAAAATATGTTACAGATATGAAAACTCTTCACTAGCTGCATAAGGGAACCATCACAATCCCTTGTGAAGGCAGATATATTTGTATTGCCTGCTCCGAGGCCTTTCGTCCGCTGGGTCGGAACTCATCAGGGAGACACGGCTGGTTGTGTCTGCGCTCCTGGCGTCAAATAGAGACACACCACAGTCCATAATACTGTGGTGTTCTCACCACCAAGGGTGCAAAAAAGAATCCAATAGCACTCCAAAAGCAGCCAGCGAAGAGTAGTAAATGAAACCTAACGAAAGTGTGGGGAGGAAAAAAGTTGCTAAAAAACTAAAGACATTATGCAAATAGTATAAAATGTAGGGGACAATCTTTGAGCCTACGCTTGAGAATCCACCCAAAGATGCAAGGGAGATCAAAAGACAAACACACAGACGGACAGAAACAAATACAAATAACCTCAATTTAATCAAAACAAAATCGGAAATGAAATGAGGCAGGGAACAGTAAACGATAAACAGTAAACAAGTGGGGTATTTTTTGCTCCCATAAGAAAACCTAACACAGAGTAACTTTTATTCAAGACTGGCACAGCCTTTTAAACTTGAATAAAGTCAGACAAATACATAGACGAACAATCTAATAGTGGGGGAAAAAACAAGTGCAGGCCAACAACTAAACTGTCGTCATAGTAATGACTTGGCAAAGATTTGGACTTAAGGAGGGGGGGGGGGGGGGGGGGGGGTTGAAGATGGAGAAACTGGGAACATGAAACTAAGAAAATATGTTACAGATATGAAAACTCTTCACTAGCTGCATAAGGGAACCATCACAATCCCGTTTGAAGGCAGATATATTTGTATTGCCTGCTCCAAGGCCTTTCGTCCGCTGGGTCGGAACTCATCAGGGAGACACGGCTGGTTGTGTCTGCGCTCCTGGCGTCAAATAGAGACACACCACAGTCCATAATACTGTGGTGTTCTCACCACCAAGGGCGCAAAAAAGAATCCAATAGCACTCCAAAAGCAGCCAGCGAAGAGTAGTAAATGAAACCAAACGAAAGTGGGGGGAGGAAAAAAGTTGCTGAAAAACTAAAGACATTATGCAAATAGTATAAAATGTAGGGACAATCTTTGAGCCTACGCTTGAGAATCCACCCAAAGATGCAAGGGAAATCAAAAGACAAACACACTGACGGACAGAAACAAATACAAATAACCTCAATTTAATCAAAACAAAATCGGAAATGAAATGAGGCAGGGAACAGTAAACGATAAACAGTAAACAAGTGGGGTATTTTTTGCTCCCATAAGAAAACCTAACACAGAGTAACTTTTATTCAAGACTGGCACAGCCTTTTAAACTTGAATAAAGTCAGACAAATACATAGACGAACAATCTAATAGTGGGGGAAAAACAAGCGCAGGCCAACAACTAAACTGTCGTCATAGTAATGGACTTGGCAAAGATTTGGACTTAAGGAGGAGGGGGGGGGGGGGGGGGGAGGGGGAGAGTTTGAAGATGGAGAAACTGGGAACATGAAATTAAGAAAATATGTTACAGATATGAAAACTCTTCACTAGCTGCATAAGGGAACCATTGCAATCCCTTTTGAAGGCAGATATATTTGTATTGCCTGTTTTTTCCCCCACTATTAGATTGTTCGTCTATGTATTTGTCTGACTTTATTCAAGTTTAAAAGGCTGTGCCAGTCTTGAATAAAAGTTACTCTGTGTTAGGTTTTCTTATGGGAGCAAAAAATACCCCACTTGTTTACTGTTTATCGTTTACTGTTCCCTGCTTCATTTCATTTCCGATTTTATTTTCCTTTCATACTCTCCGTTTCCCTTCCTTCCCTTCCCTGCCAGCTATTTTTGAATTGTGCACACTTGCTCTTCACTTTTCGTACATTGTCATTCGAATGCTGACTGTTATCACGGAAGTACTGTTTTGTGCAGTTTTGGTTACTGTCTGTAAAGTCTGAAGAATACTGTTGAAAAATTACTTGTACGTTTTATATTGTACATAGTCTGCGTTACCCTACACTTTGCTTTGTGTGTTTCTTTGTATTGTGGCCTGTCTAGTAAACTATTATCCCATTTCAGGAAAATGGGAACAATGATTTCATTAGACCATTGCTCCGGTTACATGTTTTTTGTCAAACAGAATGTTCAAGAGCTTTGTTAAAAACTTAAGAGATATACTGTCAGCTAACTCTAACATTCTGCTCAAATGTTGTCTGGTCCACATGTTTTCTATTTTTAATGTTTGTATAGCATTATAAATGTCCTGGTCAGAAATGGCACGGTTTTGTTCGCCGTATGTGTGTGAGTCCTTGACTTGCTAGGTTATTTAATGGGATGTAGCCTGTTCTAACCCGTTATCATTATGCAATTGCTGAAAGTGTGTATTTGAGAGAGAGAGAGAGAGAGAGAGAGAGAGAGAGAGAGAGGAGAGAGAGAGAGAGAGAGAGAGAAATTGTAAATTGTATAGCAATATACTGAGAAGAACAAGAGCTCACCAACTGTTGAATCCGGTGTATTGATTATGTAGCATACTTGCTCCTGTACCACTTCTATCAATCTGAAAACAGTTTATAAAGTTTCTTTGAAACAAACAACAAATTTCACTGTATGAATCATACGTAAGCATAAGCATGCATTGTTTAATATAAACTACACACACAGAGGATAAATGTATTCAAATGAAAAAAAGCATCTAAACAACCAGGAGTGGCAGCATTTCGGGTTATTTGATCTTTTATTGTAAGTCTTGTATTTGGCCAACTGACAAAAGTTACAGCACAAACATTGGAGACTGTGAATTGAAAACCGTTCTCTTCAAAACAGGAATGACTACCACCATTACAAAACAAAACAACACAACACAAAAGGAGTGGATGGGTAAGGGGATAGATGGACTGGGAAAGGAAAAGGTGAGCAGGAGGTGAATAAAATGGGAAGGGGATGGAAGGAGCTGCGAGAAGCAGCAGAGGAAAGGGTGGGAAGGAGGAAATGGCAGATGTCGGTGAGAAAGAAAGAAGTGCAGAGAGAGGGAAACAGACAGACAGAGAGGCAGAGAAAAGTGCGTAGGTAGTGGCCAGTTGGAGACTACAGATTGTACAGAGTGTAAGCTAACGACGAGGGTAAAAGGGGACCAAGGAGATTGGAAATGAGGTTAAAAGGAAGAAGTGTGTAGATAGTGGCCAGTTGGAAACTGGAGATTGTACAGAGTGTAAGCTAACGACGAGGGTAAAAGGGGACCAAGGAGATTGGAAATGAGGTTAAAAGGAAGAGTGGGGTATAGGTGGTAAAATCCGGTTGAAAGTTGAAGATCAGAGTGGATAGGAGGGACGAAGGATTATTGCGAGAGAAATGACAGACTGTTATAGTCAGAGGGAAAGCAGGACATGGGAGACGACGTAAGAATCAGCTGAGATGGGAAAGAGAGGGTGAAAGGGAAGACTTAAAGAAATGAAAAAGAGGGAGTAAGGCTAAAAAGAAAAATTGCTGCAAGGGAAGGGGGGGGGGGGGGGGGGAGAGAAGTCGAAAGTAGAAGAGAAGACTAAGAGAAAGGGTAAGAAAAGAAAAAGGAGAACAGGTGTGTTGATGTAAAGGGAAGAGGTAGAAGAACGGGGAAGTGGGCGGGGTGGGGTGGAGGGTGAAAGAAGAGTGACGAAGAAGTCAGAAAGGCAGGTCTTATGATGCAAGGGGGGGGGGGGGGGGGGGGGGGGGGGGGGGAGGAAACAGAGAAAAAAAGGGTCACTTTGTCCTGGGTGGGATGGGATGCATGATTTTGCAGGTGGAGAGGAGTGATAGAATATACAGGAGAGTGGTTGTCATCTTCTTCTTCCGCGTGCGCAGACTGATACTCCTGCGAACACTCCCTGAATAAACAGGCAAGGATTAATCCCATCTACCCAACAAAGGGAGTGGAGTTTTGTGTGTATGACCTTTTTTTTTTTTTTTTAAATCCCGCCATTAAGGCAGCCATACTCCATGACGGCTGACGTTTTCAACCTGCGACATGACAGCGAGACAGTGCGTGAATTCCTAACTTTTTTTGTTGTCGTTGATTGGACGCCGAGGCACGTGATTAGTGAGAGAAGCTCACTGTTTTGTAGCACGGGTGCCTTCCCGGTATGTACGGCCGACCAGGAGTTGCCAGACATGAGGATAGGGCGCTCGGCCTGGGCGGAGCAGATAGCTTATTTTCAATCTTAGGGGTTGTGAAAAGAAAACCTAGTTTTCCGTGCGGCCAGGGAGTGATCGAATTTTGATGTAGCACAGACAGAAGTCTGCAAGGGATTCTGTTGGTTAGAATAGTGATTCCCTATGGGGAAATTGGGAAATGGGAAATGATAAATACATAAAGAGAAAAGAAAAATTATTAATAAGTAAATGTAAACGATTGATGAGATTAATAATAAAAAAGAGAAATAAATGACATCGTGTAATGAGAAGCATTTGTGAAAACGCGAAATTGGTTTAAAAGGAAATAGTACAAATCGTTTTCTGAGATTAACATTTTTGTAAAGATTTCACTTTCTATCCACAACTGTATGTAGGCGTGTGCTGGAGGCAGAATACTACAAATTCGTGAGTATATTTATTATTGTGGTGTGTATAATGTCTAGAAAAATTATTTCTTCAAACTTACATGTTCCAAAGCTAACGTTAGGACTTCTTTTCAGAAAGCCACAGCGTCCAACCCTTGGTGACAAGTTCCTTCCTCCTGGAAACTTGATTCCCGTCGGGAATTTTTTTACAGAGAAAATATTCCCTAGGCAACTTTTTATACTTGCAAGCAGAAACGACGAGAAACGTATCTGAATGAAGAACAAGAAGTGTAATATCTGTCTGTGGTTTTTGTTTAAAAGAAAGAAAAACAAACAGATGCCTCTATGGTGTTATGTAGTGAATTAAAAACATTTTGAGTACGCGTACAAACAAAATAACTATTTTGTGTATGCATTGTGAAATTTATTTGTTGTGTTGACAATTTTGATAGAGTGAGAAAGAGAACAGTAAAATGCCGATTCTGGCTCACTTTGTCTCCGCTGTTGCTCCGACAAAGTTAGCCAGAATCGGCATTTTACTGTTCTCTCTACGTTTATAAAAAAAATATGATAAACACTTTACAAACATACATAATGTGTAGGATTATCTGTTTTTAATACTAATTTAGAAAACTTTTGAGACTTAAGTTTTTGCTTAATCCTTCGTTTTTCTTGATCGTTTTCAATAACATCGTTTTCTTTCATACATTCATCAAATGCGTCTCTATCTTTCATGTGGAATAAAACCACTGTCTTTAATTGCTCTCTAAAGTCTTTTAAAAACTGAGTTATATTTTTGACATAAAATCCACACACTTATCCCAGCATGTCTTCCACTGAAAGCTAGTTTTGATAAAGTATTTCTTTTTCTAACTATGTCTCTTTCTGCCGAACAGTCATCAATAATAAATAATGTCTGAGTTCCTTCAAACTGTTTAAAAAAATGTTCTAAACACTCACTCAGTTTATTGCTGGGATCAACTAAATAGATTTCATCATCTGTCCATATAAACCTTCTGTTGTGATATGCTTTGTTCCACTTTAATGTTGGACAGAAAATTACAATATGATCAAAATTATAACTATAAACTGTTTGTAATAGGTCGAGGACAAATATTGTTTTTCCACAACCAGTCTGTCCACAAATCAATGAACAATGAGGGGTTTTTGTCATAAAGTTTAACATTGGCATTGACACCAAAGTTGTCTGCTCCATAGTTTTAAAACAGAATTTAATCTAATCCAGTTATTGTTTTTATCATACTCTCTGTCAAAACTTGTTCAGTATAATAAAAACCTATAAGGTCCAAATGTGTAAGATTAATCCAGTTCAGTTCTGTAAGATCGTTTCTATTTAGACTAATATCAATTTTGTTGCTTGTTGTCATGACCTTAATATCCTCGCCATTGTAAAGAACAACGACAGTAACTTTAAGTTTGTCAACGTCTAAGTTTTGCCAGCTAATAAGAATTCCTTTCATAAGATTGTCACTGACGCCCAGAGCTCCATTTCTCGCCTCATCTTTTAAGACAGAAATTTTAAATATCATTGTGAACGTGTCTCCTAATTTTGTGCGTGAATGAACTGTAATTTTGTAGAAGCTTTCTTTAAAACCGATTCTCTTCTGTGGAGGATGTACTGTTTGTCCCCAAACGGCTTTATTTCAATCTCTTTCCGACTGTTGTCCTCTGGCATAAGACTTACATGTAAAGGGCCAGAGTTCAATGCTTTTCTGAAACTTTTTTGACGGTCAAAAAATGTAAATGGGCTTAAGAATTCAAATTTTATGTCCCATTCTAAATATGGTTCTAAGTGCCATTTGTTGTCAGTTTTTCGAACTATTTTATATTCATACTGGCCCGCATTATTTGCTTCTACATTGCGTAGTTGTTCTAGTTTAGGAAACCTTTTGCTGTCGCTAACCTCTTTGCGTTTATAATAACCATCTTTAGTGTACTCAAAACCATACAAAGTGCCTATCTCACCGTTCTGTTCAAAGTCCTCAACGTCTGCAAGGTCTTTTAATTCTAAAGTTACACACCTCTCAGGCGCTAATGTAACTCCTGATTCTTCTGGCCCACGAGACATTATTTTTAGTACACCTTATTATTTTATTTCTAAAACAATGTGCAGGTTATCACATTTCACGACTTTCCCTGTTTTATCTGTGATCTTTATATTAAATGATCTGACCCTCCCACAAGCTAATCTTTTAAACTGTAAATTAGGGAATTGTATAATTTCATAATCGCAATATGCAGCTTTCCCTGATGGAAGAGCTCTTAAAACAGTTGAGGGCCTTCCATCATATAAGTTTTCATCAGTGCTCAGCTCGTCCAAATGAACATAGAGTAATGAATGTAATGCAAGATCGAGCGGATATTCTCCCTCATAAGTAGTTTCGTCTGGTGCAACTATAAAACTATGATTGTCAGTTGCAAAGCCTAACATTTTAGCTAGCTCTACATCAAAAAGGTAATGGTCTACTTCTTCTTCAGGTTTGAATGTCAACATTATTTTCAAATTTGCATTGTTAAGTTTGAGAGTAATGTCGAAGTTACTCATTGCTTCTTTTAGCGAGCAAAACCCGTAATAACCATCAGGTATGGTTAACTGGCTAACTAAGTTTCCTCTATTATCAAATTTTTTAATCTTATTATTCTCCTTGGATTCAGTTATATTAAACCATACGACTTTGTAAAAAATTTCATGGAGTGCGACCCTTTGGGTTCCGCAGTTATTATCAATAGCATATTCTAAAAACGAAGGACTGTCTTGAGTTGTTATTGTTACAAACATTTTTAAAACAAATTTAAAAATGAGTGCATTCAAATATACTAATGCAAAATATTCTGTCGGGCCGCACTACAATCTTAAAAATATAACAACTGACACCCTTGACATTTCTGTGACTCGGTCTGACGCCTTTCAAGTAAAGGTTAGTACTCCATTGGATCGTTATCTTAACCCTCCTATCAAAAACGACTACATCCCGAAAGTGTGGTTCAGTCATCCGATGCAGTTTTATCAGAACCAGTTAAACTTTGCTGTGTTTTGTGCATCAACTGGGTGTGGAGTGTCGTATGCCGATCATTTAAATCATCCTGATCCTTTGGTGAGGTCAGTGTATAGATTTCATTTTTATTACACCTTCAGACGTATTTTGTCTGAACTGCAAGCGCCATTACCAAATGACAAAACGTTTAATCCATTCAGAAACAGAATAGATTACAAGGCTTTTGAAAGGATCTGTAACGAATTTGATATTGACCCAAAGACAGACTTTAGACAAAAGTTGGATCTTAATCATGGTTTAGGCACTCTTTATTATTGGGGAGTGCACAGAAAGTATAAACTATGATTGGAATCCTCCTTACACATCTTTCTCTTCAGGCACAACTGTTCACCTCGGGTCCATAGAGCAAGAGCATAAAACAGCGTGGACTACATTTATTTTGGACGCTTCTAAGGGCCTAACAAAAGCGGGAATAGAACGAATAAACGACTCTATTCGTACTTATGTTTGGTGTTTGCTAGGTTCGCAAGCACAAACGAGATCAAACATAATTGATCCTTCTACTGGCTTTGACGCCCAAAAACAGTATTTAGCAAATTTAGAGGATTCTATTAATTCTGCAATTGATTTGCCTTCAAGTATTAAAAGGTACCAAAATGTTTTGCAATACGCAAGATCGAAAGTAGACTTTGCTGTCGGCACTGGTTTATACATGCTGCCTTCTGACCTCAGACTCCAGATAGGAACAATAATAAACTATAATAATGAAATCCTTGTGGCTGGTAAAGAAGAGAAGGTCGGAAAAAACGACATAAATTCTAAGCCAGCAATAGCAATAAAAAAAGAAGTCCCACCAATCACCCCAAAACCCCACCCCAACCAATCCCCATGGTGAATAAAAGCGACCCCCATGAATATGAAAAGACAGCACTTGTTATTGGATTAACTGCCCTAGGATTACTTGGTCTTTATCTTACTATAAAGTAACCCAACTATTAAGACAACTAATGTCCATAAGTGCTCAGCCATAAAGCCAACTACTTTACTTGCGGCAGACAAAAGCCAGCTAACGATCCCTCCTATTATACCAGGCAAAGAATCTATTGCCTTACTGGCTAATTTTTTAATAAACTTGCAAGATGATCAAGTTGTTTTTTTACCCATGATTTATCTGATGGTGGTGATGGTGGCGGAGGCACTAACCCTTGCCCACCGCCGCCTGTAATAGCCAACACCAGTGTACTTATTGCAAATCCTATGGCTGTTATAACACTTGCTAATGTGACACCTTGCTCTCTAAACAGTGTTCTTATTCGTTCTGCTAACGTTGTGTCTTCATATAAAATTCTTTGGATAGTTTCTCTTATTCTGCTCACTTGAGTTCGTAATTGTTCTCGTTATTAGACAACACTTCTAGTCTTGCTGATCTCTCTTGTTCAAGATCATGTAGTCTTTGTGTTATTCTTTCTTTAACATCATGGCCTAAGTTGTGGTCATCAGCCTCAACTAGTTTTTTCTTTTTCTTTTTATATGCTCATACTATTCACCAGTTTTGCTAAATTGTTTGTTAATTCGCCTCTGATGCTTCTCAAAGCATGATCAAGGGCCGTTATTTCTCTCATAGGTAGCGGCGGATCGTGCATAGTTTTTAATGCTGTTTCTTCTGAAAAACTGGTTTCTGCTTGTATTATTTCGTCTGCTGTTGGGCTTAAATCTTTAAGTTCCATGTTTGTATTTGGTTATCTGTTGGAGTTCTTGTAGTGTGTTTTGAAGTTTAGCAACTGCTTCCCTATCTAATTTTGGTTTAGTAATGCCAAGGCGATTTTGTTCGCTCACACTGAGCCTTTGTCTAATTGTACTCTTTTTTAAAAACTTTGATGAGTCTGGTTTAGTTGTAAGCTGAACAAGTTGTCCTTCGTCGTTTCTCACAAACAAATGGTCATCTTTTGTTTCAAAATCATTAGGGTCTATAAAATCAGGAGGTTCTTGACCTAAACTTTCGTAAAAATGATTTGACCTTACTTTCTGTTAATTCACGCCGCAATGATTGTAATGGATGTGTCAAAGGCGTCATTTCACTCATGTCGTCTCCAGGATCAAAAACATCATAATCTTCCATGTTTTAAAAATAATTAACTTTTTATTTTGTTTTATAAAAAAAAAAATGTCACAAGCATATGGCTCAATTCTTGACCCGCATAGAAGACTGAAAGAGCCCTTTGGCGTGAAGGGAAATAAACAGAATATTATTGTTCCAAATAATCCATCTACTATTGATTCAGATCAAATTCTTACTGTTAAATTTCCAGACCTAGGAGCAGATGAAGTGATTGTGCCGGGATCTGCACGTCTTACTTTCAAAATAGAACTCGAATCAGCAACAGACGTAAATAGGACAGTAGTTCAGAATCGGGATGGGCAATCGTTAAGAAAATTTCTATAAAACTTGAGGGGCAAGAAATATTTTCTTTACACAATGCAGACATATTTCTAATCTATTCTGATCTATGGCTAACCGATAATGAAAGGGCCGATCTTGCGTTTCAAGGAATCGAAAATAACGAAGCACTAAAACACAGAATAGACGCCGAAGATGCTAAAGACGTAACAAGTATGAAGCTGTAAGTTTTGCTTATGGAAATCGCTTTTCTATACGCTTAGATTTTGAGTTGTTAAAAGCGCATGCGCCATACTTTCAAGGAGCATTAAAAACAGATTGTCATATGAACTAACTTTTAATGAATACAAACGTGTCATTTAAATCTACAGACACTGACGCAAAGTACAGCATTTTCGACATCTCGTTAGAGTTTGACATTGTTAGCAACCCTAACTTAGCAAGGCTGATTGAGCAACAATATCAGTCAAAATTAGCAATATATTACGAAAGAGTGATTCATCATTCAAATATCCTAAAAGCAGAGCAGACACTATATGGAATTTTAGTTTTAGCGCCACAGCACGATCACTTAAAGGTATTTTATTGCTGTGTGAAGATGATAAAGAACCATACAAAGACAAAGTGAAAAGTTTATCAATCCTAAAATAACGAAAGTACAATGTTCAATTGAGGGTAGTCCTAACCAAGTCTACGGTAGCGGGCTTAAACCTTATCATCATTTTGATGAAATAAGAAAAATTGTTTGAGGCGGGGGTCTAGAAGTCCAACAGTAGACCTTGTGTCTAAAGATCTACACCTTCACAGTGTTAGACTTGATGAATATTTAACAACGAAATACGGTTTATGGATTGACCTAAGGTCAACACGGATAATCAGTTGCATGGGAGTGGGAGAACAGTTAAAGACGTAATAAACATTCAAATTGATAAAGAAAAAGAGAGTGATAAACCACTTAATGTACATTTGTTTTTAATATATGATGCGCAGCTGAATATTCAAGATAACAGATTAAAAGATATCCAATACTAAATTATTTTTATTTTTTAAAAAAAGCATGTCTGTTCAGGTTTATCCAAAAGTGGCCCAAAGAAAGATAGTAGGCAACTCTGTTGCTGTAGACATAAAAAACTTTCAGATTAACAAACATAACACAAATGCAAACACCAACTAGAGCAGGACCTTTCAAAATACAGTAAACCAAACGAAGGTTATTTCTGCTGCCTTTAATGCTGTTACCATATGTTAATACTGGAGCAATCGAATCACTAGTGCTCTATCAGCAGGAACAAGTGTAGTCTCTTAGCAACAGGCGTAGGTGCACCGGCAGCTTTACCACTAGGTGGTTTGTCTTTTAACCTCTTGGCCTGTGTTATATTGGCTGTAAGTGCTGTCAGCACAAAAAAAATAAAAGCTAAACTCCAAAAGCACACAGCTATGGTTCAACTAATAACAGCTAAACTTAGTTCCTTCAAACTGATAATTGATAAAGCACTTGCCGACTCGAACAATCACGGATGAAGAATTTAGTCGCCTACAGGCTGATTTGAGGACTACAAAAGACAAAAAGTTGATCTTCAAAGAAAGGCAAGGGCAACTTTTTCTCAACAACCAGACACCGACCAGATAAAAAGGAATGTTTAAAAAAAGTAAACGAGACATTAAACTCTGTTCTAAAAAGATCACATTAACAACACCAAAGGGCGTTTTATACTTTAGTTTATGAGTCTAAGCACAAAAAGAACCTCAGATATGATTAATAATTTAAAATAAATATTTTGAGTTAGAAAAGAAGCTCAACTGGATAAGATATATGACAGTTTTTGACTCTTGGTTAGATGCAATGGAAGAGGAAGAGCGTTTGTCAAAAGCTTAAATGAGGTCGTTTTAGGAAGTTATTGTCCAACAAACGTACAGGCAAGCGTTGTACATGCATATTCTCACAAGTTCCAAGGTAAACTAACAATAAACCCTCCAGTTAAAGTAGAAGTGTTAGTTTGTTTTAATCGACTATATAACAATAAACGAAGAAAATCTAGAAGTCTGGGTCTCAACTAAACAGCAGACTATTCTTTCTTATAATGACTTAACACCCGGTTGGGCAGATCAACTTCTACACAGTTTTAATGAAGCCTCTGAAGCAGCTAAAATGAGAGGCTCTGGTTGGTCAGAGGGTGAAGTCCTAGACATCATATTAAGACAGGCTAAGTATGAGCCGATTGTAGGCAAGTCTTACATTCCACTGCCTCCAACATTAGTTGCAAAGAGAGCAGTTCTGAACATAAAGAATTCAGACGACAAATGTTTTATGTGGTGTGTTCTTGCAAGGCTGCATGTACTCCGCAAAAACGCAGGGGAGAGATATCTAACACTAATCAACCTTACATCAATGATCTTAATTTCAGTGGAATATCCTTTCCTGTTAGCTTAGACAAAATTGATCAGTTTGAAGAACAGAATCACCCAATAACTGTTACCGTATACACATGGACTGAAGAAACCAACTTAGACCAATTAGAGTGTCTAAGAAACAGTCCAACAATAGGCGAACCAACCAAAACTCATGTAGACTTACTCTTGATGCACAGCCCAACAGGATTGCATTACACGCTAATACGCACAATGAGTAGACTGTTGGTGCATACTACAAAAAATGGGCACAAACAAGAATTCTGTAGAAAATGTTTAACAAGAATTTCGTCTGTTCAAGCCGCGAGCGAACATGTAAAGCATTGTCTCAGTCCAGTGGACTGCAATACAGAACTAATTATCCAAGAGAAGGCAGTAAGGTTAGTTTTAAGAATTACAAAAAACTCCAGTGGTCACCATATGTTGTTTACGCAGACTTCGAGCCCCGCTTATTGTACCATATGAAGGACCTGCTCCAAAACATTTACCAAAAACAGTTATAATGAATAACCACCAAATTTGTTCTTATGCTTTTATTGTTGTCAGGTCAGATGGTGAACATCAAAGCCAGAATTATACAGAGGACCACATGCAGCAAAACATTTCTTAAAAACGCATGCAAGAAGTTCGTAATGTCTGTTCTAATAATCTAGTCCTATCCGATCTTAAGATGACCTCTAGAAGATCAAGATCGCTATGAACTCAGCCACTCACTGTTGGATTTGTGGTTTAGAGCTAACACCTAAAAGTTTAAAATCCAACAGTAGAGACCATGATCACATTAGCGGAAAGTTAGAGGAGCAGCGCATAACAATTGCAATCTTCAACTAAAGTTTGATCCTAGGACTTTGGGGACTTCCAATATTCTTTCATAAATTTTCGAGGTTACGACCCCTCATCTTATATTGCAACAGTAAACTAGCGATTTCAGGGGGTCAAGCATTGGCATTTATCAAAAAAAGTACATGTGTTTCCACTTTAAATAATTTATCTTTTTTTGACTCTATGCAACACCTGATGGGATCATTAGAGCACTAGCAGGATCATTAAAGTCCTGCCCCAAAAACAGAAGAATATTTTGACCCAACGTGATTTGAAGGGCGTTTATCCTTATGAGTACATGAACAGTTTGAGAAATTTGACGAGCCAACCCCTTTCCCTAAAGGTGCGTTCTTTTTATAGTCTTAGGGGAAAGACATCATGATTTTTGATTATTCTTATGCTCCAAGAAAGCGTGGCAAAAATTAGACTCTAAAACAAAAGGGGGACTATCATGATCCTATTAAAAAGGGCGATACCTGTTTTTTTGGCGGATATCCCTTTTAAAATTACAGAAAGACCTGCATGAAACATTATAGTCAGATCCTGCGCATTATTTTCAGCGCCCGGGATGAGTTGGACGCTTTTTAAATTTCTGGTGTACGATTGATTTTTACTGACCTACCAAAGCTTCAGATATTGAAAAAAGGATTGCGTGGCGAATTAGTAAGGCGCTCACCATTACTGTAAGCAAACAACAAATACCCCAGACAACTTGATCAAGTAAAAGGTCTAACTTCTCATGTATTTAGATGCAAACAATCTGTATGGTTGGGTATGGTCAATCAAATTCCATTACGTAACTTTTAAAAGTACACAGGGGGGTGTAAAAGACATTCAAAAGTTTTAAAAAGGCTTAGAGTCTAGAAGCGGATCACAACGGGCTTTATTCTAAAGTTGATTTGAAAAACCTCATGAACTTCAGGGTTCCAAAATGCAAACCATTAGCGAGAACCTAAAAGTGTCAAAGACAGAACCCCCCAAAAACTTGTGCCTAATCTTCGTGACAAAAAAAATATGTCTGTCATTACAGACTTCCCCAATTTTTTTTAAGACAGGGTTTTAAAAGTTAACAGCAGTTCTTTCTTTAAAAATGCATTGAATCAAGACATTCATGAAACCATACCATAAAAAACACTGATCTCAGAACTAAATCCGCAGATGCATCGAAAAAGACTTTTTAAAGTTTGTGAACACACTGTTTGAAAGACTAGGGAAAAAATCCGCCAAGCGAAAAGATTCAATGGTCACTAGAAAAAACGATCATAAGCTTGCCCAAAACAATACCAGACTCAGAAGATTTCTAAACAGCTTTTTGGAATAATGTTTAAAAAAAAGAAGTCAATTGGAAAAAACCTTTTTTTAATGGGTTTACTTTTAGAGTGTCAAAGTTTTTGGATGTTAGAATTTCTTTACGCCCCTTGAAAATCCGAGTCAAGTTCTGTACAAAAGATACAAAATTCCCTTTGTAAACGACTCCCTATGAAGTTTTTTCAAAGACATGGAATTAAAAGTGGCTAAAGGGCATGCGGATGTACAAACACATCGATACCCTAAAGATTCCCCCTTTGTTTTCGTTATTAATAAAGAGGTTTTAGAAAAGATGAAGATGAATTTATGGAGGTGTGATAAGGAGTTTAAATGGTTTAAGGTCAAAAATTTTCAGTCTTTAAAACCAAAAAAAAAGTTGTCAAAAAACCCAAGGGGAATATCTCGTAGTGTTGCAATCAACATATCACATGACAACAAACAAAGAAAAAAAGTTCAATAAAAAAGACTTTTCATCATGACAATTACAAACTACATCTAATCTAAAATGAATTAACACAAACAGTTGTAACAAACGGTCTCTTGACCGCACTAACACAAAAAGATATTTTTTTAATCCAGAGTATTCATATAAATGGGCACTGGAGAATAGTATAATCATTGTCTTCATGGAGTTTTCGTTTGGTCAGTGTTATCAGAAGCCAACATATCATTATCCAGTATAGCCAAATAAATTTTTATTCATTATGCTAAATGTGCTTTTTTTTTTTTTTTATATTTCAAATTTGTTTTTTCCCAAAATCAAAAAATCAGAATCTAGGGTTGGGTAGTAAGCGATTGTCTGGCATAGTTTGGGTCAATGTTCTTAAATATTTTTTGATAATAATTAAGCAGATATTACGTTTTAAAATTTGAAAACTCTTTTTTCTTTTGAGCTTCCATTTTAAATCAAATGAATTTGCCTAAATTAACTAAGCGACTGGACTGTTCTGGTGGGATTATCTGCATTTTCTCCTTCCAAAAGATCTTCGGGGGTGGTCGTTTTGTTTGTGTCGTTTCTCGTAAAAAAACCCACTGGCGGATTCATTTTCACAATTTTTTTTTATTCATTGGATCACCACTCCCCCAAACTGGATCTTTTCCCCTGATGCGAGTGCCCCCTCCGCTTCTCCCGGTGAATAAAGGTATTCACTTTTAAACCAAATGGTAATAGTTTTACTGAAATGAGTCATCAATACAACATTTATTCGTTTGGGTTTTTATTGCTTTTACTGTTTTAAACCCTTTAAGTCTGTCGTTAATAAAATCTAACGTGCTCCATTCTTTGCTTTTCATAGGTTGTCTTGTGCAGCGGCTAGTTGCTCCTTAGCTCTGTTATGTCTTTTTCTCTCATCGTTAATTTGTAGTTTACTAAACCTAATTACTTCCGCTGAAAGCAACGCGTTGAACCACGGCGCTGCCTATCATCATTACGATTGAACCATTTTTAATAAATTTATTTTTTTACATATTTATATTTCTGGAATTATTCCTTGCTTAACTAGAAAATCTTTCGTACAAATAACTGTAATGACACAATCAACTTTGCTGAGTCTTCAAAATCTAGCTTGCCAAATCTGCTGTTTTATTCTTAACAAGCTTTTACCAAGCATTGTGTATCCTACACTTAGACCTCCAATAACAGCAGAATGTTATACGAGGTAGCAACATTTTTTCGGTGCTCATTTATTTTAAAATAAAATAAAATTTATTAAATTAATAAAACATGAACAGAGATGATTTCTTCCTGAACATATGATTACAAATAATCAAGTTGATGACCAAGCTATTATGCGCCAAAAGGAAAGGCTGTAATTCTTTGGCGGAGTGGGAAAAACAAAACAGTACCGTCGGGAAATGAATTCAGGCATAGAACAATATTCAACAGATGTCGCCACATCAGACATTGTAAAGTATCCACAACAGGTATGAAGCAGCAACTGGGGGTCAAGAATGGTCAAAAGTGTCGACAAACTGTTCTTGAGTTTGTACACTAAACTCGTTAGTAGATTTGCGCCCATTTGATTTCTTAACAAGATATTATGTATGTTATAACGCAGGATCCGGTTTTAAACAAAGTCATTAAGACTCAAGGATGTGATCTATATACAGATTTGGAAATTATTGTCGCCAGTAATTTATGGGGTTAATTACGTTTAATCATATAGATTTAATTTCCCTTAAAAAAGACCGAGCAGAAAACGTTGATGGAAAAGTGACCCGTGAAAAGAATCCTGGGCGCGTTGAAGCAGGGAAAAAATTACAGAGTGGAACAAAAAAAGAAAATTAGAGGTTTAACAACCATATAACTCATAATGAAAAAACACCAGTTTGTGCCAGAGCCACAACAATAACGAAGTTGTATCAAGTCCCGCAACCATCAAATCATGGATTCGTTGGAATAAAAGAGTTGTGGCAATTTTGGCGTCATTGCTGTTGGTCTGGGGGTGGTTATACGTTTATAAAACATATTAAAGAAAGACAGCAAAAACAAGTCAGCCCAAAAAATCACAGCCACTAAATACAAAATCTTGAAACAAAAAAGAATACCCGAACTGCCAACAACAAAATCTCATTTTGATCCATTTGATATGCAATAATATTTCAAAACTTAATAAATAAATATAAGTGACTTGAATAAGAACTTGATAACGACTTGATGACGACTTGATGAAAACTTAAATAAGAACTTGATAAGAACTTGATGACAACTTAAATAAGAACTTAATGACGACTCTGATAAGAACATAAGGACGACTTGATGACGACTTGTAAGAAATTGAATAAGTACTTGAATAAGTACTTGATAAGAACTTGATTTAAGAACTTAGATGTCTTGTTTTAAGAACTTGATGTTGACTCTAAGAACTTAAATAAGAACTTGAATAAAAAACATGTAAGAACTTAAAATAAGAACTTGAATAAGACGTGATGCCGACTTGAAACAAAGAACCTAGAACGACATAATGACGATTTTTTTTCATAAAACACAATTAATTGTTTACAAATCATGTCCCGGTGAGACAACTCCTCTTCACTTCTGAAGGGTTTGCTGCCTATTAATTAGTAACTCTAGGTCAGACATGTCGGCCCTGGCTTACCCAACTACTGCAAATTGCCAGTCGGAACGTCGCACTGTTTTTGCTGGTTCGAGACGAGTTTACACATAACGGAGTAAGGGCCTCGTTTACTGCAGGCCGTCACGCGCATTGTATAAAATTTAGGCGGCTGAAATTCCCCACCGCGTCGTTTTAGGTGCAGGGGCGTGAGCCCGTCACGCGGGGCATTGTAATAAATTTTTAGAGCGGCTAAATTCCCCCACCCCAAAAATCTTTATTCCCAATTTTATGTATTAAAACTGCATTTAACTCTAAAAGCATTTAAAACAAATATTTATTAAAAATTATGGCTAAAAAGTAATGTAAGATACACTTTGTTATTTAGCTTTTGGTGTTGTTTTTAACAAAATAAAAAACAACTTTACACTAGAAGTAGACCACCATGTAATTGTAAAGCTTTGTTTGTGTACATATATATAAATCTTGAAGATTAACAAACAATGAGGATATGCCTGCGTAGTTTTAAATACTTGGTATGTCCATGGCATTGAAAAGTCTAAATTTGCCCTCTCCCTGCCCTCCAAGTGATCCTTCCCACTTTCCGTATTGGGGTCACTGCGCGGCTATGACGCCCGTAAATCCCAAAATAGGTCACTGGCGCGCTATGTACGCACGTAAAGCCTAAAATGGGCGCCCTGGAGCGGCAATGGGAAGGACCCACTAAATGGGTAGGGGATTGCAAATTAGACAAATAGAAAGCAGGCAAACAAGTATGAGAGACATATCCTAAAACTCTTCACATCTGGCCGATGTTTATACGTGACCCTCTGGTCTGACTTTGGGAGCCCTAGGGCGCCATAGGGTCTCAAGTAAGACGCGAGACAAACAGACCTTGGCGATGGAGATACAATATGCCCTCCTCTCAAGGCCTTCATGGATGAACCTACAGAGGGATTCATCCTATATAGAGAAGACGAGACACTCATTGCCTGGAGAGGCTGGTACCGACAAAGTTGCCTCAATCCAGAATGAAGTTCAAGCCAAAGAAGTCACGGTAGTCCCCTCTCACTGAGGAAAGAAAAGTGGCCGATCTGTGGTCTTCAGTGTTGCCAACCCAGCCATTCCAACAGTCAACCAGAAAGAACCAGTCAAGAGCCTTGGAAGATGGTATGATGAGACGCTGAAAGACACACAAAGAGCAAAAGAAACCAAGCAGATGCGGAGGAAGGCTTTGGAGACCATTGGACCAGTGTGGGCTCCCTGTCCCTGGCAAATACAAGGTCTGGTGTTTCTGACCCAGCGTATTCATGCTGATACCAAAGCTGCAAATGGCCTCTGATGATATACGACGAACTGCAGCACCAGCAAGTGGAGGCAATGGAAGCCAAATCAACATGTCACAAGGAAATGGCTTGGTGTCCCACCCTGTCTGACTGACCTAGCGTCTGTACTGTCGCCAAGCAAAGCTGAAACTACCCCGGAACTCCATCCTGGAGGGAATACAAAGCAGGTAAGATCAGACTTCAAAAAGCATGCTGAGATGACTACGGAGACAAGGAGGTAGAAGCCAATTAAAGCCCCAGCTGAAGACAGGCAAAAATGGAAAGTTCAAGAGGCGATGGATTCTGCAAAAGAAAGTCTCAAGATCAGAGAAATAACAGGAACCACACACAGACCAACAACCGGGACTGGGGTGACCACAAACTGAATGGTGTCAAGGCCAAAGAAAGGCCAAAAGATACATACTGATTCAGAGGAGATGGAAAAAAGAAGACCAAAAAGGCTCCAAAAACAGTACCAGCAAGCCACAAGGCAATGACAACGTGGGAGAATGCACTCCAAAGAAAGTCTCACTTGGAATGACATTTGGCACATGCCCCTCTCAGGATCAGCTCCATTCTCAGATCTGCTATATGACCTTCTGCCCTCAATGCAAACCTGGTGAAGTGGTGTAAAACCGATCGATCCTGCATGCCCCCTCTGCCATGTAAAAACCAACAGTGGAGCAATGTCCTAAGAGCTCTATGTAAGTAGCCCTGGCTCAAGGAAGGTACACATGGAGGCACAACCAAGTGCTCAAAGGAAATTGGTACAAAGTATTCTGGGCTAGTACCACACCACAAAAGGGAAAAGCATGACTCCAAAAGCACCTGCAACATTCTTCATGTCAGGAGGCAGCAATCATGGCCAAGAACAACAGTGCCACTCAAAAATGCAAGGACAGAGTCAGCTGACGGGCAGAGATATGGGAGTGCACTGCAGCCCTCCCAGAAGGCAGATCACCCAGAGATCATCAGCAAGAAATGCCTGAGACCAACATAGTAGTCCCTCAAATTCAACCAAGCAGCTATCATATCGAGCTCACGGACATATGAGAAAGAACAGAATGGAGGCAGCTCAATCCTACAAGACTGAAAAGTAGCTGATCTGGCAAACATCCTGAGAGAGAAGGCTATCGAGGTCAAAGTCCTCACTGCAAAAATTGGAGCTAGGGGTTTGTAGGAAACGTCTGCATCACACCTCATGAAACGGCTCTCAGATGCCGGAAGGAAAAAAGGCGAGAGCCCCTGAAAGCAATGGCAGAACGGCAGAGAGTGTTTCAAGCTGGATCTGGTCAAGGAGGAACAAAAGTGAACTTCATAAAGGCTTACTTTCCCTACAATATCAGGTGTCCCTGGGGCTCAGTGTTCAAAGGCGCGAGTCTAAGTGGAAAATGAGCATGTCAGAGGTATTGGTTTCGAATCCCAGCCATGGCTCGTCCCCAAGATGGGAAAAAAAAAAGGGGCAGCAGAGGAAATCCGGAGTCATGGAACCGTTGGCCAACCCCCCCCTAAGAGTGTCAGGAGATAAGGGCCGAAACACTTGCTTGAAGGGGGCTTCTCTTCTGAGGACGTCTCTGCTGCCACGCTCCTCCACGAGTATTCTCCTAACTATGAGAGACATATCCTCAAAACATCTTCACATCAGGCCGTGTTATACGTGACCCTCTGGGTCGACTTGGGGCCCTAAGGCGCCATAGGGTCTCAAGTACGACCCAGAGTGATCGGTAATGCGGCCAGATGTGAAAGTTTTGCAAAATTTATTTCACATTGATGAATGTATAGCGTGAAAATGATGTTATTGAATCAAGAAAAACGAGGATTAAGCAAAAACTTAAGTCCTCAAAAGTTTTTCTAAATTAGTGTTAAAAACAATAATCCTACACATTATTATGTTTGTAAAGTGTTTTTCATATTTTTTTTTTATAAACGTAAGGAAACATTAACATGCCAATTCTGGCTAACTTTGATCGGAGCAAAACAGCGGAACAAAGTGAGCCAAATCGCATTTTACTGTTCTCTTGAGAACCCTTTATAGTGTTTTTGTACTCCTTATTGAAATATTTAAAAAAATGAAATCAATTTGAAATTTTGATAACATAATTTGAATTGCTATTACTTGGGGAATATTATTGTGAACAAATGATTTGGTTTTGACCCCTGTTTTGGAAACTGAGAAAAAAAGTGTTGACTTGATGCCCTTCAGTAGTAAGACTACGAGTTAACCCTATAATTTTTCATTAACATCCTATATTTGTAATTTTCTTGTATTTATCATTGTGTAGTATGTTTGTGCCTGTTATTTGATGTATTGAAATTGTCCCCCTCTCCCGTTTCGGAGTAAGATTCAATTGGTGAATTAGCTGAGGCTTTTCTTTCTATTCTTACTCTCCTCACATATTTTGGATCTCACTTCACCTCTCTTGGTTTTGTACCTCTGCCTTTAGTTAAATGTCTCCCTATCTAACTCAACAATAAGCTCCCTATCAAATTTACCGGATTTGCGAATTCGCTTTTTACACAGGGCTCTTCTGAAAAAGTGTGTTGATGCTGCCCGTTATTTTAAACGTTTGAAGTGTTTAGTTTTTGATTTTTTTTTTCATTAAAAATTGTTATTTGTGTGATTTTGACGCACACAATGTTCGCTTCGTTTTCAAAAACAGCGTTATAATTCACAACTTTACAAACTCTTATTAGAGGTTTGTTAGATAACTTTCGGAAATCCAATTTCCTATTTTGTATTTCTTCAGAGCAATTTTTCAATAAATTTGTGATCTTTCTCTTTTTTTGGACCCCACTTCAGTGAATTAAACCTGAGGGTGCATCTGCATCACAAGCCAATCAGTTGTATTAACTACACTTCTTTTCTGTCCGTGATTGTTTTATTAATTTTGAAATAAACCTTTGATTGTCATGTCAAACTCGCTGCATAACTATAATAGAGTTTCGTACTCACACAGGAATTTGCCGTTTGTTTTATTATTGTAAGTCTTACATTTCAAATTGTTTTTTTATTTTACATTTTTAAAAACCCCCCCCCCCCCCCCCCCCCACCCCCCTCCCGGTTTGGGCGCTGTGGTTTTTTGAAACGCCAGCTACATCCTTATTATCATGGTTGATGTTAAATCAGTTTTTTGAAAATTTTTCTGGCACAGAGTCAGAATTGGGGCCCTTTCTGGATAAGTTTAAAATTAATTACAAAATCATGTGAGGACCGCGCCTATAGGGCAAGCCCAAAGACAGGAAGAAAAGAGGGCTGTTGAAATAGCAAAAACGAAGTAAGAAAGGCAGCTAAAAAGCTAAAAAGGGAGGGTTGCTGCAAAAAGGAAAGACGGAGAGGCTGTTACTAAAAAGGAGGGGGAAAAAAGGCTGAGCGATAGTGAATTGAGCTAGAGAAAAGGGCTGAAAGGCTGAAGAAAACTGAAAGGAAAACTTTTTTGCTTGAGCTTCGCCGTATGCAGCAAAAAACAGAAAAAAAAAAAGAACTTCAGATTAAACAAGCTTCTGTAAAAGCAGCGACACAAAAAAACTCCAAGGGCAGAAAACCCACCCCTAACCCTTAAATTTAAACCTATTTTACCCTCGAAATTTTCCCCCTTTTCATGAGAATCCAGGCGACATACTCTTTTTTTTTTCATTTCGAAATTTCCAAGCTTAAATTTTGTGGTTGGCCGGGGAAAAAAAATGGGCATTATATGTCGGCCTCATTTTTTAAAAAGGCAGTGTCTTACACTTTACCACAGCCGGGTTAGCTCGCGAGAAATTAAAGGGGGAAGCTCCCCAAGGCGGAACCCAAGAAATTTCAGTGAAAGGCCCAAGGGATTTCGGGAAAAATGTCGTCCGTGCGTCCGGAAGGCCCATTCGCGGCTTTTTTAAATTTCGCACCGGGCCACCTTTTTGATCGCGGGAAATTGATGTATCTGGCACGGAAATTTTGTTGATAGTTACGTGATTTTTTATTACGTGAACGATCCTTCACAGTTTTGGTCAAAAGCCTTAGCCTTTTTCTTAAAGAAATATCTTTTAACAATGCTGAAGACATGTGCAAACACCCCAAATTTCAGTATCGTGTCGCATTTCCCGGGAAAATTTTTTTTTTTTTAAAAACAGATCATGTTTTGCCCTGGGGCCAGCGTTGTTTCCACCAGGAAAACCCAATTTTTCCCCTGGAAATCTTTCCTTTCTGCTAGACGAGGGTTGGCCACAGTTTGGTCAAAAGCGTACCCCAGGAGCAGATTTAAATTTTGACATGGGACCGTATTTTTTTACCCCCACGGGGAAAATTCATTTTCCCCAACGTTCAGATCAGACATTCAGACCATATCGGGACGTGGTCTGGCTTTTGGGCGTGGTGGTACATCGATATTTCAGCCATTCAATGCTGGGCACTGCAGCTGCAAGTTCCACAAACTGAACGGTGTCCGTACCATCATCCCCGCTCCCCTACCCAGAGTTAGTACTACTACAGGCAGGAACCCAAAAACAGAATACGCAACTTTTTTTAGGGCTCCGACACTTTTGTGCGTAAATTTGGAATTTTTTATGCTTGCAACCTTTCCGTGGTCGGAGGGCTTTTCGCGGGCCAGTGATCCCCCCTTTGGCTTTTTCGACGGGGGAACAAAACTCGACTAGAGGTTAGTTCTTTTAACGCTTCTAGGGCCCGTATAAACCAAGTTAACGTGGGAGGGGTTGTTTCCCTGGTAGGTCTCCCATTCAAAAGGGTTTAAAGGTGAGGGCCCCCCGACAACCCAGTAAAACCCCCCTTTTTCCTTTTTTTATCTTCCCAAACCCTTTTTTAATGGATCTTTTCTCTTTCGTCCCCCCTTTTAAGTCTTCTTTTTCCCCAAATTCTTTTTTTTTTGCTGATATTTGAGTGACCCGCCATTTAAACAGCGGGGAAGCCAAAGCTACAGCAACCTTGGGGATGGGCTGATTGGGGTGGGTCCCAATTCAGACGCGAAAAGGGGCACTGTTTTGGTTTTTTATGCACCAGGCGGACGGAAAGCCCCTTTTCCATGGCCATCCATTGTCCCTTCACCAGCATGGCAACCTCCTGGGTGCCGTTTATTTCTCCCCGTAATTAAAAAATTTCAGGCCACCCCAAAAAAAAAAAAAAAAACTACTAAAAATGGGAAAGAGACAAATCTGGGTTCCTACCATTCGGGGGGCACGGACCAAACCGACACAAAAGCCGGAAGACATTGGCATTTTTGGGCCCTTTTTGGCTTGGGGAACCAGTCGGGGGGATAGCGAGCGAAACCCAAAAACCAAGCTGAGATCCCCTTTTCCGTTGCAAAGGGGGGGGGAAAAGGGCTTGCCGGGGCAGAGCTGAAAACAGTCAAGAAAGGGTGAGGGATGGTTCCTTGCTTGTGCAGGTCGACCAAAAAGTCCACCCCCCAACTTTTTAAAGTCAAGTCTTGTGGATTATCCAATCTGGATGTCCCCCCCACAAAACTCTCAACTCTTCAAAGGGTGTCATTCGGTTCCCAGAGTTGTTTGGGCTATCTGACGAAGAGATAAAGGTTGAGTTTGGGTGATCAGGGGGTTGTAGATTTCCCGGTCAGGGAAAGGGGACTTTCCGCAAAGGGGCAGAGAGAAAAAACCAAAACTCTGTTCCCCACCTTTGCAAAACCGACTTTTCCCAAAGGGGCCATGAAAGGGGATACCTTAGAGTGAAAATAGCCCTGTATGTACCACCCCCAAAAAGAGGTGCTTTACCTGTCAAAAATTCGGTCACGTCAAGGTAATGCCCGAGACAGGGGGTGTGTGCCACCCCGTACAAAGCAGTTCAGGAGGGGGGGATGTGAAAAACCGCAAATCGTGAACTGTGATGGTGAGTACCCTTATTCTTCAAAAGACTGCCCTGATTGGCGAGTAGAAAGCGAAATTCAGCGTTTAAAAGGGAAAAAAAAGGGTTTTCTTTTCTTCGAAACTAAACATTGGTACTAGAACAGAACGGCCCCCCACTCCTTTTTTGACTGTTTTTAAAAAACATTTAAGGCAACTCAGGAGGAAGCCAGTATACAAAACAGACCCATGGGGTTTCCGAGCCGTTGAAATTTTTTCCCCGGTTCCAAAAAACATTGCAAGGTAAAAGGCCCCTTTGGTGAAGGCCTTAAACCCCCCAAAAGGGGATGCACTTGTAGTGCATCCACTAAGCCTGCAGCTTGCGGGCTGTCCAGCAAGGGGTTCACCCCAAAACGGCCCCTAAGCCGAGGCCACCTCCCAAGGGAGGTGCGCAACAGTGCCACTAAAAAAAAGTGGTTTTTTTTTGGGGTGGAGTGCAAAAAAAAGAATCCACCAATAACAAAAAGGACACGGGGTTCCTCCCCCCGGGTGAAGAAGAAATTATCTGTACCACCAGATTGATAAAAGCAACCTCAAACTGCAAAATGCTTTTGAAGCTCTCTATGATGAAGGGGGACGTTGACATGGACAAAATAGAGTCCTCACCCAAAAAATAAAAATATAATACAGGGGAAAATATCGGAGGTTTAAAAACCCAAAATTACGAGGAATTTCAGCTTTTGTGCCGTAAAGCTGGGGCCCGTGTCAGTTTAAATGCAAGAAAATCTTCAGAGGCCTAATAAAATGTTCCTTTTTCCCCTGATTACAGCTTCGTGGATCAACGTGCACAACCCTAAACATGAGGTACGGCGGGTAGCCTTGCTCATTCACAACTCGGGTTTCTGTATACCCCAGTTGCTCCGCTTTTTCCCTGCTTCAGGATTCTGCTTGGTACTAGAACTAGAACAGCTCGAGTTACTCTCCATATAAAATAACATCTGTAGTTTGTTTCTATCCCCAAAATAGCTGTGTCACCAAACAGGCCCCTCTTTTTCCCACTTTTGGAGCAGCTACCTACACCCTTCCTGTTTTTGGGGGGAACTGAATGGTTTTCCCTCTGTGGGGAAGCGAAGTTTCTTCACCAAGGGGTCTGCTTTTAGAGGGGGTTTTTTTTTCGAGCTTGTTTTGGTTGCCCCTAAAGGGGAAATCCACAACTTATTTCCCCAATCCGCAAAAGGCACGAAGTCTTGTTTGGATCTCTCGGTAGGGTGATTCTTCATTTTTTTTGGGAAATTTCCCCCGTTTGGTTGGTTGTTGACGGCCAAAAAGGTATAAACCATTTTTCCTGTGCTACTACTCAGTAAAACAAATGCAAAAAGTGAGTCCTTGCCAGAACGCCTCAAAATTTTTAAAAAAGCAAATTGGGGACCTCTTTGCTACTGAAAATTTTTTAATGATCTAGACAGGGCAAATTTTGCTGAGTGGGAAAATCCGGCAAGAAGTTTTTTCAGATTTTATACTGAAAATTTTGGTGAGTCAACCCTTCCAACTGCCAAATTGAGAGCAAAATCTAAACATATTTTTTAAAACCCAATAAACGTTTTTGGCTTGGAACAATTTTTTCTCTGGGCTTACTTTTTTTTTAAAAACCAAAAAAAGAAAAAAAAAAAAAAGTGTGGAAAATTATCCCCGAAAATTAAAGGGAAAAATACCTGCCCTACCCGTGAAACCCCCTCAAGTTTTCTGACTTTTTTTATAACAGAAAAAAAGCCGTTGTCAATCGATTGCTTCAACTATTGAAACGAATTCCTCTTCTTTTAACAAATCAGCCTGCTGTGTCAAAAACAAAGCCCCTAAGGGAAATCACCCTGCAATTTTTCATCGGGCAACATGGAAGAATACAATTTTTCCCTTTTCCCCCCCAAAATTTAAATTTAATTCCCCCCTTTCTTGCAGGAAAAACCCCCTCTTGGGATAGATAAAAACCTTTAGAAAACTTTTGAAACATCTTTCAAAAGGGTCTGAAAATCCCCGCTACAAAGTGTACTACAATACATGGACTACAGGATTCTTTCCACTTTTAGGGGAAAAGCCCCCAATCATACCTATTTTCCCCAAAAATGGAAAAATCTTTCAAAACCCGCCCAAATTTCCATCCGAAAACTTTGGGGAAACCCGCTGTAACTTTCAAACTGAGGGAAAAACTGGCTAAAGCTAGACCGGTGGAAACTCAACCGATGGCCTTCTGGGGAAGGAACCGTATTGGGTTTTCCCCAAACATCGAACTACAGTGGACCATTTGATCCCCTCTGGAATCGCGTTTTTGAAACGCCTTCCTAAATAAACAAAACACAGTAGCTTTTTTTTTCCCACCACCTGGATATCTGGGAACTCTATGATCTCCATGATCTTGGCTTTTGGAGTCCCTCTTTCTCTTTTTTCAAACGTTTTTTTTTTTTTTTTCAGGACAGTTTGAGGTTTTACTCTCTCTTTAAAGTTTTACGAGCAAGATCGGGGGGTTCCGCAAGGGATTTTAAAAACTGTCCCTGCCCCCCTTCAGCATAAAAAACAACAATGTTATTAATTCTGTTCAATGGGGGTTTGAACTGCTCATTGTTTGTAGATATTTTGCCCTCTATACAACTGGAAGCTTGTAACCCCAAATGTTCAGGGGGGGAGGCCCCCAGCTTTGGGATGGATAAAAAAAACCTCTGTGGGCAAAGAAATGGCTTAAATTTTTTTTCTGCGACTAAGAAACAGTGCGTTTTACTTCCCTGATTTTCGACAGTTCTTTGCTGATCCTGAAATCCAATATAGAAATCTCCCATTCCAGCTGAAAAGGAGACCAGTTTTCTGGGGGTTATTTCCGACCAAAAGCTCAAACCCTTTTTGGTCACATCAGACACTTAAAAAATTCTTGCCAAAAGCTTTGAACATCTGCGGGTCCCTAGTAGACACTGACTGTGGGGGCTGATCCCGAAAAATTGCTGTACCTCTACAGAGCCTTGGTCCCTTCATGATTGTGTTCTGTACGGCTCTGCGAACCCTCTTATCTGAAACTCTTGGGTCCTATTCAAACATCAAGGACTTTGCCCGTGTCCCTTTGGGGCATTTCCGCACCACCCCTGTGTACAGCCTGTATTACAGGGAGGTGAAACTATACTTGATTCATCTCGGACTATTCCTGAAAACCCGGGAAAAACCCTGCTTACACGTGTTTTCAATCCATTTTTCAAAGAAAATTTTTGAAAAAAATCCCAACTGTATTCCCCTTTTGGGATTTCGAAATGCAGCTTGATGCGCAGAAAAACAGCTCTTGATCTAGGATTATGTATGATTTCTCCAAATTTCCAAATAAGCCTCCATAGACCTTTTTCACCCCAAAAAATCTGCTTTGATCTTGCTGCTTTTTCGAAAGGGAAAATCACCATTTTTTTCTGGCATACAAGGCATTTTTTTGCTGGTCTGTTAAAATAAAACGCCCATTTTTGCACCGGTTTTTCAATGAGATAATGATAGCTCGTTCTTCTTTTTTCCTTTATCCTGAGTGTTGTTTGTCTTGCCTGAAGAAAAACCTAAGAGGTCGTAACGCATCAGGGTTTTGTCTTGTGATTCGTCTTTTTTATGTTTGGCGGATACAGAACTTAATTTTTTTAAAACCCTTCACCATGAAATAGAAAAACCCATTTTAGACTTACTCAGATGAATTGATGGGGGATAAGTTTATATTTGGCCAAACCTTAGAGAGAGAGGGGGTAAAAATTAAGTAGAACATTTTGTTAAGATATATGCATAATATTATCAAAAAAAAAAAATAATTATAACAAATCTCAATACACAGGAAAACATCATTTTGTCACATTGACTTTGTTGCGAAAATGGTAGTCAAACTTTTAACAATATTTTCCACAGAAAGACATTTTTATGCATGGGAAAGGTTGAAATAGTTTAGAAACATTGTGTGAACAGTATTTGTAATATTCTTTGTTTTACCGGGTTTGAAAAGCTGCACTTTTAACTGCTAACCGAATGCCAACTTTTTTTGATTTACCCCACTCACACCCCCTACACACAAACACACAAAGATACACAGAAAACAAATGTAATTGTAATTACATAGATTCACCTTTTTTTCCCACATGCAAACAAAAAAAAACCCCTTTCTTATGACAAAACCCAAATCAGTCGTGATCCTAGGAAAAACATGAAAAAGAATCAGGACGTGCAGTCTATATTGTTTTACTAATTGCGACACTGGAGTTTTTTAAAGTCAATACCCAAAAGTCTTTAATTTTTTTTGATCGAAAAGAGAACTCGCACCTTTGAGTGCCCGGGATACGGGGGATAATGGGGGAAAAGGGGAAAGGGGGAGAGATAAGCTTGGGGAAAGAGGAAGAGGGAAAAGGACAAAAAGGGATGGGATTAGGAAATGAAAAGGAGGGGATAGGGGGATTCGAACGGAGTGGGACGACTATCTAGCTCGACATATCACTAACACATGGGCATGGCTATCTCAACTCATCATGACACACCAGGAAAGGCTGTCGGTATCATAAGCGTTTTTTGTCACATTGAGACAATTTCTCACCTCGACGGGATTATCAACGCAAATGAGACGACTAACTTTAAAGGTATCCGACAATTGGAACAACTTTCTTTAAAGCGACGATATAATAAATAAATTTGGACGACTATCGGACAAGACAGCTACATTGACGCATAGGGGTGACTGACGCGATGGGATCATCACCCCGTTTATACAAAACCCAAAAAACACAAAAGGCCCCCCCCCAACACATTGGGGCGAAACCCAAATAACTGGACATATCAAAACGGGGCATTCAGATGGATTTCATATTGAACCCTTCTTTTTTAACCGGGAAAAGGAATTAAAATCCCCCAGCCGCAAATTTTATTTAAAAACTGGCTTTTTTGTACCATCTTGCAAACACAACAACACTCGGGTTCAAATTATGGAAGTATAGTTTTAAACTTCGTTTTTTAAGCAAATCTCTCTCCAAATCGGGTTTCAAAATGTTTCCAAAAATAGTGTTCTAAAAATGGACGTGATAAAATGAACTGCCCCGTGAAAGAAATAGACACTAAAGATCAAATCACACATACGCGCATGTACGTCACATATGTGTGTGTGTGCGTGGGGTGTGTGTGTGTTGTGTTTTGGTTGTGTGTGTGTGTGTGTATAGAGGGGAGGTGAGATGTGGCGAAAGGGATTAGGGACACAAAACACACACACACACACACACACACACACACACAAAAGCGCCCCGCGCGTTTTAATTCAATTTTCCATATAATCAAACCGTGTAAAAGTGGCTACAAAAGTATGAACAATATAAATAATATGACACAAAAAACAGAAAATGCTGTCACATGAGCAGACTGATAAAATCAAACCTTTCCCTCTTTAACAATTTAAAAATCGTAATAGAAATCAATCAAAGAAAAGACATGATAAAATGTAAGTCCAGCGAACCAATTCATACAAAATCTCTGGTTTGTTTTTAATGCAAGTTTTTCTTCTTAATTTTATATCAATACCTAGGTTCTTCCAAAAAGACTATTACGGGGGGTGTTCCCCTATCATTTTACATAAATATATGTAATACTTAAAAAATAATAATAATAATAATGAAACTTATTTACGCCTTTTCCCTCGGCTAAAACCCAAAAGCTCTAAGCGCTTTACAATCCACACTCTTTTAAACCCACAACGGGTTTGCCTACCTGGGTAGTGCCGACTAAAGGGCTGCCAGCTGGCGCTTCATTCAGTCGTTTCCCTTGTCGTACATTCAAAACCCGGCCCAAATATCGTTCACTCAATACCCTTTATACTTCCCCATTTTTTCCCATTTCTCACGCAGGGGGCATCCATGGGGTAACGTGTCATCCAAAACCAACGGCCAAAGGGCCCTTTTCCCCTTCCAAAAAAGTTGGTGATGGGATTTTACGGGTGTGCAAGATGTTATGCGTGCTTTCACACACGGAACCTGGGTTTATAGTCTCATTCGAAGGACTGTGGGGGGAAAGGAGTCAAAACCCAATGTTAACCCAAAGGGAAAAATCCCCCTGTACTGAAATTCGAACCCGAAACCCCTCGGATCACGAGCCCGGGCGCTCTACCAACTGAGCTTTTTCCCGGGCCCCCCAAAATGATATTATAAAAATTAAAAAAAAACATTTTCCATCAAAATATTCAAGTCAAAACGTATTGACAAGCGCCGAGACGCTGGTTCGGCTTTGCAGTGACGACAGCTTTTGGCAAGCTAGCTGGCCCCTCCAAAAGGGGTTTGAACGACAGCTGATGACCAGGGAGATTTTCCCCTTTCAAAATGGAAAGAAGCACCTGAAAATTATCAGAGATTACGCGCCATCCATAAAACGAACCCAGATGATGAGGTGAAGTAAGGACAAATTCTCCGGGGATCTTCACTCTGCCCATTGCTGTTTTTCCGAAAGCAGACAAGCTCGGCATACATGGCGATTTTAACTCAAGAGTCGGTTCTGACACGATTTCGGGGAAGATGCATAGGCGAAAAAGGAATAGGCCACGGCCCTCCGGGCGGGTTTCTAATCTGTGCTGAGCATTTTTTGGGCTGATCACCAACAGTCTTCCCCTTTAACCACCTGTAACATGACATCATGGAGCATCCTGCCCAAGTTTGGGGACATCTCATTGACCACGTCCATGTCAGGAGAGGGATGGGCCCCAGGATGTAGGAATCAACAAATCCGGGGTGTGGTGCCGAATGCGGGACTGATAAACTGTCTCAAATCAGCAAGCTTACATCCACCCTGGTGTCGCTTTAAATCGGGGAACGTGATGTCTGGAAAGGCTTCCTAGATATCATAGATTTTTTGGGGAAAGCGTTCCCAGAATGGGACTTGATATCTGGGGAAAGGGCCCCTGATGTCTGGGAACCCTGGTCTTTCAGACTCAGAAGGGCGAAAGAAGACGAAAAAAGAATGGGTTTTCGAGATAAGGTACGAAACAATTTATTTTGGTGCAATTGAGATCTTTGGCATTCTTGTCACTTTTTTTTAAATTTAAAATTTTTTTTGGGATGATTTTCACAACGTTCCCAGATTTTACGATTGGAAGTTCAGGAAAAATGGAACGCGTTTTCCCCGATATCACGGTAATCTGGGAACGCGTTCCCGATATCAAAGGTAAATATGGGAACGCGTTCCCAATATCACGGTTCCCAGATATTATACGACACCGGATCCAGCCCAAGGGGAAAGCCCGCAAGGCAAGAAAGCTCCAAGACTGCGTAATTTTCACCAACGAAAATACCCAAAAAAAAAAAAAAGCGTTTTTTAGATACTCTGGAAAAAATGCTTTAAATCAGCCTCTCTGGACAACCAGAATGTGAAAGCAAAAGGTCGAAAGTCAGAGAACTGGCTCACAAAAAATGCTACAGAAATTCCTTGGATCAGAAAACCCAAAAAACACAAGGACGGGTTGATATGAACTGTGATAAAAATCCAGCAGCTACTGGATAAGGAACAAAATGCACAACGCTTGCCTCGGGGACATCCAAGTCCCCCTTAAAAGAAAGATGCAAATTTTAAAAACCCACGCGTAACATACAAGAAAAATTAAGAAGGATCCAAGACATATGGGCTGAGCAAAAAAACTTTACGAAATCAAAGAACATACGACAGTTTTGATAAGAAGAACTTTTATTAAAAAGCCTTGAAAAAAAGCATGGACTTGTGTCATCAGGGTTTATCCCCCCTGCTCAACGGTGATGGAAACACATTGATACGACAACGTAAAGATCTTGGAACGCTGGGTAGAACGCTTCAACAGCGAATTAAATAGCCCCTCATTCATCAGTGACAAGGCCATTGACCTGCTCCTCCAAAAGCCCTCGATGAAGAAATGGATAAACCACCAACCCCCTTGGAGACCCAAAAAGCGATATGTTTGCTTTCCCCTGGCAAATTCCTGACTCGGACTACATACCGGGTGAAGTCGATAAAGACGGTACCCCAGCTCTGACTGAAAAGCTTTATCAATTGTTTTTTTCTTTACGTGGCAGTAGCCCGACGATTCCTTTGGAGTTCAAAGATGCATGCATTATCCCTTTGTACAAGTGCAAAGGGAACATCCAGGCTTGTTTCAACCATTGAGGGATATTCCTTTTTTTCTACAGCAGGCCAAAAACTTTCCAGGATTCTGCTGAACCGCTTTATTTAAAACATCTTGACAAGAAAAGCCAGTGTGGAAACAGAAAAGACAGACGAACCATTGAAAATGGGAAATTTTCTGCTTGACAGCTCCAAAAAAAATGTCAGGAAAAAAATTGCCGACCTGTTCTCCACCTATGTCGACCTGACCAAGGGCCTTCAATACTTCCCATAGAGGGGAAACCGTGGAAAAAACATAGACCCGGGGTTCGGGCCTGTATTCCCCTCTTGGAACTGCCGCACCTTGTGATGTTGGAATAGTCTAAAAATCACCAATTTTTTGTGAACAGACGTTAAATTAAAAACAAACAAACGAATGGAAAATCATGGGCCCAAAAGTGGGTGCCCACCGGGCATTTATCTTTATGGTCGGGAGTTCCAAACGGAATACAGGCCCGAATCCAAGACCAAAGGAGAAAAGACATAACCCACCCCTGTCACATACGGGGGAAAGCAACCATTCTGTTCACATCATGTCTGTAATGCTGACTGGGCGCCTTCTGAAAGGAAACATAGGGAAACGACATCAATTCAGAACCCGATGGAAGCTCTTTAACCTCAAAAGGGCCCCCCGGGAAAAAAAAAGTTTATCACATTTTTTTCAGCGACTTTCTCTTTTCTGATGTCTGCGCCCCCAATGCTGTCTCAGAAACTGACAAGCAATCCGGCATCGACAAAATTTTCTGTAATCTGCACCAACTTCATTTTTCACCCTTTTAATACAAAGAAGACGGAATTTTTTGAATTAACCCGCCCACGCAGACGCTAGGGCTCAGCATTACATCACAAAACTCGCTGCGGTGAATGAATTCCCAACCTTGGCAGCACAGTGTCCCAAATGTCCCCACGACATGAAGTGAACGCAAATTGCAAAAGCAAGTGAAACCTTTTCAGCATACTATTTTTGGAATAAAAATAGGAATCAACCCAAAGATCAAGTTGAAGGTTTACAGAGCATTTGTTTTCCCCAAAACCCCTTTCCATGCATGTGAAACGGGGAAACATGTACCAACGGCACCCCAAGAAACTGATCACTTCCACACAACCTGCCAAAGAAGGTTTTTTAAACATAAAATGGCGGGAAAAAATATCACACACAGATGTGCTTGACCAAGCAGGCTTGCCGGGAAATCCACACCATCCTAAATGCTGTCTCAGCTTCGATGGGCACTTTATGTAGCTCCCCCTTTTGCCAGTCACCGGCTACCCAAAAAGACTCTTCTATTTTGAGCTGCAACAAGCAGTGCGTTCCCAGGAGATCAGAAGAAAACTTCAAAGAAAACCATCAAAACACAATGAAACTTTTTTAAACATCAAACCTGACACAGGGGAACAAACTGCTATGGATCGAGCTGGATCGAGCTAGAGGGCGCTACTTAGCTACTAAAAAGGGCGCCAGTTCATGTGAAAAAAAGGAAAAACTGCACACAAAAAAAAGAGACAGGAAGGTAAGCCCGCGCCAGCAATCAAGAGGTCCCCCCACGTTCCCTGTCCAACTGCCACCACTTTTCCGTGCACGCTTTGGGCCTTGATCACCCCCCGAGATGATTGAAGTCGTCCCCCCCGTCGACTCAAAGGGAAACGGACGAACCTATCTCCCTTTTTTTGCCCCCTTTTTATCGACGGGTCCCCCTTTTTTCCCTACTCATCAGACAAGCGTCTGCCCTGTCTTTTTCATTATTTATTTCTCTCTCCCTCTCACGAACAAGGAGCCGAGTACTTTAAGCCAGGGGGTCAATTCATGTAATTTTTCAAACATTTATTTTACAGCGAAACTGCAAGTGAAATGTAGCCATGGTACCTCTCTCTCTCTCTCTCCTCTCCCCTCTCTCTCTCTCTCTGAGGGGTGACAAAATGGCGGATAGAGTTCAGAATCAAAGATTTTTCTCTTAAATTAATTTTGGGGAAAAAAAGTGAATAGACTAGGCATACAAGATCTCGCTACATGGGAAGCAAAGGGGAACGCCACTACAACGAAAGAAACCCAAAAAATACAGGTCAACAAAAAAAGTGGACAAAAAATCTTCTTAAGGGTGTGCGAAGCGAGCGTGTCAGGTCCCGGAAAAAAGATCAAGAAAGGATGGCAATGAAAAAAAAAGACGTTTAGGGTGCTCTGACGGACAACACAAACGTGACTTCGCTCAAAAACTTTAAAAAACAATCATCGAAACCCCTCTGTAAAAGATTTATGCGTTTTGAAGAAACCCGTCAGAAGGGGGGAGTGATATGATAGGAAACTTGAGAAAAACGGGTTTTGAAACTCGGTGTTGAAAAACGGTAACAACCAACAGCCTCTCCCTCCAGAGGTACTTACGCTGCCCCCTTTGAAATTGTCCCCCGGCGGGGGCGGCTGATCCAGGGGCATTGAAGCTTCCCGCCTTGGATTTGGCCCCGGAAGTAAACAGGGGCAAAACAAAAATGGAAAAGGGAAATCTTTAAAGATTTAAAAAATACGTCAGTTTTAGCTGACTGCAAATCTCCTCGTCATGAAAGTCAAGACATCGCATTCAGAACAGCTTTCCAAAATGTTTTTCTTTCTCCATGACCCCTACAGAAATTTATGGTCGGGGTTTGGGAGATTCATATGGCCTTCGCATCTCATCTAAGAAGGGATACAAAATTTCAGAATGTAAAGAACAGCTTCAAAATGTCGCCCCAGATGACCAATACACTGTGTCGTTCTTCAAATCTGGTATCAAAGACATCAAAGGTAACAGATTTACGAGTGGCTCAAAAGAACTGGTCAGTACTGTTTTAACAGATCAAAAATCAGTTTCCAAAGACCAAAGGGTTTTGGTTAGTAGGGTTTTTCCCCTGTTAAAGACAAACTCTTGAAGGGAGACGGGGAAAAGTTCAACGCATGCTACTTTCTGACTTACCCCCAAAACAATGTATCGGAGTCCCCCAAAATGGGGGGCAGAAGAAGTTGTGACTGCGTGTGTTTCTCCCACTCATGTTTATATTGATGCTATATCACGTCGAATTTTGCTTACTATAACTGAAAGCATTTAGTTATTTGTTGCGGACTGTGTACCTACTTGTTTGATGTGTGATGCAGGACCTTCATTTCCCCAGGCAATGTTTTGTACGTTGGCCTTTTTCGAAATCGTCAAACAAACCTGCCATTACTCTTGTTTTTTTTTGTAAACACGCGCATGAAACATTAACCTTTGACGATTTAATATTTTGGGTTTATGTAGCAGATGGGAACTTTTTCCCAAATCTGTCAACAGTTTGGGCAGCGAAAAGAGAGCATAAAGAGAGGGTAGGGGACAGATTAGTCCCGTGAATTACGAGAGCGAGAAGAGAAGGGTTTAGGCAGTCTTGTCCTTTGATGAAAAAGGACAGTTTTTCCCTTTAAACTGAATACAATCTGGACGAGTCGACTATTGTAGTAGATCCGATCAGGACACTAACACATCTAAAAAGAGGATAGTCTATTAAAGACAATTTAAAGTGCTCTTTGGGAACCTGAGATCCTCACTACTTAACCAACGCTTTACCGTTTTCCAGAAAGAGACGCCCCCAAACCCCATAGAGATAATAGAGAGAAAAGGTGAGACATGAAGAGTTTGGAAGAAAGGGTTCAT
>CM065717.1:61893332-61945832 GCA_033310375.1 Conus canariensis
TTTTAAACTTGAATAAAGTCAGACAAAAACATAGACCAACAATCTAATAGTGGGGGAAAAAAACAAGCGCAGGCCAACAACTAAACTGTCGTCATAGTAATGACTTGGCAAAGATTTGGACTTAAGGGGGGGGGGGGGGGGGGGGGTTAGAAGATGGAGAAACTGGGAACATGAAATTAAGAAAATATGTTACAGATATGAAAACTCTTCACTAGCTGCATAAGGGAACCATCACAATCCCTTGTGAAGGCAGATATATTTGTATTGCCTGCTCCGAGGCCTTTCGTCCGCTGGGTCGGAACTCATCAGGGAGACACGGCTGGTTGTGTCTGCGCTCCTGGCGTCAAATAGAGACACACCACAGTCCATAATACTGTGGTGTTCTCACCCCCAAGGGTGCAAAAAAGAATCCAATAGCACTCCAAAAGCAGCCAGCGAAGAGTAGTAAATGAAACCTAACGAAAGTGTGGGGAGGAAAAAAGTTGCTAAAAAACTAAAGACATTATGCAAATAGTATAAAATGTAGGGGACAATCTTTGAGCCTACGCTTGAGAATCCACCCAAAGATGCAAGGGAGATCAAAAGACAAACACACAGACGGACAGAAACAAATACAAATAACCTCAATTTAATCAAAACAAAATCGGAAATGAAATGAGGCAGGGAACAGTAAACGATAAACAGTAAACAAGTGGGGTATTTTTTGCTCCCATAAGAAAACCTAACACAGAGTAACTTTTATTCAAGACTGGCACAGCCTTTTAAACTTGAATAAAGTCAGACAAATACATAGACGAACAATCTAATAGTGGGGGAAAAAACAAGTGCAGGCCAACAACTAAACTGTCGTCATAGTAATGACTTGGCAAAGATTTGGACTTAAGGAGGAGGGGGGGGGGGGGGGGGGGGGTTGAAGATGGAGAAACTGGGAACATGAAACTAAGAAAATATGTTACAGATATGAAAACTCTTCACTAGCTGCATAAGGGAACCATCACAATCCCGTTTGAAGGCAGATATATTTGTATTGCCTGCTCCGAGGCCTTTCGTCCGCTGGGTCGGAACTCATCAGGGAGACACGGCTGGTTGTGTCTGCGCTCCTGGCGTCAAATAGAGACACACCACAGTCCATAATACTGTGGTGTTCTCACCACCAAGGGCGCAAAAAAGAATCCAATAGCACTCCAAAAGCAGCCAGCGAAGAGTAGTAAATGAAACCAAACGAAAGTGTGGGGAGGAAAAAAGTTGCTGAAAAACTAAAGACATTATGCAAATAGTATAAAATGTAGGGGACAATCTTTGAGCCTACGCTTGAGAATCCACCCAAAGATGCAAGGGAAATCAAAAGACAAACACACTGACGGACAGAACAAATACAAATAACCTCAATTTAATCAAACAAAATCGGAAATGAAATGAGGCAGGGAACAGTAAACGATAAACAGTAAACAAGTGGGGTATTTTTTGCTCCATAAGAAAACCTAACACAGAGTAACTTTTATTCAAGACTGGCACAGCCTTTTAAACTTGAATAAAGTCAGACAAATACATAGACGAACAATCTAATAGTGGGGGAAAAACAAGCGCAGGCCAACAACTAAACTGTCGTCATAGTAATGACTTGGCAAAGATTTGGACTTAAGGAGGGGGGGGGGGGGGGGGGGAGGGGGAGAGTTTGAAGATGGAGAAACTGGGAACATGAAATTAAGAAAATATGTTACAGATATGAAAACTCTTCACTAGCTGCATAAGGGAACCATTGCAATCCCTTTTGAAGGCAGATATATTTGTATTGCCTGTTTTTTCCCCCACTATTAGATTGTTCGTCTATGTATTTGTCTGACTTTATTCAAGTTTAAAAGGCTGTGCCAGTCTTGAATAAAAGTTACTCTGTGTTAGGTTTTCTTATGGGAGCAAAAAATACCCCACTTGTTTACTGTTTATCGTTTACTGTTCCCTGCTTCATTTCATTTCCGATTTTATTTTCCTTTCATACTCTCCGTTTCCCTTCCTTCCCTTCCCTGCCAGCTATTTTTGAATTGTGCACACTTGCTCTTCACTTTTCGTACATTGTCATTCGAATGCTGACTGTTATCACGGAAGTACTGTTTTGTGCAGTTTTGGTTACTGTCTGTAAAGTCTGAAGAATACTGTCGAAAAATTACTTGTACGTTTTATATTGTACATAGTCTGCGTTACCCTACACTTTGCTTTGTGTGTTTCTTTGTATTGTGGCCTGTCTAGTAAACTATTATCCCATTTCAGGAAAATGGGAACAATGATTTCATTAGACCATTGCTCCGGTTACATGTTTTTTGTCAAACAGAATGTTCAAGAGCTTTGTTAAAAACTTAAGAGATATACTGTCAGCTAACTCTAACATTCTGCTCAAATGTTGTCTGGTCCACATGTTTTCTATTTTTAATGTTTGTATAGCATTATAAATGTCCTGGTCAGAAATGGCACGGTTTTGTTCGCCGTATGTGTGTGAGTCCTTGACTTGCTAGGTTATTTAATGGGATGTAGCCTGTTCTAACCCGTTATCATTATGCAATTGCTGAAAGTGTGTATTTGAGAGAGAGAGAGAGAGAGAGAGAGAGAGAGAGAGAGAGAGAGAGAGAGAGAGAGAGAGAGAGAAATTGTAAATTGTATAGCAATATACTGAGAAGAACAAGAGCTCACCAACTGTTGAATCCGGTGTATTGATTATGTAGCATACTTGCTCCTGTACCACTTCTATCAATCTGAAAACAGTTTATAAAGTTTCTTTGAAACAAACAACAAATTTCACTGTATGAATCATACGTAAGCATAAGCATGCATTGTTTAATATAAACTACACACACAGAGGATAAATGTATTCAAATGAAAAAAAGCATCTAAACAACCAGGAGTGGCAGCATTTCGGGTTATTTGATCTTTTATTGTAAGTCTTGTATTTGGCCAACTGACAAAAGTTACAGCACAAACATTGGAGACTGTGAATTGAAAACCGTTCTCTTCAAAACAGGAATGACTACCACCATTACAAAACAAAACAACACAACACAAAAGGAGTGGATGGGTAAGGGGATAGATGGACTGGGAAAGGAAAAGGTGAGCAGGAGGTGAATAAAATGGGAAGGGGATGGAAGGAGCTGCGAGAAGCAGCAGAGGAAAGGGTGGGAAGGAGGAAATGGCAGATGTCGGTGAGAAAGAAAGAAGTGCAGAGAGAGGGAAACAGACAGACAGAGAGGCAGAGAAAAGTGCGTAGGTAGTGGCCAGTTGGAGACTACAGATTGTACAGAGTGTAAGCTAACGACGAGGGTAAAAGGGGACCAAGGAGATTGGAAATGAGGTTAAAAGGAAGAAGTGTGTAGATAGTGGCCAGTTGGAAACTGGAGATTGTACAGAGTGTAAGCTAACGACGAGGGTAAAAGGGGACCAAGGAGATTGGAAATGAGGTTAAAAGGAAGAGTGGGGTATAGGTGGTAAAATCCGGTTGAAAGTTGAAGATCAGAGTGGATAGGAGGGACGAAGGATTATTGCGAGAGAAATGACAGACTGTTATAGTCAGAGGGAAAGCAGGACATGGGAGACGACGTAAGAATCAGCTGAGATGGGAAAGAGAGGGTGAAAGGGAAGACTTAAAGAAATGAAAAAGAGGGAGTAAGGCTAAAAAGAAAAATTGCTGCAAGGGAAGGGGGGGGGGGGGGGGGGAGAGAAGTCGAAAGTAGAAGAGAAGACTAAGAGAAAGGGTAAGAAAAGAAAAAGGAGAACAGGTGTGTTGATGTAAAGGGAAGAGGTAGAAGAACGGGGAAGTGGGCGGGGTGGGGTGGAGGGTGAAAGAAGAGTGACGAAGAAGTCAGAAAGGCAGGTCTTATGATGCAAGGGGGGGGGGGGGGGGGGGGGGGGGAGGAAACAGAGAAAAAAAGGGTCACTTTGTCCTGGGTGGGATGGGATGCATGATTTTGCAGGTGGAGAGGAGTGATAGAATATACAGGAGAGTGGTTGTCATCTTCTTCTTCCGCGTGCGCAGACTGATACTCCTGCGAACACTCCCTGAATAAACAGGCAAGGATTAATCCCATCTACCCAACAAAGGGAGTGGAGTTTTGTGTGTATGACCTTTTTTTTTTTTTTTAAATCCCGCCATTAAGGCAGCCATACTCCATGACGGCTGACGTTTTCAACCTGCGACATGACAGCGAGACAGTGCGTGAATTCCTAACTTTTTTTGTTGTCGTTGATTGGACGCCGAGGCACGTGATTAGTGAGAGAAGCTCACTGTTTTGTAGCACGGGTGCCTTCCCGGTATGTACGGCCGACCAGGAGTTGCCAGACATGAGGATAGGGCGCTCGGCCTGGGCGGAGCAGATAGCTTATTTTCAATCTTAGGGGTTGTGAAAAGAAAACCTAGTTTTCCGTGCGGCCAGGGAGTGATCGAATTTTGATGTAGCACAGACAGAAGTCTGCAAGGGATTCTGTTGGTTAGAATAGTGATTCCCTATGGGGAAATTGGGAAATGGGAAATGATAAATACATAAAGAGAAAAGAAAAATTATTAATAAGTAAATGTAAACGATTGATGAGATTAATAATAAAAAAGAGAAATAAATGACATCGTGTAATGAGAAGCATTTGTGAAAACGCGAAATTGGTTTAAAAGGAAATAGTACAAATCGTTTTCTGAGATTAACATTTTTGTAAAGATTTCACTTTCTATCCACAACTGTATGTAGGCGTGTGCTGGAGGCAGAATACTACAAATTCGTGAGTATATTTATTATTGTGGTGTGTATAATGTCTAGAAAAATTATTTCTTCAAACTTACATGTTCCAAAGCTAACGTTAGGACTTCTTTTCAGAAAGCCACAGCGTCCAACCCTTGGTGACAAGTTCCTTCCTCCTGGAAACTTGATTCCCGTCGGGGAATTTTTTACAGAGAAAATATTCCCTAGGCAACTTTTTATACTTGCAAGCAGAAACGACGAGAAACGTATCTGAATGAAGAACAAGAAGTGTAATATCTGTCTGTGGTTTTTGTTTAAAAGAAAGAAAAACAAACAGATGCCTCTATGGTGTTATGTAGTGAATTAAAAACATTTTGAGTACGCGTACAAACAAAATAACTATTTTGTGTATGCATTGTGAAATTTATTTGTTGTGTTGACAATTTTGATAGAGTGAGAAAGAGAACAGTAAAATGCCGATTCTGGCTCACTTTGTCTCCGCTGTTGCTCCGACAAAGTTAGCCAGAATCGGCATTTTACTGTTCTCTCTACGTTTATAAAAAAAATATGATAAACACTTTACAAACATACATAATGTGTAGGATTATCTGTTTTTAATACTAATTTAGAAAACTTTTGAGACTTAAGTTTTTGCTTAATCCTTCGTTTTTCTTGATCGTTTTCAATAACATCGTTTTCTTTCATACATTCATCAAATGCGTCTCTATCTTTCATGTGGAATAAAACCACTGTCTTTAATTGCTCTCTAAAGTCTTTTAAAACTGAGTTATATTTTTGACATAAAATCCACACACTTATCCCAGCATGTCTTCCACTGAAAGCTAGTTTTGATAAAGTATTTCTTTTTCTAACTATGTCTCTTTCTGCCGAACAGTCATCAATAATAAATAATGTCTGAGTTCCTTCAAACTGTTTAAAAAAATGTTCTAAACACTCACTCAGTTTATTGCTGGGATCAACTAAATAGATTTCATCATCTGTCCATATAAACCTTCTGTTGTGATATGCTTTGTTCCACTTTAATGTTGGACAGAAAATTACAATATGATCAAAATTATAACTATAAACTGTTTGTAATAGGTCGAGGACAAATATTGTTTTTCCACAACCAGTCTGTCCACAAATCAATGAACAATGAGGGGTTTTTGTCATAAAGTTTAACATTGGCATTGACACCAAAGTTGTCTGCTCCATAGTTTTAAAACAGAATTTAATCTAATCCAGTTATTGTTTTTATCATACTCTCTGTCAAAACTTGTTCAGTATAATAAAAACCTATAAGGTCCAAATGTGTAAGATTAATCCAGTTCAGTTCTGTAAGATCGTTTCTATTTAGACTAATATCAATTTTGTTGCTTGTTGTCATGACCTTAATATCCTCGCCATTGTAAAGAACAACGACAGTAACTTTAAGTTTGTCAACGTCTAAGTTTTGCCAGCTAATAAGAATTCCTTTCATAAGATTGTCACTGACGCCCAGAGCTCCATTTCTCGCCTCATCTTTTAAGACAGAAATTTTAAATATCATTGTGAACGTGTCTCCTAATTTTGTGCGTGGAATGAACTGTAATTTTGTAGAAGCTTTCTTTAAAACCGATTCTCTTCTGTGGAGGATGTACTGTTTGTCCCCAAACGGCTTTATTTCAATCTCTTTCCGACTGTTGTCCTCTGGCATAAGACTTACATGTAAAGGGCCAGAGTTCAATGCTTTTCTGAAACTTTTTTGACGGTCAAAAAATGTAAATGGGCTTAAGAATTCAAATTTTATGTCCCATTCTAAATATGGTTCTAAGTGCCATTTGTTGTCAGTTTTTCGAACTATTTTATATTCATACTGGCCCGCATTATTTGCTTCTACATTGCGTAGTTGTTCTAGTTTAGGAAACCTTTTGCTGTCGCTAACCTCTTTGCGTTTATAATAACCATCTTTAGTGTACTCAAAACCATACAAAGTGCCTATCTCACCGTTCTGTTCAAAGTCCTCAACGTCTGCAAGGTCTTTTAATTCTAAAGTTACACACCTCTCAGGCGCTAATGTAACTCCTGATTCTTCTGGCCCACGAGACATTATTTTTAGTACACCTTATTATTTTATTTCTAAAACAATGTGCAGGTTATCACATTTCACGACTTTCCCTGTTTTATCTGTGATCTTTATATTAAATGATCTGACCCTCCCACAAGCTAATCTTTTAAACTGTAAATTAGGGAATTGTATAATTTCATAATCGCAATATGCAGCTTTCCCTGATGGAAGAGCTCTTAAAACAGTTGAGGGCCTTCCATCATATAAGTTTTCATCAGTGCTCAGCTCGTCCAAATGAACATAGAGTAATGAATGTAATGCAAGATCGAGCGGATATTCTCCCTCATAAGTAGTTTCGTCTGGTGCAACTATAAAACTATGATTGTCAGTTGCAAAGCCTAACATTTTAGCTAGCTCTACATCAAAAAGGTAATGGTCTACTTCTTCTTCAGGTTTGAATGTCAACATTATTTTCAAATTTGCATTGTTAAGTTTGAGAGTAATGTCGAAGTTACTCATTGCTTCTTTTAGCGAGCAAAACCCGTAATAACCATCAGGTATGGTTAACTGGCTAACTAAGTTTCCTCTATTATCAAATTTTTTAATCTTATTATTCTCCTTGGATTCAGTTATATTAAACCATACGACTTTGTAAAAAATTTCATGGAGTGCGACCCTTTGGGTTCCGCAGTTATTATCAATAGCATATTCTAAAAACGAAGGACTGTCTTGAGTTGTTATTGTTACAAACATTTTTAAAACAAATTTAAAAATGAGTGCATTCAAATATACTAATGCAAAATATTCTGTCGGGCCGCACTACAATCTTAAAAATATAACAACTGACACCCTTGACATTTCTGTGACTCGGTCTGACGCCTTTCAAGTAAAGGTTAGTACTCCATTGGATCGTTATCTTAACCCTCCTATCAAAAACGACTACATCCCGAAAGTGTGGTTCAGTCATCCGATGCAGTTTTATCAGAACCAGTTAAACTTTGCTGTGTTTTGTGCATCAACTGGGTGTGGAGTGTCGTATGCCGATCATTTAAATCATCCTGATCCTTTGGTGAGGTCAGTGTATAGATTTCATTTTTATTACACCTTCAGACGTATTTTGTCTGAACTGCAAGCGCCATTACCAAATGACAAAACGTTTAATCCATTCAGAAACAGAATAGATTACAAGGCTTTTGAAAGGATCTGTAACGAATTTGATATTGACCCAAAGACAGACTTTAGACAAAAGTTGGATCTTAATCATGGTTTAGGCACTCTTTATTATTGGGGAGTGCACAGAAAGTATAACTATGATTGGAATCCTCCTTACACATCTTTCTCTTCAGGCACAACTGTTCACCTCGGGTCCATAGAGCAAGAGCATAAAACAGCGTGGACTACATTTATTTTGGACGCTTCTAAGGGCCTAACAAAAGCGGGAATAGAACGAATAAACGACTCTATTCGTACTTATGTTTGGTGTTTGCTAGGTTCGCAAGCACAAACGAGATCAAACATAATTGATCCTTCTACTGGCTTTGACGCCCAAAAACAGTATTTAGCAAATTTAGGGATTCTATTAATTCTGCAATTGATTTGCCTTCAAGTATTAAAAGGTACCAAAATGTTTTGCAATACGCAAGATCGAAAGTAGACTTTGCTGTCGGCACTGGTTTATACATGCTGCCTTCTGACCTCAGACTCCAGATAGGAACAATAATAAACTATAATAATGAAATCCTTGTGGCTGGTAAAGAAGAGAAGGTCGGAAAAAACGACATAAATTCTAAGCCAGCAATAGCAATAAAAAAAGAAGTCCCACCAATCACCCCAAAACCCCACCCCCAACCAATCCCCATGGTGAATAAAAGCGACCCCCATGAATATGAAAAGACAGCACTTGTTATTGGATTAACTGCCCTAGGATTACTTGGTCTTTATCTTACTATAAAGTAACCCAACTATTAAGACAACTAATGTCCATAAGTGCTCAGCCATAAAGCCAACTACTTTACTTGCGGCAGACAAAAGCCAGCTAACGATCCCTCCTATTATACCAGGCAAAGAATCTATTGCCTTACTGGCTAATTTTTTTAATAAACTTGCAAGATGATCAAGTTGTTTTTTTACCCATGATTTATCTGATGGTGGTGATGGTGGCGGAGGCACTAACCCTTGCCCACCGCCGCCTGTAATAGCCAACACCAGTGTACTTATTGCAAATCCTAAGGCTGTTATAACACTTGCTAATGTGACACCTTGCTCTCTAAACAGTGTTCTTATTCGTTCTGCTAACGTTGTGTCTTCATATAAAATTCTTTGGATAGTTTCTCTTATTCTGCTCACTTGAGTTCGTAATTGTTCTCGGTTATTAGACAACACTTCTAGTCTTGCTGATCTCTCTTGTTCAAGATCATGTAGTCTTTGTGTTATTCTTTCTTTAACATCATGGCCTAAGTTGTGGTCATCAGCCTCAACTAGTTTTTCTTTTTCTCTTTTTATATGCTCATCTAGTTCACCCAGTTTTGCTAAATTGTTTGTTAATTCGCCTCTGATGCTTCTCAAAGCATGATCAAGGGCCGTTATTTCTCTCATAGGTAGCGGCGGATCGTGCATAGTTTTTAATGCTGTTTCTTCTGAAAAACTGGTTTCTGCTTGTATTATTTCGTCTGCTGTTGGGCTTAAATCTTTAAGTTCCATGTTTTGTATTTGGTTATCTGTTGGGAGTTCTTGTAGTGTGTTTTGAAGTTTAGCAACTGCTTCCCTATCTAATTTTGGTTTAGTAATGCCAAGGCGATTTTGTTCGCTCACACTGAGCCTTTGTCTAATTGTACTCTTTTTTAAAAACTTTGATGAGTCTGGTTTAGTTGTAAGCTGAACAAGTTGTCCTTCGTCGTTTCTCACAAACAAATGGTCATCTTTTGTTTCAAAATCATTAGGGTCTATAAAATCAGGAGGTTCTTGACCTAAACTTTCGTAAAATGATTTGACCTTACTTTCTGTTAATTCACGCCGCAATGATTGTAATGGATGTGTCAAAGGCGTCATTTCACTCATGTCGTCTCCAGGATCAAAAACATCATAATCTTCCATGTTTTAAAAATAATTAACTTTTTATTTTGTTTTATAAAAAAAAAAATGTCACAAGCATATGGCTCAATTCTTGACCCGCATAGAAGACTGAAAGAGCCCTTTGGCGTGAAGGGAAATAAACAGAATATTATTGTTCCAAATAATCCATCTACTATTGATTCAGATCAAATTCTTACTGTTAAATTTCCAGACCTAGGAGCAGATGAAGTGATTGTGCCGGGATCTGCACGTCTTACTTTCAAAATAGAACTCGAATCAGCAACAGACGTAAATAGGACAGTAGTTCAGAATCTGGGATGGGCAATCGTTAAGAAAATTTCTATAAAACTTGAGGGGCAAGAAATATTTTCTTTACACAATGCAGACATATTTCTAATCTATTCTGATCTATGGCTAACCGATAATGAAAGGGCCGATCTTGCGTTTCAAGGAATCGAAAATAACGAAGCACTAAAACACAGAATAGACGCCGAAGATGCTAAAGACGGTAACAAGTATGAAGCTGTAAGTTTTGCTTATGGAAATCGCTTTTCTATACGCTTAGATTTTGAGTTGTTAAAAGCGCATGCGCCATACTTTCAAGGAGCATTAAAAGACAGATTGTCATATGAACTAACTTTTAATGAATACAAACGTGTCATTAAATCTACAGACACTGACGCAAAGTACAGCATTTTCGACATCTCGTTAGAGTTTGACATTGTTAGCAACCCTAACTTAGCAAGGCTGATTGAGCAACAATATCAGTCAAAATTAGCAATATATTACGAAAGAGTGATTCATCATTCAAAATATCCTAAAAGCAGAGCAGACACTATATGGAATTTTAGTTTTAGCGCCACAGCACGATCACTTAAAGGTATTTTATTGCTGTGTGAAGATGATAAAGAACCATACCAAAGACAAAGTGAAAAGTTTATCAATCCTAAAATAACGAAAGTACAATGTTCAATTGAGGGTAGTCCTAACCAAGTCTACGGTAGCGGGCTTAAACCTTATCATCATTTTGATGAAATAAGAAAATTGTTTGGAGGCGGGAGGTCTAGAAGTCCAACAGTAGACCTTGTGTCTAAAGATCTACACCTTCACAGTGTTAGACTTGATGAATATTTAACAACGAAATACGGTTTATGGATTGACCTAAGGTCAACAGAGGATAATCAGTTGCATGGGAGTGGGAGAACAGTTAAAGACGTAATAAACATTCAAATTGATAAAGAAAAAGAGAGTGATAAACCACTTAATGTACATTTGTTTTTAATATATGATGCGCAGCTGAATATTCAAGATAACAGATTAAAAGATATCCAATACTAAATTATTTTTATTTTTTAAAAAAAGCATGTCTGTTCAGGTTTATCCAAAAGTGCCCAAAGAAGAGATAGTAGGCAACTCTGTTGCTGTAGACATAAAAACTTTCAGATTAACAAACATAACACAAATGCAAACCCAACTAGAGCAGGACCTTTCAAAATACAGTAAAACCAAACGAAGGTATTCTGCTGCCTTTAATGCTGTTACATATGTTAATACTGGAGCATCGATCACTAGTGCTCTATCAGCAGGAACAAGTGTAGGTCTCTTAGCAACAGGCGTAGGTGCACCGGCAGCTTTACCACTAGGTGGTTTGTCTTTAACTCTTGGCCTGTGTTTATTGGCTGTAAGTGCTGTCAGCAAAAAAATAAAAGCTAAACTCCAAAAGCACACAGCTATGGTTCAACTAATAACAGCTAAACTTAGTTCCTTCAAACTGATAATTGATAAAGCACTTGCCGACTCGAACATCACGGATGAAGAATTTAGTCGCCTACAGGCTGATTTTGAGGACTACAAAAGACAAAAGTTTGATCTTCAAAGAAAGGCAAGGGCAACTTTTTCTCAACAACCAGACACCGACCAGATAAAAAAGGAATGTTTAAAAAAAGTAAACGAGACATTAAACTCTGTTCTAAACAGATCACATTAACAACACCAAAGGGCGTTTATACTTTAGTTTATGAGTCTAAGCACAAAAAGACCTCTGATATTGATTAATTAATTTAAATAAATATTTTGAGTTAGAAAAGAAGCTCAACATGGATAAGATATATGACAGTTTTGACTCTTGGTTAGATGCAATGGAAGAGGAAGAGCGTTTGTCAAAAGCTTTAAATGAGGTCGTTTTAGAAGTTATTGATCCAACAAACGTACAGGCAAGCGTTGTACATGCTATTTCTCAAGTTCCAAGTAAACTAACAATAAACCCTCCAGTTAAAGTAAGGTTAGTTGTTTTAATCGACTATATAACAATAAACGAAGAAAATCTAGAAGTCTGGGTCTCAACTAAACAGCAGACTATTCTTTCTTATAATGACTTAACACCCGGTTGGGCAGATCAACTTCTTACACAGTTTAATGAAGCCTCTGAAGCAGCTAAAATGAGAGGCTCTGGTTGGTCAGAGGGTGAAGTCCTAGACATCAGATTAAGACAGGCTAAGTATGAGCCGATTGTAGGCAAGTCTTACATTCCACTGCCTCCAACATTAGTTGCAAAGAGAGCAGTTCTGAACATAAAGAATTCAGACGACAAATGTTTTATGTGGTGTGTTCTTGCAAGGCTGCATGTACTCCGCAAAAACGCAGAGAGAGTATCTAACTATCAACCTTACATCAATGATCTTAATTTCAGTGGAATATCCTTTCCTGTTAGCTTAGACAAAATTGATCAGTTTGAAGAACAGAATCACCCAATAACTGTTAACGTATACACATGGACTGAAGAAACCAACCTTAGACCAATTAGAGTGTCTAAGAACAGTCCAACAATAGGCGAACCAACCAAAACTCATGTAGACTTACTCTTGATGCACAGCCCAACAGGATTGCATTACACGCTAATACGCACAATGAGTAGACTGTTGGTGCATACTACAAAAAATGGGCACAAACAAGAATTCTGTAGAAAATGTTTAACAAGAATTTCGTCTGTTCAAGCCGCGAGCGAACATGTAAAGCATTGTCTCAGTCCAGTGGACTGCAATACAGAACTAATTATGCCAAGAGAAGGCAGTAAGGTTAGTTTTAAGAATTACAAAAAACTCCAGTGGTCACCATATGTTGTTTACGCAGACTTCGAGTCGCTTATTGTACCATATGAAGGACCTGCTCCAAAACATTTACCAAAAACAGTTATAATGAATAACCACCAAATTTGTTCATATGCTTTTATTGTTGTCAGGTCAGATGGTGAACATTCAAAGCCAGAATTATACAGAGGACCACATGCAGCAAAACATTTCTTAAAACGCATGCAAGAAGTTCGTAATGTCTGTTCTAATAATCTAGTCCTATCCGATCTTAAGATGACCTCTGAAGATCAAGATCGCTATGACTCAGCCACTCACTGTTGGATTTGTGGTTTAGAGCTAACACCTAAAAGTTTAAATCCAACAGTAAGAGACCATGATCACATTAGCGGAAAGTTTAGAGGAGCAGCGCATAACAATTGCAATCTTCAACTAAAGTTTGATCCTAGGACTTGGAGACTTCCTATATTCTTTCATAACTTGCGAGGTTACGACTCTCATCTTATATTGCAAGCAGTAACTAGCGATTTCAGGGTGTCATGCATTGCGCAGTCATCAGAAAAGTACATGTGTTTCACTTTAAATAATTTATCTTTTTATGACTCTATGCAACACCTGATGGGATCATTAGAGTCACTAGCAGGATCATTAAAGTCCTGTCCAATAACAGAAGAATATTTTGACCCAACGGTGATTAGAAAGGGCGTTTATCCTTATGAGTACATGAACAGTTGGGAAAGGTTTGACGAGCCAACCCTTCCGCCTAAAGGTGCGTTCTTTTCTAGTCTTAGGGGGAAAGACATCAGTGATTCTGATTATTCTTATGCTCAAGAAGCGTGGCAAAAATTAGACTCTAAAACAATGGGAGACTATCATGATTCCTATTTAATGGCGGATACCTGTTTGTTGGCGGATATCTTTGAAAATTACAGAAAGACCTGCATGAAACATTATAGTCTAGATCCTGCGCATTATATTTCAGCGCCTGGGATGAGTTGGGACGCTTTCTTAAAATTTACTGGTGTACAGATTGATTTATTAACTGACCTACCAATGCTTCAGATGATTGAAAACGGATTGCGTGGCGGAATTAGTATGGCGTCTCACCATTACTGTAAAGCAAACAACAAATACCTAGACAACTATGATCCAAGTAAAAGGTCTAACTATCTCATGTATTTAGATGCAAACAATCTGTATGGTTGGGCTATGAGTCAATCACTTCCATTACGTAACTTTAAAATGTACACAGGAGGTGTAAAAGACATTCAAAAGTTTTTAAAATGGCTTCAGAGTCTAGAAGCTGATCAACAACGGGGCTTTATTCTAGAAGTTGATTTAGAATATCCTCATGAACTTCATGATTACCATAATGACTATCCATTAGCGGCAGAAACCCTAAAAGTGTCAATGACAGAACCGCCTAAACTTGTGCCTAATCTTCGTGACAAAAAAAATTATGTCTGTCATTACAGACTTCTCCAATTTTATTTAAGACATGGTTTAAAGTTAACAGCAGTTCATCGTATAATTGCATTTGATCAAGAACAGTTCATGAAACCATACATCATGAAGAACACTGATCTCAGAACTAAATCCGCAGATGCATCAGAAAAAGACTTTTTCAAGTTGATGAACAACAGCTGTTTTGGAAAGACTATGGAAAATCCGCACAAGCGCAAAGATGTCAGATTGGTCACTAGAGAAAACGATGCAATTAAGCTGGTGTCAAAACCCAACTACCAAGACTTCAGAAGATTTCATGATCAGCTTTTTGGAATAATGATGAAAAAAAAGAAAGTCAAATTGGACAAACCTGTTTTTATTGGGTTTACTGTTTTAGAGCTGTCAAAGCTTTTGATGTTAGAATTTCTTTACGACCCTTGTATCCAGAGTCCAGAGTTCTGTACACAGATACAGATTCCTTTGTAATCGACATCCCTACTGAAGATTTTTACAAAGACATGGAATTAGAAGTGGCTAAAGGGCATGCGGGATGGTACGACACATCTGATTACCCTAAAGATTCACCTTTGCATTCAGTTATTAATAAGAAGGTTTTAGGTAAGATGAAGGATGAATTATCTGGAGGTGTGATCAAGGAGTTTATTGGTTTAAGGTCAAAAATGTACAGTCTTTCAAGCCAAAAAAAAGTTGTCAAAAAAGCAAAGGGAATATCTCGTAGTGTTGTGCAATCAAACATATCACATGACAACTACAAAGAAGCATTGTTCAATAAAAAAGACTTTTCATCATGACAATTACAAACTACGATCTAATCTACATGAGATTAACACAACAGTTGTAACAAAACGGTCTCTTGACCGCACTAACACAAAAAGAGTATTTGTTAATCCAGAGTATTCATATGCAATTGGGCACTGGAGAATAGTATAATCATATGTCTTCATGGAGTTTCTGTTTGGTCAAGTGTTATCAGAAGCTCAACTATATCATTATCCAGTATAGCCAAATCATTATTATTCATTACTGCTAAATGTGCTTCAATTTTTTTTATCATTTCAAGATTTTGATTTTTCCATATCAAAATATCAGAATCTAGGGATTGGGGTAGTAAGCGATTGTCTGGCATAAGATTGTCAATGTTCTTAAATATTTTTTTGATAATAATATTATAAGCAGATAATTGACGTATTAATTTTGAAAACTCTTTTTTCTTTTGAGCTTCCATTTTAAACTCAAATGTATTTGCCTAAATTAACTAAGCGACTGGAACTGTGTCTGGTGGGATTATCTGCAGTTCTTCCTTCACAAAAGATCTTCGGGGGGCTGGTCGTTTTGTTGTGTCAGTTTCTCGTAAATAATACACTGGCGGATTCATTTTCACAATTTTTTTTATCTCATATGGATCAACACTCCAAACTGGATCTGTTGCCCTGATGCGAGTGTCCCCTTCCGCTTCTCCCGGTGAATAAAGGTATCTCACTTTTAAACCAAATGGTAATAGTTTACTGGATGAGTCTTCAATAGCAACATTTATTCGTTTGGTTTTGATTGCTTGTACTGGTTTTAGCCCTTTAAATTCTTCATTATTCATTGCGCGCAAAACTGAGGGCAGTCTTTTTACCCATTCTGTGTTGCGAGAATTGTCAATCAGCTCTCTGTGATACTGGTAGGAGAAAAGTCTTTCAGATAACTGTTTGTTAAAGTTTTCAACCAAACCCTGTGATCTGTGAACTCCTGGAATGCCTCTTTTAATGGTAACTCTATGTTTTAACAATAATTGATTCACTTGGCCTTTAAATTCTTTTCCGTCATCGACTTGAATCATGCGAGGATAAGTTAAGGGTCCTCGTTGGTAAATCAGCTGTATGGCAACAGCAACAGCAGAAGCACTCTTTTGTGTTAATGGTTCCGCATCTTTGTATCTTGAAGCTATATCAATGACTGTAAGTGCGTACTTAAATCTTTTTCGTCTAATCGTATCATGGGGTAAATATAGAAGGTCCATTTGATGGGTGTCGTTTGGTGTTATATTCACAAAGTGTGGTCTCTGTATTCGTTTAGGCGCAGGTAAATAAATTTACCAAATCGCTTGTTTAGATAACCATTCTTTTGCTGTTTGTTCACTGACTCCCGCTGCTTGGCTAAGCTTTTTAATTGCCGTTATTCCCTTCCAATATCCTTTTGGAGAATAATAGATTTTGTACATTTTTATTCAGCCAATACTTTGTGCAACAAAATACACAGCGGTCATGCCAAAGACAATAAACAATATTTCTTGCATCTTTTGTTTTTCTGATGGTTGATAGTAATCGCTAAATTTTGGTGGGGGCAATGTTTCAACTTGTTTGCCTGTTACTAGAAAATATTCTTTTATTGCCTGGTCAACATCTTTAAATGTGTAAGCTGCATGTCCCTGTTGTTTAAGTCTGTCGTTAATAAAATCTAACTGCTCCATTCTTTGCTTTTCATAGGTGTCTTGTGCAGCGGCTAGTTGCTCCATAGCTCTGTTATGTCTTTTTCTCTCATCGTTATTTTGTAGTTTACTAAACGCGTAATTACTTCCGCTGAAAGCAAGCGCGTTGACCACTGCGCTGCCTATCATCATTACGAGTGAAGCCATTTTTATAAATGTATTTTTTTACATATTTATATTTTCTGGAATTATTCCTTGCTTAACTAGAAAATCTTTCGTAGCAAATGAAGCTGTAATGACAGCAATCAACTTTGCTGAGTCTTCAAAATCTAGCTTGCCAAGATCTGCTGGTTTTATTCTTAACAAGCTTTTACCAAGCATTGTGTATCCTACACTTAGACCTCCAATAACAGCAGAATGGTATACGAGGTTGGCAACAGTTTTTTCGGTGCTCATTTTTTAAAAATAAAATAAAATTTATTATTAATAAAACATGAACTGCGATGATTTACTTCCTGAACTTATGATTACAAATAATCAAGTTGATGACCAAGCTATTATGCGCCAAAAGGAAAGGCTGTATTCTTTGGCGGCGTGTGGAAAAACAAAACAGTACCTCGGAAATGAATTCAGCATAGAACAAATTCAACAGATGTCGCCACAAGACATTGTAAAGTATCACAACAGGTATGAAGCGCAACTGGGGTCAAGAATGGTCAAAAGTGTCGGACAAACTGTTCTTAGTTTGTACACTAAACTCGTTAGTAGATTTGCGCCCATTGATTCTGAACAAGATTTTATGTATGATTTAACGCAGGATCCAGTTTTAACAAAGTCATTAGAGTCTCTAGGATGTGATCTATATTACAGATTTGGAACATTATTGTCGCCAGTAATTATGGGGTTAATTACGTTTAATCATATAGATTTTATTTCCCTTAAAAATGACCGAGCAGAAAACGTTGATGGAGAAAGTGACCCGTGAAAAGAATCCTGGGCGCGTTGAAGCAGGGAAAAAATTAGCAGAGTGGAACAAAAAAAGAAAATTAGAGTTACAACATATAACTCATAATGAAAAAACACCAGTTGTGCCAGAGCCACAACAAGAACAAGTTGTTTCAAGTCCCGCAACATCATCATGGATTATTTGGATTAAAAGAGTTGGCATTTTTGGCGTCATTGCTGTTGGTGGGGGTGGTTATTACGTTTATAAAACATATAAAGAAAGACAGCAAAAACCAAAGCAGCCCAAAAAATCACAGCCACTAAATACAAAATCTGAACAAAAAAGAATACCAGAACTGCCAACAACAAAATCTCATTTTGATCCATTTGATATGCAATAATATTTCAAGAACTTAATAAATAATTATAAGTGACTTGAATAAGAACTTGATAACGACTTGATGACGACTTGATGAAAACTTAAATAAGAACTTGATAAGAACTTGATGACAACTTAATAAGAACTTAATGACGACTTGATAAGAACTTAATGACGACTTGATGACGACTTGTTAAGAACTTGAATAAGTACTTGAATAAGTACTTGAATAAGAACTTGTTAAGAACTTGATGATGACTTGTTAAGAACTTGATGTTGACTTGCTAAGAACTTAAATAAGAACTTGAATAAAAACTTGTTAAGAACTTAAATAAGAACTTGAATAAGAACGTGATGCCGACTTGAAAAAGAACCTAGAACGACTTAATGACGATTTTTTTTCATAAAACACAATTAATTGTTACATTCTTTTCCGGGGAGACAACTCCTCTTCACTTCTGAAGGGTTTGCTGCCTTTATGTAGTACTCTAGGTCAGACATGTCTGGCCACGGCTTACCCAACTGCATAATTGCCGAGTCGAAGCGTCGCACTGTTTGCTGGTTCGTGTCGAGTTACACATAACGGAGTAAGGGCGTCGTTTACTGCAGGCCGTCACGCGGCATTGTATAAATTTAGGCGGCTAAATTCCCCACCGGCGTCGTTTAGTGCAGGCGTTAGCCGTCACGCGGCATTGTATAAATTTAGGCGGCTAAATTCCCCACCCCAAATAATCTTTTTCCAATTTTATGTATTAAAATCTGCATTTAAATCTAAAAGCATTTAAAACAAATATTTATTAAAAAGTAGTGGCTAAAAAGTAATGTAAGATACACTTTGTTATTTAGCTTTTGGTGTTGTTTTAACAAAATAAAAAACAACTTTACTCTAGGCAAGTAGACACCATGTAATTGTAAAGCGTTTGTTTGTGTACAGTATATATAAATCTTGAAGATAACAACATTGAGGATATGCCTGCGGTAGTTTTAAATACTTGGTTGTCATGGCATTGAAAAGTCTAAATTTGCCCTCTTCCCTGCCCTCAAGTGATCCTTCCCACTTTCGTATTGGGTCACTGGCGCGGCTATGAACGCCCGTAAACCCAAAATATGGTCACTGGCGCGGCTATGAACGCACGTAAACCTAAAATGGTCGCCCTGGTGCGGCTATGGGAAGGACCACTAAAATGGGGGTGAGGGGATTGCCCAAATTAGACAAATAGAAAGCAGGCAAACAAGTATGAGAGACATATCCTCAAAACTCTTCACATCTGGCCGTGTTATACGTGACCCTCTGGGTCTGACTTGGGGCCCTAGGGCGCCATAGGGTCTCAAGTAAGACGCGAGACAAACAGACCTTGGCGATGGATACAAGATGCCTCCTCTCAAGGCCTTCATGGATGACACTACAGTGATTTCATCCAGAGAAGACGAGACACGTCATGTGCTGGAGAGGCTGGACGACATAGTTGCCTCATCCAGAATGAAGTTCAAGCCAAAGAAGTCACGGAGTCTCTCACTGAGGAAAGGAAAAGTGGCCGGATCTGTGGTCTTCAGTGTTGCCAACCAGGCCATTCCAACAGTCACAGAAGAACCAGTCAAGAGCCTTGGAAGATGGTATGATGATACGCTGAAAGACACACAAAGAGCAAAAGAAACCAAGCAGATGGCGGAGGAAGGCTTGGAGACCATTGACCAGTGTGGGCTCCCTGGCAAATACAAGGTCTGGTGTCTGCAGTTCATGCTGATACCAAAGCTGCTATGGCCTCTGATGATATACGACATCTGCACCAGCATAGTGGAGGCAATGGAAGCCAAAATCAACAAGTTCACAAGGAAATGGCTTGGTGTCCCACCCTGTCTGACTGACATAGCGCTGTACTGTCGCCAAGCAAAGCTGAAACTACCCCTGAAATCCATCCTGGAGGAATACAAAGCAGGGAAGATCAGACTTCAAAGCATGCTGGAGGACTCAGGAGACAAGGTGGTAGAAGCAATTAAGCCCCAGCTGAAGACAGGCAGAAAATGGAAAGTTCAAGAGGCGATGGATTCTGCAAAAGAAAGTCTCAAGATCAGAGAAATAACAGGACACACACAGACCAACAGACAGGGACTGGGGGTGACCAAAACTGAATGGTGGTCAAAGGCCAAAGGAAAAGCCAAAAGAGACATGATGATTCAGGAGATGAGAAAAGAAGAAGACCAAAAAAGGCTCCAAAAAGCAGTCCAGCAGAGCCAGCAAGGGCAATGGACAACGTGGGAGAATGCACTCCAAAGAAGTCTCACTTGGAATGACATTTGGCACATGGCCCCTCTCAGGATCAGCTTCATTCTCAGATCTGCATATGACCTTCTGCCCTCAAATGCAAACCTGGTGAAGTGGGGGAAAACAGACGATCCTGCATGCCCCCTCTGCCATGAAAAACAAACAGTGGAGCATGTCCTAAGCTCATGTAAAGTAGCCCTGGCTCAAGGAAGGTACACATGGAGGCACAACCAAGTGCTCAAAGAAATTGTACAAGTAGTCTGGGCTAGTACCAACACCACAAAAGGGAAAATCAGGACTCCAAAAGCACCTGCAACATTCTTCATGGCAGGAGGCAGCAAATCATGGCCAAGAACAACAGTGCCACTCGAAACATGCAGGCAGAGTCTGCTGGACGGGGCAGATGACTGGGAGTGCACTGCAGACCTCCCAGAATGGAAGAGTCACCCAGAGATCATCAGCAAGAGTGGCATGAGACCAGACATAGTAGTCCACTCTAAGTCAACCAAGCAGCTGATCATGATCGAGCTCACGGTGCCATATGAGAACAGAATGGAGGCAGCTCAAATCTACAAGACTGAAAAGTATGCTGATCTGGCAAACAGCCTGAGGAGAGAAGGCTATCAGGTCAAAGTCCTCACTGCAGAAATTGGAGCTAGGGGGTTTGTAGGAACGTCTGCATACAGCCTCATGAAACAGCTCTCAGTTGCAGGGAAGGAAAAAGCGAGAGCCCTGAAAGCAATGGCAGAAGCGGCAGAGAGGTGTTCAAGCTGGATCTGGTCAAGGAGGAACAAAAGTGAACTTCATAAGGCTTAATTTCCCTACAAATATCAGGTGTCCCTGTGGCTCAGTGGTTAAAGCGCGAGTCATTAAGTGGAAAATGAGCATGTCCAGAGGGTCATGGGTTCGAATCCCAGCCATGGCTCGTCCCAAGATGGGAAAAAAAAGGGGCAGCAGAGGGAAATCCGGAGTCATGAACCGGGTGTGGCCCAACCCCCCTAGAGTGTCAGGAGATAAGGGCCGAAACACTTGCTTGAAGGGGGCTTCTCTTCTGAGGACTCTCTGCTGCCACGCTCTCCACGAGTTTCTTTCTACTATGAGAGACATATCCTCAAAACTCTTCACATCTGGCCGTGTTATACGTGACCCTCTGGGTCTGACTTGGGGCCCTAGGGCGCCATAGGGTCTCAAGTAAGACCCAGAGGTGATCGGTAATGCGGCCAGATGTGAAGAGTTTTGCAGAAATTTATTTCACATTTGATGAATGTATGCGTGAAAATGATGTTATTGATCAAGAAAAACGAAGGATTAAGCAAAAACTTAAGTCTCAAAAGTTTTCTAAATTAGTGTTAAAAACAGATAATCCTACACATTATGTATGTTTGTAAAGTGTTTATCATATTTTTTTTATAAACGTAGAGAGAACAGTAAAATGCCGATTCTGGCTAACTTTGTCGGAGCAACAGCGGAGACAAAGTGAGCCAGAATCGGCATTTTACTGTTCTCTTGAGAACCCTTTAGAGTGTTTTTGTACTCCTTATTGAAATATTTAAAAAATGAAATCAATTTGAAATTTTGATATCATAAATTTGAATTGCTATACTTGGGGAATATTATTGTGAACAAAGATTTGGTTTTGTACCCCTGTTTTGAAACTGAGAGAAAAAAGTGTTGACTTGATGCCCTTCAGTGGGTAAGACTCGTTACCCTATAATTTTTCATTAACATTCCTAGTATTTGTAATTTCTTGTATTTATCATTGTGTATTGATGATTTGTGCCATGTTTTTGATGTATTGAAATTGTCCCCATCTCCCGTTTTACGGGAGGTAGATTCAATTGGTGAATTAGCTGAGGCTTTTCTTTCTATTCTTACTCTTCCTCACTATTTTGGGATCTTCACCTCTCTTGGTTTGTACCTCTGCTTTAGTTAAATTTCTCCCTACTAACTCAACAATAAGCTCCTATCTAATTTACCGGTTGGCGTATTCGCTATTTTACACAGGGCTCTTCTGATGAGTGTGTTGATGCTCCCTTTATTTTAAACGTTGTAGGGTTTAGTTTTGCTTTTTTTTCATTAAAAATTGTTATTTGTGTGATTTTGACGGCACACAATGTTCGCTTCGTTTTCAAAAACAGTGTTATAAATTCACAACTTTCAAACTCTTATTAGTGGTTTGTTAGATAACTTTCGGAAATCCAATTTCTATTTTGTATTTCTTTCAGAGCAATTTTCAAAATTTTGATCTTTTCTCTTTTTTGGACCCCACTTCAATGAATTAAACCTGAGGGTGCATCTGCACAAGCCAATCAGTTGTATTAACTACACTTCTTTTCTGTCCCGTGATTGTTGTTTTTAATTTTGAAATATACCTTTGATTGTCATGTCAAACTCGGCTGCATAACTATAATAGAGTTCGTACTCACACAGGAATTTGCCGTTTGTTTTATTATTGTAAGTCTTACATTTCAAATTGTTATTTTATTTTACATCTTAATACCCCCCCCCCCCCCCCCCCCCCCCACCCCCCTCCGGTTTGGGCGCTGTGGTTTTTTGAAACGCCAGCTACATCCTTATTATCATGGTTGATGTTAAATCAGATTTTGATAATTTTCTGGCACAGAGTCAGGAATTAGGTCTTTCTGGATAAGATCTAATTAATTACATAAATCAGTGTGAGGACCGCGCCTATAGGGCAAGACAAAGACAGGAAGAAAGAGAGGCTGTTGAAATAGCTAAAAACGAAGTAAGAAAGGCAGCTAAAAGAGCTAAAAAGGGAGAGGTTGCTGCTAAAAAGGAAAGACAGAGAGGCTGTTACTAGAAAGGATGGGAGAAAGGCTGAGCGATAGTGAATTGAGCTAGAGAGAGAGGCTGAAAGAGCTGAAGAAAACTGAAAGGCAACATTTGCTTGAGCTTCGCCGTATGCAGCTAAAACAGAAACAAAAAGAACTTCAGATTAAACAAGCTTCTGTACAAGCAGCGACACAACAAACCTCCAATGCAGATAACCAGCCTAACCCTTCAATTAAACCTATTTTATCTCGAAAGTTCCCCCTTTTCATGAGAATCCAGGCGACATACTCATTTTTATTTCATTTCGAAAGTCATGCTTCATGTTGTGGTTGGCCGCGAGAAAAATGGGCATTATATGCGGCCTCACTGTTTAAAGGCAGTGCTCTTACACTTTACCACAGCCTGGTAGCTCGCGAGAAATTAAAGTGGGAAGCTCTCAAGGCGGAACTCCAAGAAATTTCAGTGTATGGACGAAGGATTTCGGGAAAAATGTCGATCCGTGCGTCCGGAAGGTCATTCGCGGCATTTTTAATTCGCACCAGCCACCTTTTTGATCGCTGGATTGATGTATCTGGCACGGAAAATTTTGTTGATATGTTACGTGATTTATTATTACGTGAACAGATCCTTCACAGTGTGTCAAAAGCCTTAGCCATTTTCTTTAAAGAAATATCTTTTAACAATGCTGAAGACATGTGCAAACACACCAATCAGTATCGTGTCGCACTTCCGGAAAATTTTTTTTTTTTTAAATCAGATCATGTTTTGTCTGAGGCCAGCGTTGCTTCACCAGGACAACAATTTTTCTCCTGGAAATCATTCCGTTCTGCTAGACGAGGGTGTGGCCAACAGTTTGGTCAAAAGCGTACACAGGAGCAGACTTATTTTGATCATGTGACCGTATTTTTTTATCCCACGTGGAAATTCATGTTACCAACGTTCAGATCAGACATTCAGACCATATCGTGGACGTGGTCTGGCTTTCGGTCGTGGTGGTACATCTGATATTACAGCCATTCAATGCTGGGCACTGCAGCTGCAAGTTCCACAAACTGAACGAGTGTCCGTACCATCAGTCTCGCTCCCCTACCCAGAGTTAGTACTACTACAGGCAGAACCCAAAAACAGAATACGCAACATGTTTTAGTCTCCGACACTTCTGTGCAGTAAATGGATTTCATGCTTGCAACCTTGCCGTGGTCGGAGGGCTTGCGCGGTCCAGTGATCCCTTAGGCTTTGCTGACGGGGGCATCAATACTCGACTAGATGGTTAGTTCTTGTTAACGCTTCTAGGCCTGTATAGCCAAGTTAACGTGGTAGGAGTTGATTTCCCTGGTAGGGTCTCCCATGTCAGAAAGGTTAACGGTGAGGGCCCTGACAACTAGTAACCCACCTTTTTCCTTTTTTTATCTTCTACCTTTCTTAATGGATCTTTTCTCTCTTCGTCCCCCCTTCAAGTCTTCTTTTCCAAGTTCTTTTTTTTTTGTCTGATATTTGAGTGACTGCCATAAGCAGCGGGGAAGCCAAAGCTACAGCAACCTGGTGATGGGCTGAGTGGCTGATCCCAATTCAGACGCGAAGGTGCACTGTCTGGTGTTCATGCACCAGGCGGACGGACGCCATGCCATGGCCATCCATTGTCCCTTCACCAGCATGGCAACTCTCCTGGGGTGACCGTTTATTTCTGCCAGTAATTAAAAACTTTCATGGCCACCCACAAAAAAAAAAAAAAAAAACTACTAAAACTGGAATGAGACGAAATCTGGGTTCCTACCATTCGAGGGACACGGACTCAAACTCGGACACAAAAGTCCGGAAGACATTAGGCATTTGGCCTTCTTGGCTGGTGATCCAGTCGGCGGATAGCGAGCGACCAATAACCAAGCTGAGATCCTTTGCCGTTGCAAAGGGGCTGAAAGGTCTTGCCGGTGCAGAGCTGAAATCAGTCAAGAGGCTGAGGGATGGTTCCTTGCTTGTGCAGGTCGACCAAAAAGTCCACCCAGACAACTTGTTAAAGTCAAGTCTTGTGGATTATCCAATCTGGATGTCCCCTCACAAAACTCTCAACTCTTCAAAGGGTGTCATTCGGTGCCGAGAGTTGTTTGGGCTATCTGACGAAGAGATAAAGGTTGAGTTGGCTGATCAGGGAGTTGTAGATTTCAGGTCAGGAAGGCGACTTTCCGCAAAGGTGCAGAGAGAAAACAGACCAATACTCTGTTCCTCACCTTTGCAAAACCGACTTTTCAAGGGTCCATGAAAGTGGGATACCTGAGAGTGAAAGTAGCCCTGTATGTACCATCCCCAAATGAGGTGCTTTACCTGTCAAAAATTCGGTCACGTCAAGGTAATGCCCGAGACAGGAGGTGTGTGCCACCTGTAGCAAAGCAGTTCAGGAGGGCGGATGTGAATCCGCGAAATGCGTGAACTGTGATGGTGAGTACCCTTATTCTTCAAAAGACTGCCCTGATTGGCGAGTAGAAAGCGAAATTCAGCGTGTTAAAACGGAAAAAAAGGTTTCGTTCTTCGAAACTAAACAGTTGGTACTAGAACAGAACGGTACCCCACTCCTTTTTTTGACTGTTGTTAAAAACACTTAAGGCAACTCAGGAGGAAGCCAGTATACAGACAGACCCATGTGGTCTCGAGCCGTTGAAATATCTTCCGGTTCCAGAAACATTGCAAGGTAAAACGGCCCTTGGTGAAGGCCTTAAACCCACCAAAGGATGCACTTGTAGTGCATCCACTAAGCCTGCAGCTGTGCGGGCTGTCCAGCAAGGGGTTCACCCCAAAACGGCCCCTAAGCCGAGGCCACCTCCCAAGGGAGGTGCGCAACAGTGCCACTAAACAAAGTGGCTTTGGTGGAGTGCAAAGAAAAGAATCCACCAATAACACAAAGGACACTGGGTTCCTCCCTTCCGGTGAAGAAGAAATTATCTGTACCACCAGATTGATAAAAGCAGACCTCAAACTGCAAAATGCTTTTGAAGCTCTCTATGATGAAGAGGACGTTGACATGGACGAATAGAGTCCTCATCCAAAATGGAAAATATAATACAGTGGAATATCGGAGGATTGTATTCCAATTACGAGGAATTTCAGCTTTTGTGCCGTAAAGCTAGGCCTGTGTCAGTTTCAATGCAAGAAAATCTTCAGAGGCCTAATAAAATGTTCCTCTTTCTGATTACAGCTTCGTGGATCAACGTGCACAACCTGCTGAACATGGAGGTACTGGCGGGGTAGCCTTGCTCATTCACAACTCTGTTCTGTATAGCCCAGTTGCTCCGCAGGTTCTGCTTCAGGATTCTGCTTGGTACTAGAACTAGAACAGCTCGAGTTACTCTCCATATACAATAACTATCTGTAGTTTGTTTCTATCTCCAAATAGCTGTGTCACCAAACAGGACCTCATTTCACTCTTGGAGCAGCTACCTACACCCTTCCTGTTATTGGGGGATCTGAATGGTCTTCTCTGTGGGGAAGCGAGAGATCTTCACCAAGGGGTCTGCTTTTAGAGGAGGTGTTTTCAGAGCTTGATTTGTGTGTCCTAAATGGGAAATCCACAACTTACTTCCAATCCGCTAATGGCACGAAGTCTTGTTTGGATCTCTCGGTATGTGATTCTTCATTGTTTTTGGATTTCGTTTGGTTGGTTGTTGACGGCCTACATGGTAGTGACCACTTTCCTGTGCTACTCCAGTATACAAATGCAAAATGTGAGTCCTTGCCAGAACGCCTCAATTTTAACAAAGCAAATTGGGACCTCTTTGCTACTGAATTTCTTAATGATCTAGACGAGGACAAGATTCTGCTGAGTGAAGATCCGGCAAGAAGTCTTTCAGATTTTATACTGAATTGTGGTGAGTCAACCATTCCAACTGCCAAATTGAGAGCAAAATCTAAACATATTTATAAAACGAATAAACGTTTGTCTTGGAACAATTTTGCTCTGGTCTTACTTCTAAAACATCGAAGAAAAAAGTGTGGAAAATTATCACGAAAATTAAAGGGAAAAATACCTGCCCTACTGTGAACCACCTCAAGTTTTCTGACTTTTTGATAACAGAGAAAAAAGCCGTTGTCAATCTGATTGCTTCAACTATTGAAACGAATTCCTCTTCTTTTAACAAATCAGCCTGCTGTGTCAAAAACAAAGCCCTCTAAGTAACTCACCCTGCAATTTTTCATCGGACAACATGGAAGAATACAATTTTCCTTTCACTTCAAATTAATTGAATTCCGCCTTTCTTGCAGCAACTCCTCTCTTGGTATAGATAAAATCCATTTAGAAACTTTTGAAACATCTGCAAAAGGGTCTGAACATCCTGCTACAAGTGTACTACAATACATGGACTACTGGATTCTTTCCACTTTTAGGCGAAAAGCCCTAATCATACCTATTCCCAAACCTGGAAAAGATCTTTCAAATCCAGCCAATTACCATCCGATAGCTTTGACCAGCTGTATCTGCAAACTGAGGGAAAAACTGGTCTATGCTAGACTCGTGTGGAAACTCGAAACCGATGGCCTTCTGGCGAAGGAACCGTATGGTTTCCGCAAACATCGAACTACAGTGGACCATTTGATCCGTCTGGAATCGACGTTTCGAAACGCCTTCCTAAATAAACAACACACAGTAGCTTTTTTCCTACCACCTGGATATCTGGGATACTCTATGATCTCCATGATCTTGGCTTTTGGAGTCGTCTTTCTCTTTTTATCAAACGTTTTTTTTTTTTTTGCAGGACAGTTTGAGGTTCACTCTCTCTATGTTCACGAGCAAGAGTCGGGTGTTCCGCAAGGGATTACACTGTCTCCTGCCCTCTTCAGCATAAAAATCAACAATGTTATTAATTCTGTTCAATGGGGTTCGAACTGCTCATTGTTTGTAGATGATTTTGCCCTCTATACAACTGGAAGCTTGTACCCAAGTGTTCAGGGCAGGCTCCAGCTTTGCATGGATAAAATACATCTGTGGGCAGAAGAAAATGGCTTAATTTTTCTGCGACTAAGAAACAGTGCGTTCACTTCCATGATTTTCGACAGTTCTTTGCTGATCCTGAAATCCAATATAGAAATCTCCCATTCCAGCTGAAAAGGAGACCAGTTTTCTGGGAGTTATTTCCGACCAAAAGCTCAACCTTCTTGGTCACATCAGACACTTAAAAACTTCTTGCCAGAAAGCTTTGAACATTCTGCGGGTCGTAGTAGACACTGACTGTGGCGCTGATCTGAAAACTTTGCTGTACCTCTACAGAGCCTTGGTCCGTTCATGATTGTGTTCTGTACGGCTCTGCGAGACCCTCTTATCTGAAACTCTTGGATCCTATTCATCATCAAGGACTTTGTCTGTGTCTTGGAGCATTCCGCACCACCCCTGTGTACAGCCTGTATGTACAGGCAGGTGAAACTATACTTGACTTACTATCTCGGACTATTCTCTGAACCGGAAAACCCTGCTTACGACTGTGTTTTCAATCCTCAGTTTCAAAGTAAATTTGAAAAAAATCCCAACTGTATTCCTCCGTTTTGGATTTCGTATGCAGCTTGATGCGCAGAATACAGCTCTTGATCTAGGAGTTATGTATGACTTCTCCAAATTTCCAAATAAGCCTCCATAGACCTTTTTCACACCAAAAATCTGCTTTGATCTTGCTGCTTTTCGCAAGGAATCACCAGTTTTCTGGCATACAAGGCATTCTTTGCTGGTCTGTTGAATCAACGCCCATCTTGCACCGGATTCAATGAGATAAGTGATAGCTCGTTCTTCATTTTCCTTATCCTGAGTGTTGTTTGTCTTGCCTGAAGAAGACCTAAGAGGTCGTAACGCATCATGTTTTGTCTTGTGATTCGTCTGTTTATGTTTGGCGGATACAGAACTTAATCTTTTTTAAACATTCACCATGAATAGTAAACCCATGTAGACTTACTCAGATGAATTGATGGAGATAAGTTTATATTTGGCCTACCTTAGAGAGAGACGGTATATTAAGTAGAACATTTTGTTAAGATATATGCATAATATTATCAACAAAGCAATAATTATAACTAATCTCAATACACAGGAAAACATCAGTTTTGTCACATTGACATTGTTGCTGAAAATGGTAGTCAAACATTTACAATATTTTCCACGAGAAGACAGTTTTATGCATAGGAAGGATGAAATAGTTTAGAAACATTGTGTGAACAGTATTTGTAATATTCTTTGTTTTACCAGGTTTGTAATGCTGCACTTTTAACTGCTAACCGAATGCCAACGTTTTGATTTACCCCACTCACACCCCTACACACAAACACACAAAGATACACAGAAAACAAATGTATTGTAATTACATAGATTCACCTTGTTTACACATGCAAATCAAAAAGAAAATGCCTTCTTAGTGACATAACAAATCAGTCGTGATCCTAGGATAACATGAATAGAATCAGGACGTGCTCGTCTATATTGTTTTACTAATTGCGACACTGGAGTTTAATGTCAATACCCACGTCTAATTTTTCGATCGAAAAGAGAACTCGTCACCTTTGAGTGTCAGGCATACGGGGGATAAGTGGGGAAAGGGAAGGTGGAGAGATAAGCTGGGAACGAGGAAGAGGGAAAAGGACAAAGAAGGGGATGGGATTAGGACTGAAAAGGAGGGGATAGGGAGATTCGAACGGAGTGGGACGACTATCTAGCTCGACAGTATCACTAACACATGGACATGGCTATCTCAACTCATCATTGACACACCAGGACGGCTGTCGGTATCATAAGCGTTATTGTCACATTGAGACGATTGCTCACCTCGACGGCATTATCAACGCACTGAGACGACTATCTTAATGGTATCACTGACAATTGGAACAACTTTCTAATGCGACGATATAATAAATAAATTTGGACGACTATCGGACAAGACAGCTACATTGACGCATAGGGATGACTGACGCGATGGTATCATCAACGCGTTGATACAACCAATTAACACAAAGGCAACACCAACACATTGGGACGACCAACTAACTGGACAGTATCATCGCTGCATTCAGATGGATTACATGATTGAACCCTTCTTTTTTAACCGCACAGGAATTAAAATCACAGCCGCATTTCATTTAGAAAACTGGCTTCTTTTGTACCATCTTGCATACACAACATCACTCGGGTTCAAATTATGGAAGTATAGTTAATCTTCGTTGAAGCAAATCTCTCTCCAAATCGTTGGCAAAATGTTTCCAAAAATAGTGTTTCTAAAAATGGACGTGATAAAATGAAGCTGCCCAGTGAAAGAAATAGACACTAAAGATCACTCACACATACGCGCATGTACGTGCACATATGTGTGTGTGTGCGTGTGTGTGTGTGTGTGTGTGTGTGGTGTGTGTGTTGTGTGTGTATAGAGGGGAGGTGAGATGTGGCGAAAGGGATTATGGGGACACACACACACACACACACACACACACACACACACACAAACGCGCGCGCGCGTTTTAATTCAATTTTCCATATAATCTAACGTGTAAAAGTGGCTACAATAGTATGAACAATATAAATAATATGAGCACAAAAAACAGAAAATGCTGTCACATGAGCAGACTGATACATCGACCTTCTCATTAACAATTTGAAAATCGTAATAGTATCAATCAAAGAAAAGACATGATAGATGTAAGTGCCAGCGAACCAATTCATACAAAATCTCTGGTTTGCTTTTATGCAAGCTTTTCTTCTTCAATTTTATATCAATACTCTAGGTCTTCCAAAAAGACTAGTTACTGTGGGTGTTCTCTATCAGTTTACATAAATATATGTAATACTTAACAAATAATAATAATAATAATGAATACTTATATAGCGCCTATTCTCGGCTAGAGACCAAGCTCTAAGCGCTTTACAATCCACACTCGTTTACACAACGGGCTGCCTACCTGGGTAGTGCCGACTGAAGAGCTGCCAGCTGGCGCTTCATTCAGTCGTTTCCCGTGTCGTACAGTCAATATCGTCCAATATCGTTCACTCAATATCCTTACTTCCTCCATTCTTTCCATTTCTCACGCAGGGTGCATGCCATGTGTAACGTGTCATCCATACCAACGGCCAAACTGGCCTTCTCTTCCGAAAGTTGGTGATGGGATTTTACGGGTGTGCAAGATGTTATGCGTGCGTTCACACACGGAACCTCGGTTTATAGTCTCATTCGAAGGACTGTGTGGGGAATGGAGTCAGAACCAATGTTAACTCCGAGGGAAAAATCCCCCTGTACTGAAATTCGAACCCGTAACCTCAGGATCACGAGTCCGGCGCTCTACCAACTGAGCTATTCCGGCCCCCAAATGATATTATGAAATTAAAAAAAAACACTTTCCATCAAAATATTCAAGTCAAAACGTATTGACAAGCGCCGAGACGCTGGTGTCGGCTTTGCAGTGACGACAGCTCTTGGCAAGCTAGCTGGACCTCCAAAGGGAGTGAACGACAGCTGATGACCATGAGACTTTCCCTTTCATATGGAAAGAAGCACCTGACAATTATCAGAGATTACGCGCCATCCATGACGAACCCAGATGATGAGGTGAAGTAAGGACAAATTCTACGAGGATCTTCACTCTGTCATTGCTGATGTTCCGAAAGCAGACAAGCTCGGCATACATGGCGATTTTAACTCTAGAGTCGGTTCTGACAGCGACTTCTGGGAAGATGTCATAGGCGAACATGGAATAGGCCACTGGTCTCCTGCTGCTCTAGATCTGTGCTGAGCATGAATTGCTGATCACCAACAGTCTTCCGCTGTAACCACCTGTAACATGACATCATGGATGCATCCTGCTCCAAGCTTTGACATCTCATTGACCACGTCCATGTCAGGGAGAGGATAGGCAGGATGTAGGAATCAACAAATCCGTGTGTGGTGCCGAATGCTGGACTGATCACTGTCTCATAATCAGCAAGCTTTACATCCATCTGGTGTCGCGTGAAATCTGGGAACGTGATGTCTGGAAAGGCTTCCTAGATATCATAGATTTTTTGGGAACGCGTTCCCAGAATGTACTGTGATATCTGGGAAGGCCCGTGATGTCTGGGAACGTGGTCTTTCAGAGCTCAGAAGGGCAGAAAGAAGACGAAAAAAGAATGGATTTTCGAGATAAGGTACGAAACAATTTATTTAGGTGCAATTGAGATCTTTGGCATTCTTGTCACTTTTTTTTCATTAATTTCTTGGCATGATTTTCACAACGTTCCCAGATTTCACGATTGGAAGTTCAGGAAATATGGGAACGCGTTCCCAGATATCACGGTAAATCTGGGAACGCGTTCCCTGATATCACGGTAAATCTGGGAACGCGTTCCCAGATATCACGGTTCCCAGATATTATACGACACCGGATCCAGCCCAAGAGACGCCCGCAAGGCAAGAAAGCTCCAAGACTGCGTAATGTCACCAAGCTGAAAATACCAGAATAAAAAAAAGCGTTTGTAGATACTCTGGAAGAATGCTTTAAATCAGCCTCTCTGGACAACCAGAATGTGAAAGCCAACTGGTCGACAGTCAGAGAACTGGCTCACAACAATGCTACAGAGTTCCTTGGATCAGCAACCAAAAATCACAAGGACTGGTTGATATGAACTGTGATAACATCCAGCAGCTACTGGATAAGGAACATCTGCACAACGCTTGCCTCGGTGACATCCAAGTCCACTTAAAAGAAAGATGCATTTAACAATCTACGCGTAACAGTACAAGAAAAATTAAGAAGGATCCAAGACATATGTCTGAGCAACAAAACTGACGAGATCAAAGAACATACTGACAGGTATGATAAGAAGAACTTTTATAATGCCTTGAAAGAAATGCATGGACTTGTGTCATCAGGTTCATCCCCTCTGCTCAACGGTGATGGAAACACATTGATACTGACAACGTACAGATCTTGGAACGCTGGGTAGAACGCTTCAACAGCGAATTAAATAGCCCCTCATTCATCAGTGACAAGGCCATTGACCTGCTCCCTCAAATGCCCATCGATGAAGAAATGGATAAACCACCAACCCTCTTGGAGACCCAAAAAGCGATATGTTTGCTTTCCACTGGCAAATTCCTGACTCGGACTACATACCGGCTGAAGTCGATAAAGACGGTAGCACAGCTCTGACTGAAAAGCTTCATCAATTGTTTCTTCTGACGTGGCAGTAGCAGACGATTCCTTTGGAGTTCAAAGATGCATGCATTATCCATTTGTACAAGTGCAAAGGGAACATCCAGGCTTGTGTCAACCATTGAGGCATATTCCTTCTTTCTACAGCAGGCAAGATACTTGCCAGGATTCTGCTGAACCGCTTTATAACACATCTTGAGCAAGAGAGCCAGTGTGGCATCAGAAAAGACAGACGAACCATTGACATGGTATTTGCTGCTTGACAGCTCCAAGAAAAATGTCAGGAACAAATTGCCGACCTGTTCTCCACCTATGTCGACCTGACCAAGGCCTTCAATACTGTCGATAGAGGGGACCTGTGGAAAATCATAGACCTGGATTCGGGCCTGTATTCCATCTTGGAACTGCCGCACCTTGTGATGTTGGAATAGTCTAATATCACCATTGTTGTGAACAGACGTTAAATTAAATCAATCAAATCGAATGGAAAATCATGGCCAAATGTGGATGCCCACCGACATTTATCTTTATGGTGCGGCAGTTCCAAGACGGAATACAGGCCCGAATCCAAGACAATGGAGAGAGACATAACCCATCCCCTGTCACATACGGCGGAAAGCATCCATTCTGTTCAGCATCATGTCTGTAATGCTGACTGACGCCTTCTGAGAAGGAAACATAGGCATCGACATCAGATTCAGAACAGATGGAAAGCTCTTTAACCTCAAAAGGCCCCAGGCAAAAATAAAGTTTATCACATATCTTCAGCGACTTTCTCTTTGCTGATGTCTGCGCCCTCAATGCTGTCTCAGAAACTGACAAGCAATCCGGCATCGACAAGTTTTCTGTAATCTGCACCAACTTCAGTTTCACCATTAATACAAAGAAGACGGAAGTTTTGAATTAATCCGCTCCACGCAGACGCTACGCTCAGCATTACATCACAGACTCGCTGCGGTGAATGAATTCACCAACCTTGGCAGCACAGTGTCCCAGAATGTCACCATCGACGATGAAGTGAACGTCAGAATTGCAAAAGCAAGTGCAACCTTCAGCATACTATGTTTGGAATAGAATAGGAATCAATCCAGAGATCAAGTTGAAGGTTTACAGAGCAGTTGTTTTCCCCACACTCCTCCATGCATGTGAAACGTGGACAGTGTACCAACGGCACACCAAGAAACTGATCACTTCCACACAACCTGCCAAAGAAGGTTGTTAAACATAAAATGGCAGGACAAAATATCACACACAGAGGTGCTTGACCAAGCAGGCTTGCCTGGCATCCACACCATCCTGATGCTGTCTCAGCTTCGATGGGCACGTTATGTAGCTCACATGCCAGTCACCGGCTACCCAAGAGACTCTTCTATGGTGAGCTGCAACAAGCAGTGCGTTCCCATGGAGATCAGAAGAAAACTTCAAAGACACCATCAAAACATCAATGAAAGCGTTTAACATCAAACCTGACACATGGGAACAAACTGCTATGGATCGAGCTGGATCGAGCTAGATGGCGCTACTCTAGCTACTACAAAGGCGCCAGTTCATGTGAAGAAAGGACAGCTGCAGCACAACAAAAGAGACAGGTAAGGTAAGCCCGCGCCAGCAATCAAGAGGTCTCCCACGTTCCCTGTCCAAGCTGCCACCACATTCCGTGCACGCATTGGCTTGATCAGCCCCGAGATGATTGAAGTCGTCCTCGTCGACTCGACGGACGGACGAACCTATCTCCCTCTTTTGCCCCCTTTTTATCGATCTGTACCCCTTTTCCTACTCATCAGACAGAGCGTCTGTCCCTGTCTTTTTTCATTATTTATTTCTCTCTCTCTCTCACGAACAAGTAGCCGAGTACTTGAAGGCCAGTTGGTCAATTCATGTAATTTGCAAACATTTATTTTACAGCGAAACTGCAAGTGAAATGTAGCCATGTGTACTCTCTCTCTCTCTCTCTCTCTCTCTCTCTCTCTCTCTCTGAGGGGTGACAAAATGGCGGATAGAGTTCAGAAGTCAACAGATTTGTCTCTAGTTATATTTTGGAAGAAAAGTGAATATGACTAGGCATACAAGATCTCGCTACATGGGAAGCAAGGTGAACGCCACTACAACGAAAGAACCAACAAATACAGGTCAACAAAAAAGTGGACAAGAAAATCTTCTTAAGGATGTGCTGAAGCGAGCGTGTCAAGGTCGGAAAAACGATCAAGAGAAGGATGGCAATGAAAAAATAGACGATCAGGGTGCTCTGACGGACAACACAAACGTGACTTCGCTCAAAAACTTAACAACAATCATCGAAACACTCTGTAAAAAGATTGATGCGTTAGAAGAAACTGTCAGATGCCAGAGTGATATGATAGGAAACTTGAGAGAGACGGTTTCGAAACTCGGTGTTGACAACGGTAACAACCAAGCAGCCTCTCCCTCCAGAGGTACTTACGCTGACGCTTTGAAATTGTCTCCGGCGGGGTCGGCTGATCCAGGGGCATTGAAGGCTTCAGCCTTGGATTTGGCCCGGAATGTAAACAGGGGCAAAACAAAAATGGAAAAGAACTCTTCAAAGATTTAAAAAATGACGTCAGTTCAGCTGACTGCAAATCTCCTCGTCATGACGTCAAGACATCGCATTCAGAACAGCTTCCAAAAGTTCTCTTTCTCCATGACTCTACAGGATTGATGGTCGGCGTTTGGGAGATTCATATGGCCTTCGCATCTCATCTAAGAAGGCATACAAAATTTCAGAATGTAAAGAACAGCTTCAAAATGTCGCCGCAGATGACCAATACGACTGTGTCGTTCTTCACTCTGGTATCAACGACATCAAAGGTACAGATCTACGAGTGGCTTCAAAAGAACTGGTCAGTACTGTTCAACAGATCAAAAATCAGTTTCCAAAGACCAAAGTTGTGGTGAGTAGGATTGCCCCTGTTAAAGACAAGACTCTTGAATGTAGACGGGAAATGTTCAACGCATGTCTACTTTCTGACTTACCACAAAACAATGTATCGAGAGTCCAAGATGGCGGGCAGATGAAGTTGTGACTGCGTGTGTGCTCTCCACTCAGTGTTGATATTGATGCTATATCACGTCGAATTTCGCTTACTATGAACTGAAAGCATTTTAGTTATTTGTGGTGCGGACTGTGTACCTACTTGTGTGATGTGGTGATGCAGGACCTTCATTTCCTAGGCAAGTGTTTTGTACGTTGGCCTTGTTCGAAATCGTCAAACATCCTGCCATTAGCTCTTGTGTTTTTTTGTAAACACAGGCGCATGAACATTAACTCTTTGACGATTTAATATTTTGTTGATGTAGCAGATGCAACTTTCCAATGTCTGTCAACAGTGGTCAGCGAAAAGAGAGCATAAAGAGAGATAGGGCACAGATTAGTCCCGTGAATGACGAGAGCGAGAAGAGAAGGTGTTTAGGCAGGTCTAGTCCTTTGAGTGATAGTGACAGTTTCCTTCAAACTGAATACAATCTGGACGAGTCGACTATTGTAGTAGATCCCGATCAGGACACTAACACATCTAAGAAAGAGGATATGTCTATTAAAGACAATTTGAAAGATGCTCTTAGGGATCCTGAGATCCTCACTATCTTAACCAACGCATTTACTCGCTCTCTCCAGACAGAGATCGCCAACCTCATAGAGATAATAGAGAGCAAGGATGAGCACATGAAGAGTTTGGAAGAAAGGGTTCATACCCTAGAACAGTATACACGTAGAAACAGTGTTCGGATCACCGGGATCCCTGAGCCAACCACTGGAGTTACTGAGGACACAGACTTCATAGTTCAGCAGATTGGCGAGACCATAGGGGTGGATATCAAGCCGGAGATGATCGACCGGTCCCACCGGGTGGGGCGTCGTGCTGAGGGGCAGCCCGCACGCTCCATTATAGTCAAGTTTGTTTCTTATAAGAACAAGACCATGCTGATGAAGGCCCGGAAGGGCCTGAAGAACAGATCTGCGACAAGTCTGGGATTCACCGCAGCTGGTTACGCCCGACCTTCGGCCCCTGCCACAGCTGCTGCCGCTGCAGCAGTTCCAGTGCCTCCACCAGCAGATCGGGTGTTCACCAACGACGACCTGACCCGCACCAGAGCCAAGCTGGCAGCCCAGGCCAGGAAGCTGAAGAGGGACAATGCGTTGCAGGACACCTGGGTGTTTGATGGGGATGTGTTTGTCAAGCTGAAGGACAAAGTCACCAAAGTTGTCATTGAGCGTCAGCTGAACACCCTGATTTAGTTTCAACATTTTGATTCTTGTGTTTTTGTGATAAGTCCTTGACTTTTTCAGGATTAAGCAACTTAAAGCTACTTAGACATATAATTGCTACTACCTATAATCTTCAGTTCAGTTACAAATACTCCTCGATTCGATTCTCAGTGTCGAACTGTGCATGCGTAGATATTGAACAGTGCAGGTGTAGATGTCAAAAAGTGCAGATGGATGCATATGTGTATGAGTGAGAGTTAGAGGGTGCTTGACAGGTTGGGGTGGAGGGGGTGGAGAGAGAGTGAGAGGGAGAGAGGGAGGAAGAGAGGCTATATTAAGCCTAAAGATATTATATAAAGATAAATATGAGCTTGTCGTGTGAACATGTTATTATGTGAATTTATTAACCAATTTATTAATTTATTAACCTATATAGTGTGAACTTAGAAACTAGTAATTGATAATTAAATATTGAATTGACAATCAAGTATTGAACTTAGAATTGTTAATTGTTAATTAAGTATTCAAATTTGACACACCTTACTCCTTTTGTCTCAACTTGTCCAACGTGAAAATATCATATCATATCCACATATTTAATTCTGATCGCAAAAAAGGACTTTAATGAATGAACAAACGTTTCATGTGCCTTTGCCTGTGCTGCGGGGAAAAAAAACCTTTTGCCTACGTGTTTTCAACAAGTGAAAACAGCTGATTTTCAACTGCTCGCGTGGGACGTTATCAGTGACAGATGAACTCTGTGTGTGTGTGTGTGTGTGTGTGTGTGTGTGTGTGTGTGCGTGCGTGCGTGCGTGCGTGCGTGCGTGCGTGTGTGTGTGTGTGCATGAATACTGAGTGAAACAAAAGGTTGTTTTCTCATCGTGATGATGTTAATGCATTATTATTCTGAATGGAATGGATTGGAACTGCCATCTTCATTACGACTTGATCAAATTGTACTTTTGCTGGCTGTTTTACAAACCAAACAAGAAAGAAAATGTCATTTTTCAAAATTCGACTATGTTTGAATGTAACATTGACGTTATTGTTGTTGTTCTTCAGTTTAACGTCTTCCCACTAAAAGTGATATCAGACGAATTCTGAATGGAATGGATTGGAACTGCCATCTTCATTACGACTTGATCAAATTGTACTTTTGCTGGCTGTTTTACAAACCAAACAAGAAAGAAAATGTTGTCATTTTTCAAAATTCGACTATGTTTGAATGTAACATTGACGTTATTGTTGTTGTTCTTCAGCTTAACGTCTTCCCACTAAAAGTGATATCAGACGAATTGACGTTATTAAGAGCCAGTGTGTGTGTGTGTGTGTGTGTGTGTGTGTGTGTGTGTGTGTGTGTGTGTGTACACGTGTGTGCGTGCGTGTGTGTGTGTGCGCGCGCGCGCGCGCGTGTGTGTGTATGTTCATGTCCATGCACATGTATTGTAATTGTATAAGTCAAGTCTCAAGTCACGTGGCCCTTCATGCCTTGCTGTATAGACGACCTTAGATTTCCTTTCCACAACTGTGTCTTCAATGGGCTGAGGTCGATGTCGCCGGTATCGCAAGGTTCCCCCGTGGAGACTGTCGTTGGACGGGCGATGTTCACCAGCGACGGCTCCACGACCAAACAATTACTCACATCAGTAGGGAGCTTAGTAGGTGGTGTCCTCTGTACACCCTCTCTCTCTCTCTCTCTCTCTCTGTGTGTGTGTGTGTGTGTGTGTGTTCATTCGTTCCTTGGTTTAAAGTATTTTCACTGTAAGTGATTTTGGACTAAAAAGTATTGATGTATGTGTGCATCTTATATGTGTACCTGCGCCTGTGTGCTCACATGTGCTTGAATATATGTGCGTGCGTAAGTGCATGTGTGTGTTTATGAGCACATGTGTGGTGTGTGTGTGTGTGTGTGTGTGTGTGTGTGTGTGTGTGTGTGTGTGTGTGATTAGTTGATTATACTTATTGTGGATGATACTTACAGTTACACTGTCTTTATCTTTCTTCTGTGTATTCGTGCGTCCGTGCGTGTGTTGAGTTAATGTGTGTTTGTGTGTGTTGGCCTACACAGATGTGTCCAACTCTCTCTGTGTAAGCGTGCCAGTGTGTTGTGTGAGTGTGGTGTGCGTGCATGGTGCATGTGTTCGTGTGGTCATGCGTAAGCATGCCTGTCCAACATTTTTATCAACTTTGGACGACACCGATTCGGTCACCTTCGAAATCCAGACATTCCCCTTGTTTCTCTTGTATGCCATTGTTTGAACTTAGTCGTGTTTGGAACAATTAGACTTGTGTTGATTTCCGTCAGCGGTGGATGACTTGAAATTCTGCATTATCTCTATCTATTTCCATGCTTGAATATCATTATAAAAGGATATCTCTTTTTCTTTTCTTTTTTTATTTCTTTTTTCGTCTTTTTTTTCAAATGTTGTCTGTCTTGTTCTTTTATCAAGACACAGATTGTATAATTTGTCATATTTGCAGCCAGATTATTAAATTTTTCCTCACTGGGTGGAGGGCGCACCAGGCAGTCTGCCTTGCCTTTGACAGGATAAGGACAGGAACGAAACATCGTTCATTTTTACTGGTTGTGGTTTTTTGTTTGTTTCTTTGTTTGTTTTCACTCCTTTTTTTTCCCTTTGCATTCACTTTGTATCCATTTAATCATAGACAATTGTTTTGTTTCGACATGGTGACATTTATTTCAACTTTTGCCCCTGTGCGGTGGTTTGTCTTGAGACCCAGTGTGTGGGCACACCCTTCTCCAATCGTGGCTTGGTTGCTTCTCATTTTTTTTTGTTCTGTAACATAATGGGTACCGACGTGAATGTGTACAGAGCTACGATTGGTCTGTTTAGCGGCATATCTGGCCGTCTGCAACAAAAGTTGTTTTTTCTAAACAAGGCAACTACAATTCCCTTTTTATGTCTAGCTTTTGCAAAAGATATACAGCAAGTGGCACTCTCAATTCTCTTATTTATTCTTTCTACATACTCGATCATTGATGTAGCTACATTTCTACTAAGACATAAATTTCATAGAAATAGTGAGCGTTCTAGTCCCACTGATGCAAGTTTAAACTGTGACATTTCCACTACTAACAATACCCTACTTATGAAATCCGGGGACATTCATCCTAATCCTGGCCCCAACGGACATGGAGAACTCAGAGTGGTACACGTTAATGCGCGTAGTCTGAAAAAGAAAATTGACCTTTTTGAAGCAGAATCCCACCAGTTCGATATTATAACCGTGTCCGAGACATGGCTTTCACCCTCTGTCTCTGATGCATTAATATGTTAAAAAATTTTCATCCTCCTGTCAGATTAGACCAACAGTTTAACGATAATGGTGGTGTTGCCATACATGTCAGAGAGGATCTTTATTGTAAACCACGCCCAGACTTACAACTCGAGTTTCTAGAAGCTATATGGGTAGAAACTAAAATGAACCAAGAGAGCTTACTAGTTGGGTCATTCTATCGCAACCCTCAAGCTCATGTTGACTACTGGAATCTAATAGAAGAGAGCATAGGAAAAGTAGATAGAACCCTAACGAAGTTTATCATACTTGGAGATTTCAATGATAATGCACTTCCCCACCCTTCCAGTCATATGAGAAATATACTGAATGCTTATCAGCTTAAGCAACTTGTAACTTCTCCTACAAGAATAACAAATGATACTGCAACTTGCCTAGATTTAGTTATTACTCAGAGCCCTGACATGATTAAAACAGTCGAAATCTTGCCTCCATTCTGTAGTGACCACAGTGTTCCATGTGCTGTACTTAAACATTTAATTTACAAGCAAAGCCCATTCCAAAGAACGATATTTAATCACGACAAATCAGACCAAGAAACATTTTGTGAACTTCTAGGGAATGAAGATTGGAATGAAATACTGACTAATAACTCCATAGATGACGCAAGTAGCATTTTCACGGATAAGTTTATGTCCCTAGCAAAACAATGTATGCCATTTAAATTAGTTACTGTTCGCCCAAGGGATGCCCCTTGGTTCAACAATGAACTAAAACGGTTGATAAAAAAGAGAAACAAACTTCATAAAAGGGCAAAGATTTCTAATCTCCAAACAGACTGGGAAAACTTTCGTGCACTACGAAATGAAGTCACTGATAGAGTTAGGAAAAGGAAACTGGAGTATTATAACGAACTAAATTATATAGTTATCGACCCAGTCAAATTTGGTCATAAGGAATGGTGGAAAATTGTCAGACAGTTCATGAGTAAAAAGGGTATTGATGCAGATAACATTCCACCGATAACCGTGAATGGTATGACATATTACTCAAATCTAGAAAAGGCTAGCATATTTAATGATTTCTTTTTGTCAGCCAGTGTAAAGTGGAAGACGACGGAAGTCCCTTGCCCGACATAACCCCGAATGTCACGTCTCAACTTACTGAAATAGTGTTGACTGTTCCTGAGGTTAAAAAAAATCATAAAAGATCACAACTCAAGAAAAGCCACCGACCCTGACTCCATTCATAACAAACTGTTGATTGCATCAGTTGATATTATATCCTCACCTTTAACAATATTCTTTAATCGTTGTTTAACAGAAGGAAGATTTCCAAAGCCCTGGAAAATTGCTAATGTAACGCCAGTTCACAAAAAAGGTAAAAAAGATGAGTGTACGAACTATCGCCCAATATCTCTTTTAAGTTGTGTAGGAAAACTTTTTGAAAGATGTGTGCACGGACGAATCTACAACTTCCTGATTTTCAATAACCTTATAACAAGTGCTCAGTCTGGATTTATCCAGGGGGATTCTACAATCTACCAACTGCTCAGTATTTATGATGCCCTGGTGACAAATTTCGACAAAAGTATTCCTGTCCAGTCCATATTTTTTGACATTTCTAAAGCTTTTGATCGTGTATGGCACCGAGGTCTTCTGCTTAAGCTTAAAGCCATTGGAAAAAAGGGTAATTTGTTGAACTGGTTCAGTGACTATCTTTCTGATCGTTACCAGTCAGTAGTAATCAGAGGAGAAAAATCTACACAGCAAAGCGTTCCCCAAGGTGTGCCGCAAGGATCTGTCCTTGGCCCGCTTCTATTTCTAGTATTTATAAATGATATAATCCAGAATATAGACTCAGATATCAAACTCTTTGCTGACGACACAAGCATGTCTCTGGCAATGGAAAACACAGCTACAAGAACGTTAGTCTTGCAGGCAGATTTAGATAAAATTGACGCCTGGGCAAAAGCTTGGAAAGTTAGATTCAGTGAGTCTAAAACCGAACTGCTAAATGTGTTTCGGGGAAATGCTGATAGCCGTAATCTGACCTTTAGTAGTTCTATACTACAGCAACTTAGACAGCACAAACACCTTGGGGTTATCTTACAAGACAATTGTAAATGGGGTGAACACATAAACAACATTGCTACAAAAGCCAGAGTACTGATAAACTGTCTTCGTTCATTTAAGTACAAGCTGAACAGAATGGCTCTAGAGACAATGTACAAATCATTCATACTACCAATATTTGACTATGCTGACATAATCTGGGATGGATGCGCAGATTACAAATCAAAAATTTTAGAAGATCTACACATGGATGCTTTGCGCATCATCACAGGATCTGTCCGTGGAACCATTCACGAAAAATTGTTAAAGGAGTCTGGATTCTGTACTTTAAAAGAACGCCGACAAAGACATAAACTGATAACATACTACAAGATCCTCCAAGGCAGATGTCCCACTTACATATCAAACTTGTTGCCACAGCTCGTTTCCTCAGTCAACCCCTACCCTAGACGAAGGCCCTCAGAACGAATAGTACCCCGCCACAAAACCGATATTTATAAAAACTCTTTTTTCCATCTACCACAATCATGTGGAACAATATCCCACTGCATATCCAACAGTCCCAGTCGTTCAGTCAGCTCAAACAATACTTTTCTACTAATGATAATCCAGTTCCACCATATTACTATAATGGAAATAGGGAAGCACAAGTCAATCATTGTCGTATGCGTCTTGGTATGAGTAATTTGAATTTTGACCTATATACCCGGCACCTAACAAACAACTCTTCTTGCGCTTGTCAATATCCACAAGAAACATCCGAACACTTCCTACTTCACTGTCCACTTCACAACCAACACCGAGCAAACACTATCTTAAATCTCCCACCAAATCAGATTTCTATCCGAAATCTCCGGCATGGAAACAATTCCTTTAATGTAGAAACAAATGCTAAGATATTTGAAATGGTTCAAAGGTTTATTCTTCTCACAAAGCGTTTTGAAAATTAAACCAACAGCCTCAAGGTTTACTGTTTCCTAGGTATACTTATATTTCACCTCTTCAATTAACGATGCTTTCATCTATATCAACCTAGTTACGGATGTCAGAAGAGCGCTTACATCAATGTCCTGATTATGTCTTTATCCATGTACAAGAATATGATATTTGGTTTGATAACTGTATACTGCAGACGACCAGTGTTGCACACATTCTGTCATGTGCCAGACTGCCTTAGGCAGCCACACCAAAACGGGCAATACTCTGTCACCATTTTCTCTTATTTCTTAATTTTCCTTAACTTCATTCTTAATTCTAAATGCCAATTCTAAATGTTGGCTCTTCTCTTCTTTTGTTTACAAGTATAGCACTTTACTATACTGTTATTGTTACCTGTTTTTGTCATGTTTAAATTTGTCTGCTATGGTTATATGTTGTATTATAGGCCGCCATCAGTCACATGTTTATTCTGCAAATTTCACTGCCAGGGCTGTATATGAGTCCTCTTGTTGTCCTGGCAAATGTGCTTTGTGTTCAATGTGTATGGTCATGGAAATAAAACTGTTTAAACCAAAAGTAGAAAGAAACTCGTGGAGAGCGTGGCAGCAGAGAGTCCTCAGAAGAGAAGCCCCCTTCAAGCAAGTGTTTCGGCCCTTATCTCCTGACACTCTAGGGGGGTTGGGCCACACCCGGTTCATGACTCCGGATGTCCCTCTGCTGCCCCTTTTTTTCCCATCTTGGGACGAGCCATGGCTGGGATTCGAACCCATGACCCTCTGGACATGCTCATTTTCCACTTAATGACTCGCGCTTTAACCACTGAGCCACAGGGACACCTGATATTTGTAGGGAAATTAAGCCTTATGAAGTTCACTTTTGTTCCTCCTTGACCAGATCCAGCTTGAACACCTCTCTGCCGCTTCTGCCATTGCTTTCAGGGCTCTGGTTTTTTCCTTCCCTGCAACTGAGAGCTGTTTCATGAGGCTGTATGCAGACGTTCCTACAAACCCCCTAGCTCCAATTTCTGCAGTGAGGACTTTGACCTGATAGCCTTCTCTCCTCAGGCTGTTTGCCAGATCAGCATACTTTTCAGTCTTGTAGATTTGAGCTGCCTCCATTCTGTTCTCATATGGCACCGTGAGCTCGATCATGATCAGCTGCTTGGTTGACTTAGAGTGGACTACTATGTCTGGTCTCATGCCACTCTTGCTGATGATCTCTGGGTGACTCTTCCATTCTGGGAGGTCTGCAGTGCACTCCCAGTCATCTGCCCCGTCCAGCAGACTCTGCCTGCATGTTTCGAGTGGCACTGTTGTTCTTGGCCATGATTTGCTGCCTCCTGCCGTGAAGAATGTTGCGGGTGCTTTTGGAGTCCTGATTTTCCCTTTTGTGGTGTTGGTACTAGCCCAGACTACTTGTACAATTTCTTTGAGCACTTGGTTGTGCCTCCATGTGTACCTTCCTTGAGCCAGGGCTACTTTACATGAGCTTAGGACATGCTCCACTGTTTGTTTTTCATGGCAGAGGGGGCATGCAGGATCGTCTGTTTTCCCCCACTTCACCAGGTTTGCATTTGAGGGCAGAAGGTCATATGCAGATCTGAGAATGAAGCTGATCCTGAGAGGGGCCATGTGCCAAATGTCATTCCAAGTGAGACTTCTTTGGAGTGCATTCTCCCACGTTGTCCATTGCCCTTGCTGGCTCTGCTGGACTGCTTTTTGGAGTCTTTTTTGGTCTTCTTCTTTTCTCATCTCCTGAATCATCATGTCTCTTTTGGCTTTTCCTTTGGCCTTTGACCACCATTCAGTTTTGGTCACCCCCAGTCCCTGTCTGTTGGTCTGTGTGTGTCCTGTTATTTCTCTGATCTTGAGACTTTCTTTTGCAGAATCCATCGCCTCTTGAACTTTCCATTTTCTGCCTGTCTTCAGCTGGGGCTTAATTGCTTCTACCACCTTGTCTTCTGAGTCCTCCAGCATGCTTTGAAGTCTGATCTTCCCTGCTTTGTATTCCTCCAGGATGGATTTCAGGGGTAGTTTCAGCTTTGCTTGGCGACAGTACAGCGCTATGTCAGTCAGACAGGGTGGGACACCAAGCCATTTCCTTGTGAACTTGTTGATTTTGGCTTCCATTGCCTCCACTATGCTGGTGCAGATGTCGTATATCATCAGAGGCCATAGCAGCTTTGGTATCAGCATGAACTGCAGACACCAGACCTTGTATTTGCCAGGGAGCCCACACTGGTCAATGGTCTCCAAGCCTTCCTCCGCCATCTGCTTGGTTTCTTTTGCTCTTTGTGTGTCTTTCAGGGTATCATCATACCATCTTCCAAGGCTCTTGACTGGTTCTTCTGTGACTGTTGGAATGGCCTGGTTGGCAACACTGAAGACCACAGATCCGGCCACTTTTCCTTTCCTCAGTGAGAGACTCCGTGATTTCTTTGGCTTGAACTTCATTCTGGATGAGGCAACTATGTCGTCCAGCCTCTCCAGCACATGACGTGTCTCGTCTTCTCTGGATGAAATCACTGTAGTGTCATCCATGAAGGCCTTGAGAGGAGGCATCTTGTATCCATCGCCAAGGTCTGTTTGTCTCGCGTTGTTTGTTGCTGCTTTCAAGATGAGTTCCATTGCCAGCACGAACAGTATTGGGGAAATTGCACAGCCCATTGCAATACCCACTTCCAAGTTGATCCAGTCTGTTGTGTACTCCTTGGTAGAGAACCGCATTGAGAAGCCATTGAAGTACTTCTTGAGCATGTCGCGGATGTTCTTTGGCACATGGTACATCTCAAGAGCCAACTGTATCATCTCATGGGGCACAGATCCATATGCGTTTGCCAGATCAAGCCACACTACGTCCAGGTCTCTCTTTTCTGTCTTTGCTTTTTGGATTGCGTCCCAGATCATTGTGGCGTGTTCTACACAGCCCGCCACGCCTGGGATGCCACCTTTCTGGACTGACACATCCAAGTACTTGTTTTCCATCAGGTACTTGGTCAGCCTTGCTGCCATGACAGAGAAGAAGATTTTCCCTTCGACGTTCAGTAGTGATATTGGCCTGAACTGGCTAATGTCACTTGAGTTTTGCTCTTTGGGGATGTACACACCATCTGCCGTCATCCACTGGCCGCTGATCTTCTGGTTTCTCCAAGCCGATCGCAGCAGCCTGTGGAGCCACTCCAGCACCTTGGGACATTTCTTGTAAAGCTGGTAAGGTATTCCGTTTGGCCCTGGTGATGATTTGGCTCTGGCTTTGTCGACCACCTTCTTGATTTCCGCCAACGTTGGAGGCTTGCCATTGAACTGTTCCTCAGGGTTGGTTGGCCACACCAGACCTTGAATGTCGAGTGGTGCTTTGCTCTGTGGGTCAGAGTATGTTTTCCTCAGATGCTGCTCAAGAACTCCTTTGTCCACACTTAGGGTCCCAGATTTTGGCTGCTCAAACAGTGTTCTGGCAAACTGGAAGGGGTCTCTGAAGAAGCGCTCTTGTGTCTTCTTCTTTTTGCTCTTCCTCTTCCTCGCAGATTCCGCTTTGCTGAGGGCACTGTGTTTTTCTTTCAGGTCTTTCCACAGTTTTTCCAAGCCTTGTTTTTCAGCTGGCAGTGCGGTCTTCATTTGCATCTTGAGGTTTTTCTTTTGGACCCTGATCTTGTCCATCTTTTCTTGGCGTCTGGATTTCTTTGGAGGTGGTTTCTCTTTGGGTAGTTTTGCTCCATAGGCGTCTCTACATGTGGCATACACAATGTCCCCATATGTGGCTAGTTTGTGTTCCAGGGTGCTTTTCCCTATCAGTGCATCGAGTCTTTGGACGATTTTTGCATCCAGTTTCTCCCAATCTTCAGTTTCGTTTGCTCGTGGCAGGTTGAGTTTCAGGCGCCTGGCATCGAGGGCCTGTGCAAATTCCTCATCCGAACCAACAGCGTGGATGTCCTTGGCACTGTGGTTTAAATCCTGGCCTTGGTCTTCCGACGTCTTATCGGCTGATGCAGTGCGCTGCTGCTCATTCAGATGAGTCTTCACACATCCCATCTTTGTTCTGTGGATCTTCATGCCACGGGTGGTAGCGAAACGCTTTCCACAGACACATGGATATTCCATTTGGTCCATGTTCATAGTCCGTTTGGGATTTGCAGTCATGATTGGTTGAGCACCGATGGATTCATCATTCTCTCCCCCTTTCGGTGAATCCTGGGAGCATCTTTTCCTTTTATTTTTAGTAGCCACATGTTTAAGGCAAAGTGGGGAGCCAGCCCACAGAGCCCTTGGTTCTGGTCTTTCCCAGTGTCCTCCGGTCTTTCCCGGACGTCCTCCGGCCTATTCCCGGAAGTCAATGGTTTACCCATGCATCAGTAGAAAGAAACTCGTGGAGAGCGTGGCAGCAGAGAGTCCTCAGAAGAGAAGCCCCCTTCAAGCAAGTGTTTCGGCCCTTATCTCCTGACACTCTAGGGGGGTTGGGCCACACCCGGTTCAATGTATCGGTCCTCTCACATGAAAACTTTCCAACTCAGAACAAAACCTTCATGAGAGATCCTATCCACCCATCCAAAAAAGGTACCAGTGTACTGGCAAGAAATTTGGGGCGACATGTCCACCGGCTCTTTTGGGAACGACCCACCAGAAAATCCTTTCCGACGAGGGCATGGGACGAGAGGCACGAGACAAACCCTTCAAGTGGTACCATAATCAGTACGAGTTCCCTGTCGACTACCAGTACTACAGACCTCACGCTCCCTGGCAGCTCCATCAGCATCAGTGGAATTTACACAGATTCTGAAACCGGTTTGGTGACAATATTTAAGTTAGAACATTTGAGTTACTTTTCAACATGAAGCCAGGTGATGACGGTCTTTCTATATTCCAGTGGAACTGTAGATCTGTGTCAAAAAACTTACTTCAGTTTGAATACCACATTTCTTCAAGTTATTATGACATTCTTGCTTTACAGTCTTTAAACGTTGAGCCAAACAAACTTCCAAAACTCAGAAACTTTTACTATCCACCCCTATACAGTTGTAAAAAATCTACCAACAAGGTTCAAACTGCTATTTACATAAGAACTGGCTTAAATTACTCTCCGTATAATGCATTAGACATCCCCAATAATACCGAAGAGCTTTTTTCTACTGCCGCATTTATCAAGATTAATAAGGAAACCAGTGTTATTGTTATCTCTGTATATTATCCAAACGGCCAAACTGATGATAGTTCAGATTGGATAAAACATCTTTCCTTGACTAACAAAAAAGTTATTGTCCTAGGAGACTTCAATGCGCATGCTCCGTTTTGGGTACCTGGTTGTTCTCAAACAACTTGTAATCGAACCGCCCAGAGAACGTGGACAAACGAGTCACAAGACGAAACACAACGCGTTTCGACCTCTTAGGTCTTCATCAGATGAGACATAAACGAATAAAACAACGAAAATTCACTTAGCTTTGATCGCTTCAGATCACTTCACAGGGTTCAGCGTAAGGAAGAAGGCCTTCTTCCTTGCGCTGAACCTTATTCGTTTATGTCTCATCTGATGAAGACCTAAGAGGTCGAAACGCGTTGTGTTTCGTCTTGTGACTCGTTTGTCCACGTTCTCTGGGCGGTTCGCTAACATTTATTTAAGATTTGTTTAGATTTCCGCCTGCAGTCCTCTCGCTTTGCAACTAGATCTAACTTGTAATCGTCTAGTTGAAAATATAGTGGATTCTGGCTTAGTCCTGTTAAATGATGGCAGCTTTACCAGAGTACCGGATGTGTCTACTCATAGACCCACTGCTATTGATTTGACTTTGGCATCACCTGATTCAGCAGTTAATGCATGCTGGTTAACAGGTGAAGATACCTTGGGGAGTGATCATTTTCCTATTATTTTACAATTGAATGAAAAGGTTATTGGTGAAGATAAGGATATTGACGATATAATTCCAAATTTTCTTACAACAAAGCTGATTGGGTTGCCTATCAGTCCTCGTTGTTAATAATGGATCACAACAGTATAGAGCATGATGATATTGATATGTGTTAAGACAATCTGAGCCACGCTATTTTATTAGCAGCTAAAAAGTCGATTCCTAAGTGTAGTAATAATGTAAAAGAAAATAAATACTCTGGTAATGGATGGTGGAATGAAGAATGTGCAGAAGCAGTGTCTCTGAAGAAAACAGCTTATAAAACATGGCTAAGGGACCGAGGAGATGAAAATTTCATAGAAATGAAACGTGCTAAAAATAACTCCAACAGGGTGATTGCCAAAGCCAAACGGGTCTATTTTTCCGGTTTTTGTCTATCTGAAATTTCGGATTCAAAAGATATACATAAGGTGTGGAAAAAAGTCAAAGAAATGAAGAATAGATTTAATCTGCCATCATTTCCCATTAAACTAGAAAACAATGTTGTACCAACATCCATGGACAAAGCACAGGCGTTTGTAAAGGTATTCTCGGAAAATAATTTGTTGTCTAATCTAAGTTCAGACACTCAGTCTTACAGAGAAAAAGAAGAGAAACAATCCATAAATTATGCAGATCCTGTTCCAGACCAACAACACTATTTAAATTCTCCTATCTCTTATGAAGAATTCTGTGAAACTCTGGAATCCTTCTCTTCCAACAAAACGGCCGTTGGTTTTGATGGTATCTCATACCAGTTGTTAACCCACTTGCCCGAGACCTGGAAGGTGTTGCTTCACTCATTTTACCACAAATGTTGGCAACATGAAACTCTGCCAAGCATCTGGAAAAGGACAGTTGTGATACCTATACCTAAAAAAGGTAAACCTAGGTCTTCGGTTGAAAGTTATAGACCAATAGCTCTAACCTCGCATGCTGGGAAATTGTTAGAAAAATTTATTGAAAAGCGTCTTGTGTGTTATTGCGAAAAACGGAACATAATCCCAAATAACCAAGCAGGTTTTCGCAAAGGTAGGTGCACGATAGATCATCTTGTAAAGATTACAACACACATTAAAAAACAATTTGCGCGACGAAAAAGCACATTAGCTACTTTTTTCGACATACAAAAAGCGTATGACAGTGTTTGGCATGCACGTCTGCTTTACAAGTTAAAGAATATTGGAATAAGTGGATTATTATATCAGTATATAAAATGTTTCTTAAGTGGAAGATCTATTTGCACAAAAATAGGCAAAGTCTATTCTTCTTTTAAAGACATTACCATAGGAATTCCACAAGGTTCCGTCATAGCACCTGTCTTGTTCAATATACTTATTCATGACCTTCCCAATATCATATCCAATAACATACATTTAGTGCAATATGCTGATGATCTAGCCATTTGGTTGAATACCAGTATTAGAAAGCACACAAAAAAAGACAGCAATAAATTATGTTCAGAAATATATCAGCTGGAAATAGATAAAATCAACAAATATATGACTGAAAACGGGCTTTCATTGTCTGGAGAAAAAACACAATTAGTTCTTTTCAATAACGGGGAAAATCATAAGCATTTGCCTCAGCTAGTGTTAAATGACAAAATATTAGAATATTCACGAAATATAAAATTTCTGGGTTTGACCTTAACTTGTAAATTAAACTGGCGGTTGTACATTGAAAAATTGGTAAATGACGCAAGACAAAGGCTAAATCTACTAAAAATAATCAGTGCACACCCATGGGGTCAGGATACCAAAACTCTGTTACATTTAGCTACTAGCTTAGTTCGATCAAAGCTTATTTACGGGCAAGAGGTTTATTTCAATGCCCCAGAAACCCTGTTGAAGAAATTACAGTCAATTGACAGTAAAACTGTTAAGGCAGCACTTGGTGTCCCCGTACACACGAATTCGTTAAATACTTATAAAGAAGCGAACTTATTACCACTGTCAGATCAACGAAAACTGGCAACGGCTAAATATGTTGCCAGAAGCCTACATGTTTCAAATTCTGTCAAACATGATGTATTAGTAAATTCTGAAAAGGACTATCCTAAAAGAGCTCAACACCTTACCTCTCTCCAGCCTGTTAGGGATTATACAAATGAAATATTTGAAAAGTGTAACATTGATATTGAAAGTATTTCAGATATGCCAATAGTTTCAAGCATACCTCATTTGGAGCATATCCAAGCTAAATTCGATATAGATTACACTGACATGAAGAAGGTTGATAACATTAATATTCTGTCATGTGAAGCAAAAGAACACCTTGAAACCGTTCATCCATATCATCTGAAGATTTTCACAGATGGCTCGATTTTAGACTCATATGCAGGGTCTGGTTTTGTGATTCCATTGCTGAAGTTTTGTAGATCCTTTTCTCTAGGGAAAGGGTTCTCCATATTTACGGCAGAACTGTATGTTATTCTTATGGCGTTGATTTTTATGTGTGACGATAACACTGCTCTCTATAATATACTTTTTTGCGTTGATTCCAAGTCAGTTCTATATAGCTTGCAAAATCGGGAATCAAAAATAAGAAAATATTTACTTTTTGAAATAAGACATTACATACATGTTATTATGTTGAAAGGAATTGGGGTATCTTTTTGCTGGATTCCATCACATTGTGGGATATCCGGTACTGAAACAGCAGATAAATTAGCTAGAGATGGTGCGTTAAGAAAAACACCTGAGAGTAATTTAAAGCTTGACGTTCAAGAAATTAATTCGCTATTAGAAAAATGCGTGAACAGTGAACACCTTCCAGAGAAGTATGAAATCTTATCATGTCCACGATATT
>CM065717.1:61955832-61993332 GCA_033310375.1 Conus canariensis
ATGGATCTTTCAGGATTGCTAAATCAAACAAAAGAATCGACACCAATGACGCACGTTTTCTGTATGGTAAATTAGCAAATTGGTTTTCGAGAACGGAAAAGCGGTTTGCAATTTCAAAGTCACAGAAAAGACACATTGAAAGGATTCTGAAGTAAAGGGGGTGATGGTCATTAACTCTCTCTCTCTCTCTCTCTCTCTCTCTCTCTCTCTCTCTCTCTCTCTCTCTCTCACACACACACACACACACACACACACACACACACGCACTCACACTATGTATGTATTCCAATACATAAGGAGAATGGTAAATCCGACTAACACAATCATAAGACAGTGAGATATCTATCCTAAAAGTAATGCACTATATATAATTCTCAATAAGAAAAGTAATTCTTAATAAGGAAAATAATTACTCAAACAATTAAAGAGGAGTGATGTGTTCATTCTGTCAGTAATGTACTACGTGAAATTAATTATACAGAAATGATGCGTTCATTACGTCAGTAATGTACTAGGTAAAATTCTTTTTGACAAAAGGAACTGCTCAGTTTCAGAGAAATAGCGTATTATTCGGTCAGTAGTATACAATGTAAAATTCTTAATGACAGAAGTAATGACTCAAACAATTACAGAGGAATGGCGTCTTCCTTCTGTCAGTAATGTACCATGTAAAATTGTTGATAGCAGAAGTGATGACTCAAGCATTTACAGAGGAATGACGGTCTATTCTGTCAGTGATGTGTTATGTAGAATTCTTGAGAGCAAAAAAAAAAAAAAAAAAATGACAGACAATTACAGAGGAATGACGCGCCTATTTTTTTTCTTCTGTCCATCTACCGCGCCATCTTAGTGGGATCACTCCCGCGCCACGCCGCGCCGCTAATTCAGACTGTCCGTTTACAGCCACACCATGGCTTGTCCCGCTACAGCCCGATACCGGCATACCCACAGGATGCAGTCGTCATGAGGCATTCCACTCCCGACTGACGAACATCATTGCCTGGTCGCTACCATGTCAATTCATAGACAGTCCCAATGACCTTGCCGACACCGACAACCTCAACACGAACTCAGGAATAGCATAGACGTAGGGAGGAAAGCAAAACCGGTCTCAACACAAGAGCAGGACATGTTTCTTTATGACCCGTGAGATACAGACACCTACAGTGTTGGTCTGGAAATTTGCGCACATTTCTCAGAGACATGCCCATTAAACTGATGGAACTCGACTGTTTATTCCTGTCGCATCTTTGTGAATCACACCCCAAGGATTTGAAATCTGAGTAAATTCAACAGCACAGTTAAATGCTTTAAAATTCATTTTGTTAGATGTCACATATTCCTTTATGTTGGAAGGTGGTGTGCTGTACAGAGATTTTTAAAATAAAAATGTTGTTGCACATCAGCTTCCACACTCATTAAGATAAACCTTATCGAAAGTGTCATATCATGCCATTGCAGGACATTTTGGTGTTCGTAGGACTTTAGTGCAAGTGCTCTCCCATTTTCATTGGCCAAGAATTTGATCAGATTTTTCTAACTATTGTCGCTCCTGTAACATTTGTCAAAAACTCTTCCGAAGAGTATAATACCTTGTCTTCCCCTTGAATGTAATCAGTAAACCCTTTTTAAGAAGTCATTGACATTGTTGGTCACATTACCCTCCTTTTGTCCTCTGGTCACATAAACCCTTTTTAAGAAGTCATTGACATTGTTGGTCCCATTACCCTCCTTTTGTCCTCTGGTCACAGATATGTACTCACCATTGATGTGGCCACTTCTTACCCGAAGCCATACCTTTGAAAAAAGTTGACACAGTCCCTGTCGCGGAAGCATTTTTTTCGGTCTTCTATCGCATGCAATACCCATCCGAAATCCTTTCGGATCAAGGTACGCAATTTGTGTCCGACCTCATGGCAGAAGTATACATACTGTTGTCAGTCAAATCCATTACCACCACCCCTTATCGTCCCCAGTCCAATGGAATGGTGGAACGTTTTAACGGCACTCTAAAAGCAATGAAAAAAGTGGCACAAGAGAAAATCAATGATTGAGACAGATATATATTCCTGCCCTGTTATTTGCCTTTCGAAGAGTTGCCCCATTCACCTACCGTTTCTCCCCCTTTGAGTTACTATTTGGACGTCCAGCAAGAAGACCTATGTTCCTTTTGTCTCAGTCAGGGACAAGACAGGTCTTGTCAAAGGACAAATTGAGTACCAGTATGTGTTTGATCTAAAAAAAAAAATGCATTGTGCAGACATGTTCTTTAGCGCAAGAAACAGATGAATGAGAATGTAAAAAGCATTAAGCATTATGCTGATGTAAAGGAAAAATCGGAGTTTTGTCCCCTGGTCAAAAAGTTTTGGTTTTATCTGCTGATCAGATCAAACTTCAGTTCAAATGGAAAGGCCCGTTCACTGCTGAAAAAGTGAGTCCTGTCCATCATAAAATTGAATTGACATGGATGGTTTGCTTAAAATTGTCCATGTCAACATGCTGAAACTTTACCATTCAGGTTTTCCTGCTTGTGTTTCTATCAGTGATGTTGATGTTGAAACTCACAGTTGTTTCTTCGACAGATGTTCACTGTCAGTGCCTTGGAAAGATATGTTTCTGTTAAATTTGTTCCTCAGTGTTCTGCGACCGCTGACATTGACAATCACAGTCAACAATACTCACTCTGTACTTGTCTTGCCTGCTCTTGTTGGTGTTATCGAAGAGACTGACGATGATGTTCGACAAATATTGACTATACCGTCAGTGACAGGTGAGACCTACAAATATATCAAAATAGATCGTCTTCTGAACCAAAGTTGTACAATTACAAACTATATCACAAGACTCATGGTGTTAGTCCACAACGTTTTATTTTGACCTCGGATGTATCTATCAGAGTCAAAACATACCCCCTACCATTTTCAACTCAAGTCGTTGAAAAAGAATTGCAAATGATGTTGAGTATTGAACCATCTGTTTTCAAGTATTTTTCACCTGTTGTATGTAAACCTGATGGTTCCGTGTGGTTTTGTTTGGATTAGAGAAAGTTGAACAGAAACATTGTTTTTGACTGTGAGCCCATTCCCGACATGGACGAGCTCTTTGCACAGACGTGTCACGCTCAGTAATTTGTAAAGATAGCCTTTACGAAAGATCTTGGCAAACACCAGATGACATATAACTGCTTTCCAAACACCACTCAATTTCAATGGACCATAATGCCTTTTGGACCGCAGAATGCGCCTGCTACTTTTGCCAGAATGATGAGTCAGTTAACTTTATCTGAAAATTCAGCTGTCATTCTTTTATGACATTTTTATAGACCATTAACGTTGGTATGGACTGGTGACCCGTTTGAGAATGATTTTACAGAAATTGGGAAGTTTTGGACTGACTGCCAGACCGACAAAGATGTTTGCAGTCTTCACTGAATTGGACTCTTAAGTTTTCACTGAATTGGACTCTTAAGTTTTCACTGAATTGGACTCTAAAGTTTTCACTGAATTGGAGTCTTTAAGTTTTCACTGAATTGGACTCTTAAGGTTTCGTCGGGGGGAGGGGGGCGGGGGGGAGGGGGGAGAGGGGGTATAAAACCTCAACAAGGTAAAGTTGACAAAATTTTGAAATTTGCAGATTCCTTGTATGAAACAAGTGCGTTCACTTATTGGTTGGTAGAGTTATTATCGTCGCTATGTGTCTGCTTTTGCCACTATTGATGCCCCTCACAGCGACTTAATTATTATCCCCCCCGTTCCCACTGTGTCGCAAAAAGAGCATGATTTATGCATAAGTAAAGAAAATGCGCCTGAGTTTAGAAACAAGAGAATCTCTCTCGTCAATTTATATGGAAGTAGTAGCAGAGATTATTTCCAGTTCTTTGAGCATATTTGTGATCTTCTAGAAAATATGGGTAATGAAAATATAATTATAGGTGGAGATTGGAATGTTGTACTTGATCCCAACTTAGACGCCAGAAATTATAGTAGTTATATAAATCGCCCACGAAGTCGCAATAATATTATTGACATGATGGGATTTTTTGATTTAGTGGACGTGTGGAGACATCTTTATCCAGAAAAGAGAGGTTACACCTGGAGAAGATTCAATTCGGTACAACAGAGCAGACTGGATTACTTCTTGATATCAGATTCTTTACTCGTTGAAACTAGAGGGGTTGAAATAACTCCTGGATATCGATCTGATCACTCTATGGTCTTCCTTGAGTTAAAAGGTAATTTGAGAAAAAGGGATAAGCAATACTGGAAATTTAATAACTCCCTTTTAAAAGACAAGGAATATATAAATATTGTGAAGCAACTAGTTAATGATATTAAAAGACAGTATGCCATTCTGGTTTATGATTTTGACAGTTTAGGTAACATTCCTGACGAAAGTATACAGTTTCAAATAAATGATCAACTGTTCTTTGAAACTCTCCTTATGGAAATTCGAGGGAAAACTATTTCATATGGTACATATAAGAAGAAAGAACACAGACAAGAAAAACAATTATTAAAAGATATTAACGAAATAGAAAATAACTTAGATGCTCATGCTCTTGATAATCTTCAAGAGAAAAAAAACAGCTTGGAAGAAATAAGAAATAAAAGGCTCGAAGGAATGCTGGTAAGATCAAGAGCCTTGTGGCTAAGGGACGGCGAAAAGACAAGTAAGTATTTTTGTAACTTGGAAAAAAGGAACTTCATTAATAAAACAATATGCTATGTACAAAAAAAATGATGGTGAGACTATATTTGATGACAGGGGTATCCTAAAAGAAACACAAGCTTTTTATGAAAGCCTGTACAGAGAGAGGGAGAGTCATGATGTTGATTTAGATAACCTTATTTTTGATGCTCCGAAACTTGACGAAGTAGATAAAGAATTTCTGGAAGGGGAGATTACGTACGCTGAGGCACATGCTGCTCTGAAAGAAATGAAAAACAATAAAAGCCCCGGAAGTGACGGCTTTACTACTGAATTTTATAAATTCTTTTTTTCGTGACATTGGTATTTTCTTGGTCCGTTCATTGAATTTCGGGTTCTCATCAGGACAGATGTCGGTTACTCAGCGGCTGGGTATAATTTCTATGATACCAAAAGATAACAAACCGAAACAGTTTCTAAAAAACTGGCGCCCAATCTCTTTGCTGAATACTGCATACAAGATAGCTTCATCATCCATTGCTAATAGACTCAAACCTATGTTACATAAACTAATTAATAAAGATCAAACCGGTTTTTTAAAAGGAAGATACATTGGTGAAAATATTCGTCTCCTTTATGATGTGTTGTTACTTACTGAAAAACAGAATATCCCGTAGACTTTGAGAAAGCCTTTGACTCGGTATCATGGAGATTTATAGATAAGGTTTTGGATTTTTTTAACTTTGGACCCCATATAAAAAGATGGATAAAGGCTTTTTATAATGATATAACAACCTGTGTCTCCGTTAATGGGAATTACACCCCCTTTTTTAAAATATGCAGGGGAGTCCGCCAGGGGGATCCTCTATCTCCTTATTTATATCTTTTGTGTGCTGAAATTTTGTCATTATTAATGCGTAAAAATAATCAAATTAAAGGATTAACTATAAATGGCAAGGAACATTTATTGTCGCAGTTTGCAGATGACACAACTGTTTATTTAGACGGAAGTGAAATGTCTTTCCGAGAAGCAGTTAGATTACTAGAACAATTCACATTAATGTCGTGTCTAAAGATAAATCACGAAAAGACAAACATAATTTGGATTGGCAGCATGAAAAACTCCTCCATAAGATACATGAGGGATAGGAACTTTTGTTGGGATCCTGGGATTTTTTTTACCGTACTTGGGATCAAATTTTCTACCAATATTGATAGTATTGTAGATCTCAATTTTGACAATAAGCTTCTGCAGATTAAAAGCATTTTAGCTACATGGAATAAAAGACTTCTAACACCTTTTGGGAAAATTACTGTTATAAAAACTTTGGCAATGTCAAAAATCGTACATTTATTTAGTAATCTTCCAGATCCCAAGGATAATTTTTTACAGGAACTTGACACATTGTTCTTCAAGATTTTGTGGGATGGGAAACCAAATCGAGTAAGTAAAAAGTGTGTGTGTCAAAATTATGAAAATGGTGGATTAAGAATGTTGAATGTTTTCGCATTTTTTCGTCAGTCAAAATATCCTGGTTAAAAGAAATATTCTGTGGCAACCCTAATAATCTTCAGGAATTTGCCTCTTTCTTTGTTCCAGGATTGGACAAACTTAAACTGCTGTGTGGTGAATATGTCAATACATTACTGACCAGAACAAATAATACCTTTTGGAGGGATGTCCTCAAACATTTAAAAAAATTATCTTTAAAATGTATATCGAGTAATATTCATGATTTTGTCTCTGATTGTATTCATTATAATATTAATATATTAAGAGACAGGAGGATTGTTTATGTTAAACAATGGGTGGAGGAAGGTATATGGCAAGTGAGAGATTTGATGAATGAAGAAGGAGTTTTCCTCTCATTTGAAAACTTCTGTAGAAAATTTCCCAATGTAAAGACTAATTATTTACTGTTTGCTGGTGTTATCGAGGCAGTAAAGACATATCAAAATAAAGTCCAATGCACATTGACGCCAAGGTATAAATGACAGGATCCAAAAAGTTGGACAATGATTTTAAAAGGGAATAAATGTGTATATTCAGTTCTTGTCAACTCGCCCATTCGTCCTGCAGGTCTTAATAAATGGAACACCTACTATGCAAACTTGACTTGGAAAAACATATTTAGAAAATGTCTAATTTCGACCACTGACACACAGTTAAGATGGTTCCAGTATAGATTGTTACTTAGAATTCTTCCGACAGGCAGGTATCTATTTCTTCGCAAAATTATTGATTCGTCTCTGTGTGCCTTGTGTGATGAGGAAAAAGAAACTATTATACATTTATTTTGGAACTATCAGGCTGCAAAAGATTTTTGGAACAGTCTGGAGAGACTGCTGAACAGTACTTGTGAAACGTGTGTTAATCTAACTTTTTCTGAAAATCTTATTTTATTTGGGACCAGTGAGGGCGTTATCACTGATAAGGTGTTAGATCTGATACTTTTATTGGCTAAATTCTATATTTACAAATGCAAATGGAAAAGGAGCAAACCACGCATTACTGCAATGAATGCAATGAAAGGGGAAAAAATAAAAGTACTTTTTGATCATCAATGGCTCCCGTATAAACCTCTGATAGAACTTTAAGACTTTGTTAACAAAGTATGCTTTTTATATACCATTGAATGCTGCATGAATATCTACAATATGAATGTCTCTGCCATAAGGCCTAACTTACTTCGCTGAGCTTTAATATCAGGCGTACAGTTTGTCAGTTATTTTCTGTTTCCACTCTCTTGTCCCCACGGTGCAACGCATCATTGACATCTTGACTACCACCCTCCCCTTAACCCCATCCCTTTACCCCTACAATCTCTCTCTCTCTCTCTCTCTCTCTCTCTCTCTCTCTCTCTCTCTCTGTGCCTGTGTTTTCCTGACCGTATATCTTTCTTTCCACCTGTTAGCCTGTTGTATCCCCCCCCCCCAGCATCCCCTAGCCCCCCTCCCTCCCACGCCCCCCCCCCCTCCCATCCCACTCACGCCTCCATCCTCACTCACCCTTCCTCTCCCTTCTCTTGCTCGACCATCACCTCCAAATCTCCGTTTACTCTTCTTTCCTTCTTTGCTTTCCTCTTATTTATTTGCCATCACAACAGTAGCAGTCTCACAAATTGACGAAGACGCTGATCGTTATTATATTTTCTTTTTGTTAAAAAAAATCATTTTGGTAATCACAGCAGCTACATGGTGATGATGTTGATAATGACGATGATGATGATTATAATCATGATGAAGATGATTATGATGGTTATTATGTTTTGTTGTTGTTATAATTGTTTCATTACCTTGTGTATACGTTTTGTAGTCCTTATTTGTAATTTGTTCTATTGTTTTGAAATAAAATGTGATTTAAAAAAAAAAAGAAGAAGAAGAAGAAGAAAATGCACCTTCAGCTGAAACAGAATGTAAAACCAAAGGCTGTTACCTGTTTCACAGGACTGTCCTGTAAAGCCGTGAGCACACACACAGTGTTGACCATTCACCTCGTCCACACAGATGCCACCATTATGGCAGGGGCTGGGCACACAGTCGTCCGTATCTGTCAACCAAACCAGAACACAGTTTGCTTATCACTGACTTGCTTGGAGTGCTTCAGGCACTACTGTTGCTCTCTTTGCCTTCGTGGCTATTGCGCTCGCAGGTGCTATAAGTATGTAGATGTGTGTGTGTGTGTGTGTGTGTGTGTGTGTGTGTGTGTGTGTGTGTGTGTGTGTGTGTGTGTGTTCAATTTAATTAACATCCTTCCATTAAAGTATTATTAGACGTGCGAGTGTGTGTGTGTGCGTGCGTGCATGTGAGCGTGCGTGCGTGCGTGCGTGCGTGTGTGTGTGTGTGTGTGTGTGTGTGTGTGTGTGTGTGTGAACCATTTCGAATGTTTGGGTTGATGCTAATTATAGACAACATCACAACAAAGAATATTATAACACATGACTGAATCCATCGGTGCTCAACCAATCATGACTGCAAATCCCAAACGGACTATGAACATGGACCAAATGGAATATCCATGTGTCTGTGGAAAGCGTTTCGCTACCACCCGTGGCATGAAGATCCACAGAACAAAGATGGGATGTGTGAAGACTCATCTGAATGAGCAGCAGCGCACTGCATCAGCAGATAAGACGTCGGAAGACCAAGGCCAGGATTTAAACCACAGTGCCAAGGACATCCACGCTGTTGGTCCGGATGAGGAATTTGCACAGGCCCTCGATGCCAGGCGCCTGAAACTCAACCTGCCACGAGCAAACGAAACTGAAGATTGGGAGAAACTGGATGCAAAAATCGTCCAAAGACTCGATGCACTGATAGGGAAAAGCACCCTGGAACACAAACTAGCCACATATGGGGACATTGTGTATGCCACATGTAGAGACGCCTATGGAGCAAAACTACCCAAAGAGAAAACACCTCCAAAGAAATCCAGACGCCAAGAAAAGATGGACAAGATCAGGGTCCAAAAGAAAAACCTCAAGATGCAAATGAAGACCGCATTGCCAGCTGAAAAACAAGGCTTGGAAAAACTGTGGAAAGACCTGAAAGAAAAACACAGCGCCCTCAGCAAAGCGGAATCTGCGAGGAAGAGGAAGAGCAAAAAGAAGAAGACACAAGAGCGCTTCTTCAGAGATCCCTTCCAGTTTGCCAGAACACTGTTTCAGCAACCAAAATCTGGGACCCTAAGTGTGGACAAAGGAGTTCTTGAGCAGCATCTGAGGAAAACATACTCTGACCCACAGAGCAAAGCACCACTCGACATTCAAGGTCTGGTGTGGCCAACCAACCCTGAGGAACAGTTCAATGGCAAGCCTCCAACGTTGGCGGAAATCAAGAAGGTGGTCGACAAAGCCAGAGCCAAATCATCACCAGGGCCAAACGGAATACCTTACCAGCTTTACAAGAAATGTCCCAAGGTGCTGGAGTGGCTCCACAGGCTGCTGCGATCGGCTTGGAGAAACCAGAAGATCAGCGGCCAGTGGATGACGGCAGATGGTGTGTACATCCCCAAAGAGCAAAACTCAAGTGACATCAGCCAGTTCAGGCCAATATCACTACTGAACGTCGAAGGGAAAATCTTCTTCTCTGTCATGGCAGCAAGGCTGACCAAGTACCTGATGGAAAACAAGTACTTGGATGTGTCAGTCCAGAAAGGTGGCATCCCAGGCGTGGCGGGCTGTGTAGAACACGCCACAATGATCTGGGACGCAATCCAAAAAGCAAAAACAGAAAAGAGAGACCTGGACGTAGTGTGGCTTGATCTGGCAAACGCATATGGATCTGTGCCCCATGAGATGATACAGTTGGCTCTTGAGATGTACCATGTGCCAAAGAACATCCGCGACATGCTCAAGAAGTACTTCAATGGCTTCTCAATGCGGTTCTCTACCAAGGAGTACACAACAGACTGGATCAACTTGGAAGTGGGTATTGCAATGGGCTGTGCAATTTCCCCAATACTGTTCGTGCTGGCAATGGAACTCATCTTGAAAGCAGCAACAAACAACGCGAGACAAACAGACCTTGGCGATGGATACAAGATGCCTCCTCTCAAGGCCTTCATGGATGACACTACAGTGATTTCATCCAGAGAAGACGAGACACGTCATGTGCTGGAGAGGCTGGACGACATAGTTGCCTCATCCAGAATGAAGTTCAAGCCAAAGAAATCACGGAGTCTCTCACTGAGGAAAGGAAAAGTGGCCGGATCTGTGGTCTTCAGTGTTGCCAACCAGGCCATTCCAACAGTCACAGAAGAACCAGTCAAGAGCCTTGGAAGATGGTATGATGATACGCTGAAAGACACACAAAGAGCAAAAGAAACCAAGCAGATGGCGGAGGAAGGCTTGGAGACCATTGACCAGTGTGGGCTCCCTGGCAAATACAAGGTCTGGTGTCTGCAGTTCATGCTGATACCAAAGCTGCTATGGCCTCTGATGATATACGACATCTGCACCAGCATAGTGGAGGCAATGGAAGCCAAAATCAACAAGTTCACAAGAAAATGGCTTGGTGTCCCACCCTGTCTGACTGACATAGCGCTGTACTGTCGCCAAGCAAAGCTGAAACTACCACTGAAATCCATCCTGGAGGAATACAAAGCAGGGAAGATCAGACTTCAAAGCATGCTGGAGGACTCAGGAGACAAGGTGGTAGAAGCAATCAAGCCCCAGCTGAAGACAGGCGGAAAATGGAAAGTTCAAGAGGCGATGGATTCTGCAAAAGAAAGTCTCAAGATCAGAGAAATAACAGGACACACACAGACCAACAGACAAGGACTGGGGGTGACCAAAACTGAATGGTGGTCAAAGGCCAAAGGAAAAGCCAAAAGAGACATGATGATTCAGGAGATGAGAAAAGAAGAAGACCAAAAAAGACTCCAAAAAGCAGTCCAGCAGAGCCAGCAAGGGCAATGGACAACGTGGGAGAATGCACTCCAAAGAAGTCTCACTTGGAATGACATTTGGCACATGGCCCCTCTCAGGATCAGCTTCATTCTCAGATCTGCATATGACCTTCTGCCCTCAAATGCAAACCTGGTGAAGTGGGGGAAAACAGACGATCCTGCATGCCCCCTCTGCCATGAAAAACAAACAGTGGAGCATGTCCTAAGCTCATGTAAAGTAGCCCTGGCTCAAGGAAGGTACACATGGAGGCACAACCAAGTGCTCAAAGAGATTGTACAAGTAGTCTGGGCTAGTACCAACACCACAAAAGGGAAAATCAGGACTCCAAAAGCACCCGCAACATTCTTCACGGCAGGAGGCAGCAAATCATGGCCAAGAACAACAGTGCCACTCGAAACATGCAGGCAGAGTCTGCTGGACGGGGCAGATGACTGGGAGTGCACTGCAGACCTCCCAGAATGGAAGAGTCACCCAGAGATCATCAGCAAGAGTGGCATGAGACCAGACATAGTAGTCCACTCCAAGTCAACCAAGCAGCTGATTATGATCGAGCTCACGGTGCCATATGAGAACAGAATGGAGGCAGCTCAAATCTACAAGACTGAAAAGTATGCTGATCTGGCAAACAGCCTGAGGAGAGAAGGCTATCAGGTCAAAGTCCTCACTGCAGAAATTGGAGCTAGGGGGTTTGTAGGAACGTCTGCATACAGCCTCATGAAACAGCTCTCAGTTGCAGGGAAGGAAAAAACCAGAGCCCTGAAAGCAATGGCAGAAGCGGCAGAGAGGTGTTCAAGCTGGATCTGGTCAAAGAGGAACAAAAGTGAACTTCATAAGGCTTAATTTCCCTACAAATATCAGGTGTCCCTGTGGCTCAGTGGTTAAAGCGCGAGTCATTAAGTGGAAAATGAGCATGTCCAGAGGGTCATGGGTTCGAATCCCAGCCATGGCTCGTCCCAAGATGGGAAAAAAAAGGGGGCAGCAGAGGGACATCCGGAGTCATGAACCGGTGTGGCCCAACCCCCCTAGAGTGTCAGGAGATAAGGGCCGAAACACTTGCTTGAAGGGGGCTTCTCTTCTGAGGACTCTCTGCTGCCACGCTCTCCACGAGTTTCTTTCTACATGACTCGAGTGTACCTGCCAATAAAAATCACATGTCATTTGAAAAATCTCTGCTTACTGGTGAATACCGAACTATACAAAGCCTCGTGCCGAATCCTCGTTTCACTCATTAAGGTGGCGTACACTGAAGTATTTTTGTTGCTGTTGCCAATTCCTTGTGGCTATCAATTGCACAAGTTGCAGGTATGGAAAGCGTCTTTGTGATCGTGGGAAAGGCGCAAGGGATCTCAGTAGTGATAACAAAAAGTTCATAATAAATAGAGCTGGGCACCACTTCAAAAACGCATACCGGTGTACAACCTCCTCTCTTGGTCACTAAAAACCGGTCTTTGAAAACCACTGCATGCCAAAACTTCTGGATTAATGCCGACACGCATTCGTTACTTTGGATGCTTCCTCGTCTCCTCTTATCTGCCCCTAACCCCTCTCCCCCTCACCCCATACACTCGCGTGCACACACACACACACACACACACACACACACACACACACACACACACAAACACACTCACACACACGCACATTTTTCTCTTTCTTGAACTGAAAGTAAAGTTTGTTAAAATCTCTTTCTCTATGTTTATGTGTATATAGGTAAGAGAGAGAGAGAGAGAGAGAGAGAGAGAGAGAGAGAGAGAGAGAGAGAGAGAGTGCGTGTGTGGTACACTCAAATCTCTGCTTAAATATAACTGTGCCCGGAACAGCCAAGGCACATGATCTTTACCGCCCAGTGCTCTAGCTCGCATACAAAGAAGCTTCTCAAGAAAGTAGAGGATTTTCTCTTTACGTCCCTGTATGGGTAAACTGTTTTAGGGCCACTTACGATACTGAAGCAGGCATGGACAGATGAAGTAGCTGAGGAGGTTAAGACGACTGCATAGCGTGTGGTGATATCCAAAACTGGGTTAAGGAGACCTGTGTACTGACTAGAGAAAACATGAAAAATGTTTTCAGTCATGATGCTGAGTATTTTGATCGCAAGGCAAGACCCTGGTTCATTCAAAAATGGAAACAAGATTTTTCGTTGCTGTCGGACGAATACCAACAACTGCACATACGTTGGCAGAGGCCTTTCAAAGTTGTGGAAAAAGTGGATGAGGCTGATTACAAGGCCACTGTGGCTGACAAGATGAAGCTGTATTACACCAACTTGTTAAAACAGTATGTGCACATGACCCAGGAAGCTCTGCGCTCAGTTTCTACTATACACGTTGCGGCTGTGATGGATGAAGGGGGAGAAGAGGACTAAAGAAGAATTCCTGTAAGCTTCCACTTGTTTTCTGGAGAAAGAAGGGCCGGTGGAGGACATTCGTTTTGAAGAATTCCTGTAAGCTTCCACTTGTTTTCTGGAGAAAGAAGGGCCGGTGGAGGACATTCGTTTTGGGCCAACATTCACAGCTAGAATTGTTGAAGACAAGGAGCCGGCTGTGACCAGTCTTCTTATGTGGACTAATCTAGGCGAGCGTAAACTGACGCTCTGTGATTCATCGGCGATCCATGTTTAGCAGCAGCCCCTTCTTCATGCAAATCAAGTGGTAGTCTAGAAAACTTGGGGTTATCGCATTAATTTGTTTAACATAGCATGCTCCCATTGTGGTAATGTAAAAAAAAAAAGAAAGAAAGAAAAGGGGAAGGTGATCCAGTTTTTTTGTAGACCAATGCAGACAGAACAGTGTGATGAGTTTGATGCTAATTAGTTGAGCAAGGTGGAGTACCTGTTAAAGATAGACTTTTCTCAAAGGTATAAGCGAAGTCCCATTAGACCTGAGATAGGTCAAAGACACATTTTCCACATCTTGGTAGATAGTTTCAGTTTATAGTCATGTCATTTTGACTTTAGATTGTGTTGTTTTCAGCAGGGCGATGAGGCGTCTGTTACGTATGACGGACGGGGCTGTAGTTCAGTGTTTCAAGGATGATATCATTGCTACCAAAATCTTGGGAGCTGCATCTCGAAGCTCTCTGTACAGAATTTGGTGGGCTGGATGCAACAATAATCCTGCTCATCCTATAAAGTGCTTCATTGAATTTTTCATGACTGGGATTTTAGGGGCACCTGGTCGGTCATGGTGTCATTCTCTATCTTGGCAGTTCCTTTGTCTGCGACTTGACACAGCGAAAGGCCAATTTAATCAGGTTCAGTAATTAAAAACTGCGAAAAAGCCTGTCGCACTTTAAAGGATCCGCTTTTTAGTGACTCTGTTGTTTGATTCTCAGATCCGGAAGCTCCCATTCTGCCGCAAAAAGGAAATAGAGTGTGGCAACTCATGCACTTCATCATTAGCAAATTTACTGAGAGGAACAATGCAGCAATGGAACAGGAGTGCGTAACTGTTTTATGGGCAATGGACAAAAAATGAATTGTATCTCAGCAGCAGCATCTTGTGTAACAAACTGATCATCAACTGATGGCTTTTCTTCAAAAAGCCAAACATTCAAACGGCAGTTTACTGAGGTGGGCTTTTCTGTTATAATCGCATTCTTTCACTGTGCACGTGCTTCTTGGCAAGGAAAATGTACTGGAATAATAGTTTGATTTTGGTCTCCTGTTGAGGTTAAAAGAAATTGGCGTTTCACCTCAAGCAAGGGGAGGGTATGTGTGTGTGGTCACATTCAGGCTGTCACTGGGACATTATCCTCTCTCCTCATTACTCCCTTTGATCTCTCTTGGAAGCTATCCAATTTACTTAAATTCTTATTTGAAATGTATAAAACACTGGCTCAGGTTAACAAGAATGAATGACGGCAGGATACTCTTTAAAGGTTACAGGGTGCTGTTAAGTGTAGATGACAATGGTAAAAGGACATGGGCTTCCCTTGTTCGACTGTGTTTGAATTTATATGGATATGGATTTGTTTGGGATAACCAAGGTGCAGAAAATATATCAGAATTTCTGAATTGTTTAAAACAGAGGATTACTGATTGCAGGTGGCAGGACTGGCATGTCCATATGTATGATTGTGATAGATTTGCTCAGTAGAAACTCTTTAAATCAACACATATGTTAGAAACCTTATATTGGGATGAAAATGAATAGATTTATCAAATGTGCACTGACAAAATTTAGATTTCGCGTGTTTGATATCGCATGCCATCGCCTCAGGTATAGTAATGATGTTGAAAATGAACTGACATGTCGACTCTGTAATAGAGCAAGAGATGATGAAATACATTTTTTGTTTTGCTGTCAAGCTCTGAACGACCTTAGAATAAAACTTACTCGATCCAAATATTACACCGAACCGTGTAATTTCAGGCTAATTTTCTTACAATCGACAAGGAACGAGAATACACTTTTAAATTTAGCTATGTATATTTATGAAGCAAATAAGAGAATTCGGACAGTAATGTCTTAATGTACTCTGCTTTTTGTAACATATCTACATTTTTTCATTATTTTATTTTGTTACGTATTGGGAATGTTGTATGATGCATTTATGAAACCCCATGCAGTATAGGGCTGTAGCCTTAAACTGAATAAAACATTCGCATTTCCTTTGATCTATGTGCTACCGTGTTCCTGCTTTGGGGTTGGCAAACATACATTTCTTGTCATTTGTGTGGGAATGCTTTGTCGCTGTGGTCGATAAACTTTGAAAAAAAACAAAACAACACTTTTGTGTCTGGGTGTGACACTGGTTTCATTGTGGACCACAACTCTTGTTTTCATACTGGACCAGAGCAGCACACTATGTGACGGCACGGTTTAGGTTGCTGACTGGGGTCTGACTGTTGTATGATGCATTTATGAAACCCCATGCAGTATAGGGCTGTAGCCTTAAACTGAATAAAACATTCGCATTTCCTTTGATCTATGTGCTACCGTGTTCCTGCTTTGGGGTTGGCAAACATACATTTCTTGTCATATGTGTGGGAATGCTCTGTTTTGGTCTGTTTGGGGCTGGGTAAAATTCACAGAAAGCATGATAAGGAAACTGAGTTTTTGTTCCTGCCCTTTTTAACGAGGAAAAGGTAACAGGTGATTTTATAATTGATTTGTGATTGCTGTAGTTGTACCGATTTAACATACTGTTGAATAGTAGTTACACTGCAGTAATTTCATTAGTACCCTTGATCTGTGGAAATTACTACGCTTTATTGGTTTTCATGCAGGGCTGCATCAAGATTTTTTAAAACTTTATAATGTTGCAATAAGTTGAAATTGACACTTACGGGGAATATTGCTCTTGGGCAAAGGGAAGTGATTTTGCCTTAGGGATCGCAGGTCTGTTTGCTATGTAATTACTGGTATTGATTTTAAGTGGAGAGTGGTTATCTATACCCTTATTCTGGCTGGTAGTTTTTCTTCCTTTTTTAACCCCTTCATATTTTTTTTTCGATCTAAATCCACTCAGTGATGGGTGGGCAAAGCGAAGATTGAGCTGGGGGAGGGTCTAAAGAAGTGTGACTATACACTAATAAGATCTTCCACTTTCATTATTCCTGCTGTTGACAATGATCGGAAACTGGTGGTGTAGCTGGTGCACTGAGAGAGAGTTAGCCTTTCAACCCGGCCAGGTGTGAAGCGGCGGTCGCTCAAAGAGCTGACGGGAAGATGAACCTTCAACTACTACAAGTGTCTGAGTGAAGTTCACCACTTCCCCTTCTGCTCAAAGTGCCAACCACCCCCACTGATAACCCACTGATAAAATGCAGTGCTACTGTCATGTAATCTCATGGCATTGTATATGTGATCAACCTGTAATTCTTAATGGTGTGGCTCTCGTCACAGCCTTGAGCAAGAGTGCTTCAATTCTCTGACAATGCCATTTTAAAAGTTCTGAACTACGTTTTCCAAAGTGAATCAGTTGATACATGACGTCAAAACTAAGGCTGTGGCCTTTGATCTAAATCAATGACCTCCCTGCTTTAACACTTTCAAGGCTTGCTGCGGACCACAGAAACACTTGAAGAGATGAACTGATGAATTAATCATTGTGGCTTGTTCAAATTGTTTATGGGGGACTGCGCAAAGTAAACTTCTTTTAATAGATTGTAATAAGTGGATATGATAAGTAGGGGTAGACGGAGGGGCTCTCTATGCATAGGTCTGAAGGAAAGTTCCTTTGACATGGAACTGGGTGAGGATCATGGTCTTCCTTTCTCTCTCTTCTGGCGGTAGGAGCAGCTCTCCAGTACAAGTGCATCAGGAAAACGGGCCGGGGCTGGCGGATTGTCAAAATGACTCTATAATGGCTCATAATGCAATATTCCTTACACCTTTGCTCTTAAGAGTGTTTGTGCTACTGATTTACAGAACTGAAAACAAGGACAAGAGAATTTCAAAAGCAATGGATAGAACAACGCAGGTTAAGTGAATTTTAATATCAAAATATCACTTTGACTGCATGAAACGCAAAATGAAACAAAGGTCTCTAGAAATAGATTTGGGAAAATTTTATCTCCCGCTGGCTAGTTCCAGCACTGTTCATCTGCACATGAACTCTTTTGAGGGTGAAGGCATGTTCTATCAATCTGATTTCAAGAGCAGTCCGGAGTATTGTACTTATTTTCTTAACGATCCACATGGTGAACAAGATACAGAGGTTGGTTGTCTCTGGTATGACGTCACGAATGGAATTGGCTTGCTGATGTAATGGGTCATCTGCCTGCACCCCATGTTGGCGCGGATTCCGGTCACATTCTTTGCCAGCATCTCGGGAACAGGGAACAGGGACCTAGGTTGTTTTATTCTGGGCTGATCCAATGAAAAACAAAAGAATCTCATGTGGGGAGAGAGCATCGCTCACACAGGGAAACACCAAGCTCTATTTTTATCACGAGGTACTTGAGTTAAACCAGTGTCATGGGCTGCTGGTGAACGGCTGTTGTTTATTTATTTATTTTTTAATTCACTCCATTAGCTACTAAGTGTTAAAATCGCATCACCATGCATGGTTATAAGATTGACAATCAGATTGACAATCTGTCAAAAGAAAGCGACAAGACAATCAAATGAAGAGTGAGTGAAATGAGCAACATGGCTTGTACAGACAAGCAGAGAGCCCACTCACAGATACAAGCAGGCAAATCTAACTATTGAATAACCTTGGGCGGATAGGTAGAAGTTAACGACTCAAATCGATTAAATCAAAGAAAGCTTTGTGTCTAAACAGCTGTGGAGGGGGGAGGGGGGGGGATAGTTGCGAGGCACTGGACGCATGAGATTTCTGGGTTTGTCACTGGATTCTTGCATTGATAGATCGATATCTGTGTGGAGGAAGTGCGGCAGATCAGACCCCTTTGTGATGTGCAGAAGTAGTTCAAGAGGCAGAGGTGGCTGAGAATTTGAGTTGTCTCTTACGTTTGCCATTCTGGCACGTCGATCACTATTCCGTGCGTGTTTTCTGATGTAAAGTGGAAGCGGTGTCTGGTTGTTGAATGGATCTGGTGTGGGAAGGAGAGAGAAGGGGAGGGGAAGGGGGTGAAGATCGACAAAGACTTTTTGATGTAAAATGCCGACAAGAGAGAGAGAGAGAGGAGAGAGAGAGAGAGAGAGAGAGAGAGAAGAGAGAGAGAGAGAAGGGGGGGGGGGAGCGCTATCGTACCTTATCATACGGAAAGTTTAGGAGAAACTGGTGTTGGAGAAGACTGCATTGGACTGTGAATGATTGCTGAAAATGCATCATGTATAGTGATGAAATGATGATTGATCTGAAGAACAGCAGCAGATAAACAGTGTGGCGAAAATCCTATGGAATGGCGACCAGAATTAATGGGTTTTAGTTTGGATGACTGTGAGAGTACAGCAGAGCTTCCAAAATGGGAAAACCATCCAGAGATCATCAGGAAGGGTGTCATGAAATCAGATATTATACTCCACAAGGGTTCATCAAAACAACTGAATTATGATCCACACCCTACAACGTATTCAAAACAATGCCGCACGCCTTGTACTCAAGAAGAAAAAGACTGACCACATCTCCCCTTTTCTGTCACAACTTCGCTGGCTTCCTGTATCCAAACGCATACACTATAAACTCGACACTATCTGTTACAAGTCCCTCAACAATGCAGACCCTGACTATCTAACCAGTTTACTCAATATCTACACACCCTCAGGCACCCTCCGGTCTTCCTCTGATCCTCTCACTTTCTGGATTCCACGCACCTAACTCAGTACCTTTGGCCCACGTGCCTTCTCTGTTTCTGGCCCACTCTCCTGGAACAAACTTCCACTCTCTGTCCGTCAACTGCCTACTTTCTCTTCCTTTAAGACTGCTCTTAAAACTCATCTCTTATCTTCTTCCTAATAGTCCTCTCCACGACTACTATACTACTCCAACTGCAGCCTGTACTCACTCGGCATGGGAACCTGAAATGCATATATTTCCCCTCTCTTTCGATAGTTTGGTTAGATTTATGACACGCATGGAGGTGTGTGAGTGTGCGTGTGTCTGCGTGAGTGCTGGTGTGTGTGTGTGTGTGTGTGTGTGTGTGTGTGTGTGTGTGTGTGTGTGTGTGTGTGTGGAGGGGGGGGGGGGCGGTTGCATCCAGCAATATTTGTACATAATGTTTCTTCTTTTGAATTAGTTGTGTTTAGAGCCATATGGCCCACAGCGTGTGCGTGTGTGTGCATTAGTATTTATGGTTTGATATTTATTTTGTACATGATTTTCCTTTCTGTTCCTTTGTTTAGAGCCATAACGCATGTGCAGTTGTGTGTGGGTGTGTCTGCGTGAGTGTGTGTGTGTGTGTGTGTGTGTGTGTGTGTGTGTGTGTGTGTGTGTGTGTGCAGATTTTTTTTTCATGCGCTTAGAGTTGATTTTATCAAGATTTTGCGCATTATAAATACCATTATTATTATTATTATCATCATTATCATTACACTCAAAGGTGCCAGTGGCACCCAGAGAAATACTGTCATCAACTGTCGAACCAACCAGCCAGAAGCAATCCTGCACCATTCTTGGAAGTCAGCGCTATTTTGACATTGGCTGCAGGGCATTCCATTAAGGCGTCAGGGTCATAATTGCTCCCTTGAGATGGTCACAGGACGCGATAGACACACCCTCCATGGAAGCGCCCGTGTGGGCATACCAACCCACATTTCATAACTTCAGAGCCCACCGGCTAAAGACGCCGCCACAAAGTAAACTGCTGCGCGGATCGCGCAGCCCCACTCGTTATTTTGCAGACAAGTGAAAACAGTACAACTCCGACACAGCCAGGCTTTTGCCACACGGTCTTACGTGCGCTCTGAAAAGCATTTCAGGTTGCAGTCGTTCCCACTGTCATCAGCACTTTCCTGTGATCGATGGGTCTTTCCTCACCGCCAATGGGCCTTTCACCAGACTTAGCCAGAAGACAGAGGAAAAGATGTGATTTATATGAAGTGTATATGCGTGATGTACGTCGTATGGATTCATGTACAATGTATGACGTCCTGTAAAATGTATGATGTGTCATGTCTGATCATGTATATTTGATATGTAATATTGTGTGATACGCCTGATGTGTGTTGCTGGTGATGTAGTGTGATATATCTGATATTGTGTGATTTGTAATATTATGTGCTTTGTATAATGTGGGGTGTGATGTCGTATGATATGTGCAGTGTTATGTACACTAATATCTGACGTCCCATGTTGTTATATGTGATGTTTTTATGTGTGATGTTGTGTGCAATTATGTGTGATGTTGTGTTGTGAGTTTCTGTGGAGATACCGGGGAATCTTCCAGTGCAAACAGCTCCCTGCCGTCTGGAAACTCTGTGCTGTTTAGTTCTTCTTTTCTATCATTCTCTTTATTTCTGAATTTTTTCTTTTGTTATTCTTTCCCCTACTGTCTGTTATGTTTACTTCTAAATAAGGAGTCGGCTTGGTAGAGGGCGTCGATTTTAATCTCGGCATCAAAGGTGACTTCACGTCAAGCAAACGAGAAGATGCAAGAAAGGTTATTCTAATCCCCTTTCTGAGTGTTGTTTGGAATACAGAAACGGGCTAAGACGAAAACAAGCTTAACGCAGCGAGTTGGCGCGTGGCACATTAAAGAAATTGCTTGAAACCGAATCTGCTGACAACTTGTTCGTACCACTTCAAAGTGTGTATGTATTACTAAGATGCAAATTATCTTCGATTTGTTTGTATGTATTACTAAGATGCAAATTATCTTCGATTTGTTTTTCGTTCTTAGTTCATGCATTGAATGTCGAATTGCGTTTGAAAATCGAACACTTGTAGGGAAGTGGCTACAGATCTTTTCAGAGAGTTGCTTTTGTAGAATCTCTTCCAGCTGTGCATCACTCGTGGGTATTCCGTCAACAATGATGGAACAGACGGAGGCGATCGTTTTGGCCTCCATAACTTGGTCCTGTTCAGCAGGAGCGCACCCAGGAGCCCTTGACAGAGTGTCTGTAGTCATGAAATTTCCCTGCACTATACACAACGTCATGGGAAGCTTGCTTCAGTCTCATATGGAATCGTTATCTTCTAGGTGTGAGTTCTTCCCACAGCTTCGTCTTCAAAAGTGCCAACAGAGGTTTGGAGAATGTCTCAACTGTAAATTTTGGGAGTCCAAGCAAATAGTCCGCACACTTCTCGCAGCACTAAGTCACAGCAAAGACTTCTTTTTCTACTTGTGTGTATCTTTGTCCTGTTGTAGTAAGTGTTCTTGAGGCAGTTTACCAGCTTCCCGTCAGGTTTTTGATTTTGAAGTAGTACGCCTCTCAAGCCAAACGAAGAAGCATCCACTGAAAGTTTTGTATGCTTGTCTGGACTATAATGTGCAAGTGCAGGTGTTGAGCTCACAGATTTGTTTCAGTGTTCATAATACTCTCTGAGGTTCATTCCAAGTCAAGCCAGTTTCCTTTTTCAGCAGACATATTTCGCAATGGTTTTGTTTTGCCGGCTACGTGAGGTACGAACGCTCAAACACTGGGAGTTGGAAGTGGCTTGGACTTTGTCTGGATCCATCCGAAGACCTTCAAGTGATATTATGCCACCAAGGAACTTGACCGAACCAGCTTAGAAGCTGCGTTTTTCGTTGAGCTGACACCAGCTTCTTTCATCCTCTGTAGGACAACGCTGAGTTGGCTGTCATGCTCTTGCTGATCATTTCCTGTGACTAGACATCGTTGGCATCGCAGGTGATACAAGATATACCCTCCAGGATGCGAGTAATCTCTCAAGGGAAATCTTCCTGTCCTGAACCGATACCAAAAGAGCAGACGTTTGTAACAGTATCTTCCGAAAGGAGTGATAAACATGGTAAGCTCTTGACTGTCTTTGTCGAGTGGTCTTTAGTGAAACCTCCATTGCAGTCCAGTTTGTGAGCACTGTGCCATTATCTTGTGCTAGTAACAGATCTGTTGTGGGTAGTGGAAAATTCGCCCAGTGTACACTTTCATTGAGCTTGGCGAAGTCGATGCATAATCTGACTATCCTATAGGGTTTTTGCACTGCCACGCTTCGTGCACACCAGCCCGTCAGGGTCTCTACTGTATGGACGATGTCTTGTTCCTCTAAACTTCTGAGTTCTTCCTCGACTTTTTCTTGGAAGTGGAAGACTACAGGGTGTTGTGATGGCAAATGACAATCAATTCCTTGTAATTTATAGTGTGGATTTTTTCTTATCTTCCAAAAGATTCATGTAAACAATTCTGGGAACTCTGTACCAATGCGTCTCATCTTTGACAGTCCTGAATCTCAATTGTTTGGTCTTCCCAGTGTTGGTTCTTTCAGATATATCACAACATGCAAGTCTTTGTCTGATTATGTTTTTCCCACTGACAGCGTTGCATGGACTCGACCGACAACATGTATTTTGCTCTGGACTGGCCCAAATAATTGCTTGTGTCTTCATGATCAGTAGTGAGTTTTGCTTGATGATCTCTCACGTACGACGGTCACGTCTACGCCATTGTCGATTTTAAAATTTACAGTACGACTGCGTTTGGTGGAAATCACTTGGACAATTACATACCGGTTTACTGCACAACACAATGATGGTTCTTCAATCACTGATTCCAGTAAGCTGCCATCCTCTTCTTAGTACATTTTCTGTATGGAGCATCTTTTGCTGGACAGTCTTTCTTACTCTGAGATGGCCATTTTCCACACCTGGAACAATTGTGTTACAATTTAAAAGGAAGAGAGGGTGAGAATTTTGTGAAAGACGTAGCAATAATGACGCGTTGCACGCCTCCTTTTATTTATCGCTTTTACATCTTTGTATTTTCGGTCAGTGTAGTGCTATTGTTGATTTGTTTAAAACGTGTGGAAAGTGAATGTACAACTTATTGAACCTGAAGGTCAATGGATTGTTTTTGTTCCTATATTCTTCAACGTTTGTAATTAAAAGGACCCTCTTCGTTTCAATACCGCCTGGTGTATTTTGTCGTCTGCGAGCTGAACACCTACCACAGGATCTACAACGAACTCTTACAAGCTAGAGTACTGCACTTACCTTGTACTGAGGAAGTCAGCGCATTTAGCATTGTAACATTTGGGGGCCAAGCCGAAGATCCTGCTACATTGGTGTTTATTCCAGAGACATTATTCACTAGCCTGTACTAAACGAACTGCGATTTTAAAGGCGGCAGTCCAGATCTACGTCGACAAACACCGTCACGTACTGCATCGGCTGCCGTCTGAGAAGAATCGAAACTTAGATCAAAACGTTCAGCGTTAAGAAAGTCTTCAGCCGTATTTCCGTACACATAGGGGTGTGTACAGCGTTTAGTACATCGGGCAGGTCCAGGGAAGTAGAGGAAACGGTCGCCTGTGTCTGCAAGAGCAATTAGGATTCTACAGAGCTAGGAGAGTCAAACGGAAGACTGCTGCCTGAGTCTGTAGTTGAGCACTGGAAGGCACTGTTTCAGTGACTGATTGCTGACGTTAGTCTGAGTTATCATGGAATACGTGAAGATTGGAAAGGAACTAGGCCTTGCAGGTGATGAACTCAGGGGATTTGTTCAAGAGGCTGAGGCTGCAGCAAGAGAACTGGAAAAACGAAAACGAAAGTTAGAATTGGCAGCAGAAGAGAAGAAAGACAGGAAGAACGTGAAGAGAAGAAAAGACAGGAAGAGAAGACTAGAGCAAGAAGAACGCGAAGAGAAGAGAAGACTTGAAGAATAAGAACGTGAAAACAGGAAATGACAGGAAGATAGAGAAAGAGAAGAGCGAGCTGCTGAAAGAGAATTGAAAAGACTTGAAATAGAACATCAAGAGAAAGAGAGACAAAGAGAATTTGAACTGCGGATGGCAGAAGTGAAAGCTCAAAATGGCGAACGCATTTTCCAGTCAGAAACTGAAGTTGCCATGAGACCTCATCTTCCAGCTTTCGTAGATAGGAAAGACAACCTCGACAGTTATCTGGAACGTTTTGAACGCCATTCAGAAGCAATGAGATGGCCGAAAGAACAGTGGGCTACCAACTTAAGTGCCCTTTCGACTGGTCATGCCCTTGAAGTATACTCAAGACTACCGCGAGAAGAAGCAAATGAATATGAAACACTGAAAGCGGAACTTCTTCCAAGTTATGATTTTCCTGAACAAGGCTTTCACAAACGTTTCCGGTCCAGTAGGCCAGAGAAGAACGAAAGTCCTGCTCAATTCCTGACCAGGATTCAAAAGTATCTAGAGAGATGGCTGGAAGAAAGAAAGACTATGATGGATTGTCATATCTGGTCCTGAAAGAACAATTTGTAGAATCCTATCCTAAAGATCTCGCATCCCACCTTCTACAAGAGCCTGAAATCCCTGACTGAAGCTGCTCAGAGGTTCCTGGAGTCTCACAACCGGACTCTTGACACTAGATCAAAACCATCTACAGACCGAATACGACCAGTCCAGGTTCCAAGTACATCAACCCCATTGTTGAAATGCTTCAACTGCGGACGCCTGGGTCACAAGGCTGCTGAATGCAGACAGCCCAAGCATTCAGATAAACGTAGCCCTCCACACTTCAGTCATGAAGACCAGAAAGACCAGCGCCTGGGTGGAAATAAAAGAAGCCTAACATCTGCCAATGTTGCCATCAGGGAGAGGAGTTAGGAGAGACACCCGTTGCAGAGGAGATGGAGATCTACCTCACGTCAAGCCGTGACAGCCCTGAAGAGCATGAGAAAGTGGTGCAATGTGCTTTCTTAAACTGTGCCAAGAGTGATCTGAGTGTCATGCCTGTGGTGAGGGGACATTATGATGATAAGGAAGTACAGGTGCTCAGATATACAAGGTGCAGTGGAGTCATCATTAAGAAGGACCTTGTTCCAGAAAAGCAGTTTACTGGCAAGAACGGCTACGTACGATATATCCATGGACACGTTGAGGCCGTCCCCACAGCTGATGTTGAAATTTCTACACCGTTCTTTGTTGGGAAGGTGAATGCTTTGTGCCTGCCCAGTCCTCCTCATGACGTTATCATCGGCAATGTTGAAGGTGCCCGTGCAGCTGAAGATTCTGACCCTGAGTGACCACACACCTGTGCAGTCACAACACGTGCACAATCCAAGAAGGAAAAGGAAGGGAGATCTACACCATTGAAGATCAGCAAATCTACAGATATTCCAGAAGTAACCAGAGAGAAACTGGTCCAGTTACAGCAAGCTGACCCTTCTCTGCAAACATGTGCCAGCAAAACAGACGCCATGACCAGGGGTAACACCGAGGTATCCTTTGTTAAGAAAAAAGGTGTCATGTACAGACAGTACAAGAAAAAAAAGTGTAACTGATGGGGGTCAAATCACTTGCCAAGTTCTTGTTCCAGCCAGTCTACGAAAACTTGTGATGGAGTTGGCCCATGACTCTATCCTTGAAGGCCACATGGGTGTCAAGAAGACCACAGACAAAATCATAGCAGCCTTCTACTGGCCAGGTGTCCAGGGTGATGTTGCTCGCTTCTGCAGATCCTGTGACGTGTGCCAGAAGACTGAACCTAAAGGAAGAACTCCAAAGGTACCCATGGAGAAGATGCCACTAATTGACAGACCTTTCAAGAGGGTGGCCATCAACCTCATAGGAGAAATCAAGCCAGCCAGTGAATCAGGACACCGATACATCCTCACTTTGGTAGACTATGCCACCAGGTATCCTGAGGCAGTCCCACTGAAACGCATCGATACTGAGACCGTTGCTGATGCCATGATTGACATCTTCAGTAGACTGGGTGTGCCTGACGAAATATTAAGTGATTTAGGGACCCAGTTTGTATCTGACTGCATGAAGGAGGTTGTTCGTCTGCTCAGTGTCCGCCAGTTGACCACCACGCCCTACCATCCCATGTGCAACGGCCTGGTAGAGAAGTACAATGAAGCATCAAAGGCCATGCTGAAGAAGTTGTGTGCTGACCAACCACGACAATGGCACAGATATATCAATGCCTTGTTGTTCGCTTACAGGGAAGTCCCTCAAGAATCTACTGGGTTTTCTCCCTTTGAGCTACTGTATGGCCGGACTGTGCGAGGACCGATGCACATCCTGAAAGAACTGTGGACAAAAGAAGTGGAATCTCCAGAAATCAAGAACAGCTATCAATATGTATTTGAGCTGCGTGAACGCATTGAAGATACCCTACAGTTAGCCCGAAGTGAACTAGAGAAGTCTCAAGGCGAAAGCAAACACAACTATGACCGGAAGACCAAGGTCAGGAAATTTCAGCCTGGTGACAAAGTTCTTGTCCTGCTGCCTACTGACAATAACAAGCTGCTGATGCAGGGGAAAGGACCCTATCCTGTAGAAGCAGTCAAGGGGCTGAATGGTTATGAAGTGAAAATCAAAGGCAAGCAGAAGATTTTCCACGCAAATATGCTCAAGAAATGCTTTGAACGAGAAGAAAAGCCAGCTACAGACGCACATGCTGCTGACTTTCAAGAATGGGAACCACCTTACCCATCCGGTGATGGTGACAACTTCACTGAAGAAAATTTTGTGAACGATGAAGAACTGTTGGAACTGAATGATTTCAAATCCCAGGAAACTATTGACAGTGTAGCTTTTAGGTCACAACTGAACAGCCAGCAACAAACAGAAATACGCGGACTGTTAAATGAGTTCTCAAGTATCTTCACTGAGTTTCCAGGAAAAACAGATCTGATTCAGCATGAAGTGAATTTGACATCACCCGAGACTGTCAGGTCAAAGCCCTACCCATTGCCTTATGCTACCAGACAGTCGCTGAAAGAGGACATGAAAGACATGTTGAAACTGGGAGTTATACGAGAGTCCCGAGGGTCGCTATACGCGTCGCCAGTTGTCGTTGTCAAAAAGGAAGATGGTACTAACCGAGTGTGCATCGATTTTAGGCAACTCAACAAGCTGATTTACCTAGATCTTGAACCCATGCCTACAGCTGCTGACCTTTTCCAGAGACTGAGTGGAGATAAAAATTTTTCCAAGATCGATCTCAGCAAGAGGTATTGGCAAGTCCCCATACCAGAAGAAGACATTCCAAAGACTGCGTTTGTGACTCCAGATGGGACATACGAGTTCCTCCGAATGCCCTTCGGTATGAAGAATTCTGGAGCAACACTCAAGAGGGGCATGAGAAAACTACTGGGCAACGTGGAAGGTGTCATATACTACTGGGATGACATCCTGGTCCATTCCAAAACATAGACAGAACACCTGGAAATTCTTCGGAAGCTGTTCAAACGGCTGTCTTCTGCCAACTTGACTGCGAGATCCAGCAAGTGTGTTATTGGCGCTGATGATATTGACTTCATTGGTCACCGTCTCCAGGAAGGAATGAAAGGGGTGCTCAAGGACAACGTGACAAAAATTCTAGAAGCACCTCGTCCCCAGACAAAAAAAAAAAAGTGCGGTTCTTTCTCGGCTTTGTGGGGTTCTACAGAGAATACATTTCTCACTTTGCAACTGTGACTGCTCCAATGTCGGACCTTCTGCGCAAGGGGAAGCCCAACCAACTGGAGCAGGGAGATGCACAAGACGAGCCTTCAACACTGTGAAGAACTTTCTGTCCGAGGAACCTGTGCTACGGTTGCCTGACCCTAACAAGACGTTTGTGCTCAGCATGGATGCCTCTGAAGAGGGTGTTGGTGCAGTCCTCATGCAGGAACATGACGGGAAGCTGTTCCCAGTCTCGCACGCCAGCAAGAAACTATCCAGGGCAGAGCAGAGGTATGCGACCATGGAGGAGTGCCTTGCTATTGTGTGGCAGTACGAAAGTTTGAACTGTTTCTCCAGGGGGTTCACTTTGTGTTGCGTACTGACCATAAACCTTTATCTTTTTTTAGAATCTGCGAATTTTGTGAACAGTAGGGTCATGCGCTGGGCCATGTACCTTCAGAACTTTGATATGAAGGTTGAATATGTGAAAGGCACAGACAATCTGGCTGCAGGCTTTTTAAGTCATGCGTGAATAAATGAGACTTGTACTGGTTGTACACTTTGAACTGGGTGTGTGTTGCCAGTTGATCTTTGTTTTAAAGTCATTTGACATTTCTTTTAAATTGTAAAAATTTTTAGAAATTTGGGAAATTTCTTAAAGTGGGGGGTTATGTTACAATTTAAAAGGGAGACAAGAGAGGGTGAGAATTTTGTGAAAGACGTCATAGCAATAATGACGCGTTGCAAGCCTCCTTTTATTTATCGCTTTTACATCTTTGTATTTTCGGCCAGTGTAGTGCTATTGTTGATTTGTTTAAAACGTTTGGAAAGTGAATGTATGCCTAATTGTTCAGTATTGTTTTTGGATCGATTGATAATGCGATCGGAATATTCAAGATTATGTTAGAATGTTCACCAGGTTTCCGTAAGTTGCTAGTGCTTTGCCGAAGGTTCGAGGAGGTTGTAGAAGCTGACCGAATTACATTTGCATACGGTCGTCGCGATTTCATTGGTTAAGCTTACTGACATGCAGAATATTCTAGAAAAGAATAATCAAGTATGTTCGAGAATATTCTTTCGATATTATATAAAAGAATGAGAGCCGTGCGACTAAGGGGGAGAGAGAGAGAGAGAAATGAGATTTGTTGAAGAGTTCTAGTCTAGAAGTGTTCGAGTCATCATTGAGTTCAAGTCTAGTCGACGAGAAGCTGCCATTAGTAGAATATTCGCTGTTGCATGTACGATTGAGTTCCTGTACGACTTATTGAACCTGAAGATCAGTGGATTGTTTTTGTTCTTATATTCTTCAACGTTTGTAATTAAAAGGATCCTCTTCGTTTCAATACCGCCTGGTGTATTTTGTCGTCTGCGAGCTGAACACCTACCACAGGATCTACAACGAACTCTTACAAGCTAGAGTACTGCGCTTACCTTGTACTGAGGAAGTCAGCGCATTTAGCATTGTAACAAATTGCTTGTTCTGTAAGTTGAATTTTCACATTTTCCACCTTCTTTCTGTGAAGTTTTTGAATGCATGTTTCTGTTGCGTCCAACTTTCCTTTCGTTAAACATGCGCTGCACTTGTGCAAAATCACCCTCAGATGACATTGGCTATAGTTGCTGCTTTGAGCTTTCAAACGCTCTTCCGATGACCGCACATTTGATTGTATCAGCTGTTCATCTTTAATGAATTTTTTTCTCTCTCAGCCCCTCTTCTCTTACACCAGTGACCACTTTGTCCCTGATTTTTTTTTCTTCAAGAGTGTTGAAATTGTACGCTTTAGCTAATTTTGTTTTATTGCTGCCATGTATGCCTCAACTGATTCTGATTCCTCTTGTTTTCTGGGATGAAACTTCGTGAGTGTCTCCTACAAAAATATATTTCAGTTCCCGTGACTTTCATCAAACAATTTTTGTCACCTTCAGCTTCAGACTTAAAATCGTCATTAAGTTTCGCAGGGATCTGGTCTATTAGTTGCGAGAAAACAGCTACCTGATAGGCGTGGTGTTCCTGCTTATCCAACCTACTAGCCACAGCGTAATTTTGAAATTGCCTTTTGAATCTTTTCTAGTTGTATAAAAAAAAAAAAGTAGCCATCCAGAAACACCTTTTCTGGTGTCGGTAGGTTTGCTGTGAGTGCCCCATTAGAGGATCCTTTTGTCAATTTATTGAGCTATTTTCAGATGTCTTTCAATCAACAGAGAAGATTGCTACTTACGCTCTTCTTTTCTCGTTCATTTTTCTTAATTTTCTTTTTTTCTGATACTCCTGACACCATGTATAATTTATTTCTAATGTAAATAAACAGGCGAGTTGGCGTGGGGAAAAGCGTTAGTTTTGATCCAGCTGTCCGAGGTGACTTCACATCAAACATGACAGGAAATGAGAATATGCAGGGGAGGTTATTCTACACAGTCTTTGTGCGTGCATAGTCCATTCCTCTGTTTTTGTTTGGTAAACTGTTCTGTATTTTCTTCTCTCGTAGAAATTTTGTTGTAATCTGGCAACTAGAAAGTGATAACGTACACACCGTCTAGAGTAGACACTAGCTGTCTCATCCTGCAGTTTTTCTTTTGTCCATATGGCTTGTAAGTGTATCTTAGTTGTAAATTGTTTTTCAGTTTGTTTATTTGCTTTGCTTTCGCACGCCAGGGGCTTAAAACAGAGGGGGGGGGAGGGGGGGGGGGGTTGCTAAGAGCTCTCAGTACAGCCTAGTTTTATCAACGCCATCTACAAAAAATGAAATACGTCAAGATGCTAAAAATGACAGACGGTTTCTGTAAGAACTACATTTGCTGTTTGTTTCCTTTCCAGGATCTTCTTCTGTCCCAGTTGACGGCCCTGAAATGGTCTTGTGTGGTTGACTGCACAACAATAATAAAATATGTGATGCTGTTGTGTGTGTGCGTGCGTGCGTGCGTGCGTGCGTGCGCGCGCGCGCGCGCGCGCGCGCGCGTGTGTGTGTGTGTGTGTGTGTGTGTGTGAGTTGTTATGTGTGAAGTTAGATGTTGCAATGTGTGATGTTGTAATGTGTGACGTCATGTGTTGCTCCGTGTGATTTTATGTAAGCCTATTTTATGGTGCTCTCTCTCTCTGTCTCTGTCTGTCTGTCTGTCTGTCTGTCTGTCTGTCTCTCTCTCTCTCTCTCTCTCTCTCTCTCTCTCTCTCTCTCTCTCTCTCTGTGGGGTCGTGACTTGACACTGAAGCGCAGAAGTTTCTTCCAACTTGACAAAGAGAGAAGCCAGTCAGGGTCGCCATTCTCTGCTACTTGCTGATTCCTGAGATATGCCATCCACTCCACTCGCTTTTCGGCTCCTTTTTGCCGGTTTTCATGTCGTTCATGATGAAGAGGGCCAGGGAGAAGAAAGCCGCCTGCATCGCCATGTTTACACTTCGGAGCAGACTGGACGGTGTCACCCATGGCCTGCTCCTCACCATGCTGTTCTGTGGCAGTTTGCTGTTGAGGTGCGGGGACGTAGAGCAGAACCCCCGACTCAAGGACAGCCTAAGGCAGACGAGACTGGCCAGCGGTGGACGGACGAGCATGGACAGGACTACGACATCCCAGGACAGCGGGCAGTGGACACCTCCATCTTTCCGGCAGCTTAACCTTGCTGATGTTGTGGAGATACTTCAATCCATGAAAGTTCAGAACGCCACAGCAAACAGTAAGCTCGATGAAGTGGAACGATGTGTAAAAGGACCGTCAGTTCTGCGGGCAACGCACTAAGCATTTTACAACGGGTCCCTCTTTAATATCATTAGCATTGATAATTACGTTATCAGCACAGAAGTCTTCCGTTCAAGCGTGTGGTATACCCACAGATTGACACGACTCGTCAAAATCCACAGATTTCACGCAAAGGGAAAATTTTCACCTTTAACTTTGAAACTGAGCTCTTTCAAAAATGAATGTCTTTGAGGATTCTCAGAAATGACTTTAATCTGGGTGTTCATTCTTAAATGCTTCGATTTAATTATATCAAGGATGAAAATGAAATGAGGTAAGGAACAGTAAACAAACAGTAAATAAGTGGGTAACTTTTGCTCCCATAAGAAAACCTAACACAGAGTAACTTTTATTCAAGACTGGCACAACCTTTTAAACTTGAATAAAGTCAGACAAATGCATACACGAACAATCTAATAGTGGGGGAAAAAACAAGCGCAGGCCAACAACTGAACTGTCTTCATAGTAATGACTTGGCAAAGATTTGGACTAAAGGAAGGGGGGGGGGGGGGGGGAGTTTGAAGATGGAGAAACTAGGAACATGAAATTAAGAAAATATATATTACAGATATGAAAACTCTTCACTAGCTGCATAAGGAACCATCGTAATCTCCCCCCCCCCCCCCTTCCTTAAGTCCAAATCTTTGCCAAGTCATTACTATGAAGACAGTTCAGTTGTTGGCCTGCGCTTGTTTTTTCCCCCACTACTAGATTGTTCGTCTATGTATTTGTCTGACTTTATTCAAGTTTAAAAGGCTGTGCCAGTCTTGAATAAAAGTTACTCTGTGTTAGGTTTTCTTATGGGAGCAAAAGTTACCCACTTATTTACTGTTTATATCAAGGATGTTTAGCGGTTGTAGGAAGATAGATTGGTATCAAGGACGGACTGTTGACGCTTTCGCCGTTTTCTTTCGGTGACTGTAGGTGCCTGCCCACTGGTGTGTATGTCCTGCATCATACATTAACCCCTCTTAGCTGGTAATGTATTACACTTGTTTGTTTGTGTTTGTTTGTTTTCATCTGGGGAGTAAAAATTGTTTGCCATGCTTTCTGTTGTTTTCTTCTTTTTCAGCCATTTTCTCTGTTCTCAGGCAATGTCACCCATTTTGTTCCCCCAATCCTTTATCATTCCATGTCTGTTTTCAGGAGAAAGCCGGTTTGGAGCCTGTCTATAGTTGCCTACTCCTTTGGCAGTGGCTGCTTTCGCTTACCGTAACCAGTACATCGACTGCTACTGTTTTAGTGGACTTAAGTAAATGGATTAGAAAAAAGCTATACAGGAAGTTTGTTCATCACCAGTATCACGGCTAATAGGTGGTTGTTTCTGTGATGTTGGGTTCCATGTCGATGGTACTCTTTGAAATCGCCCCGGACTGAAAAACATAGCAACTATGAGCGCGCACATTGAGTCGAATCCAGAAAGTTACCTGTTTCACATAAGGAGCCTTCAAAGCCAGCTTCACAAATACATCCGGCAGTAGGCATGGGTTCCCTGCTGGCACACGTACCCCCGTTCTGACATTGGATACTCAGACAAGGGTCCAGCCCTGCACACAAGCTGCTCTATAGCAGAACATTGGATTTTCAAAATTCCACACACACACACACACACACACGCACACACGCACGCACGCACGCACGCACGCACTCGCACACGCACACACACACACACACTCATTCACACACACACACACACACACACACACACGCGCGCGCGCGCGCGCGCGCGCGCGCACGCACAAAGAGAGAGAGAGAGAGAGAGAGAGAGAGAGAGTTTTGACACTTTGATCTCTTGTCATTACCAAAGAGGTCTTTTGACAAGGGGGGAGGGGATAACAGAACAATAACATTTACCTCTTCCTTCCATTGCAAACTAATACTACCCACTTATTCTCAGTGTGTATTAGATCAGAGAGAGAGAGAGAGAGAGAGAGACAGAGCACACACACACGCACGCACGCACTCACGCACGCACGCACTCACGCACGCACACACACACACACACACACACACACGCACGCACGCACGCACGCACACACGCACACGCACACACACACACACACACACAGTGATCATGTCTGTTCATTTGCGGCATATTCCTTACGCTACGGGTTCCGACCGACATCACGAAAGTAGTTTGTTTACCTTCGCAAAGGAAGTTTTTTGCTTGTCTGAAGAATACACCAAACAACTTTTGACACTCAAATTACACCCACAACAGCACACCCACACCCACACCCACATATAGACACACACGAGCGCGCGCGCGCGCTCGTAAAATAGGAAAACATTTTATACATTGTCATTGTCATGCTGAATACGACCTGAGGATTACTGTTTTGTGTATTTTTAGTGCCCGTTGTTTGTGAAGTTTGAAAAACACGAATTTGTCGAAAACTTTGTTGACTTCATGAAAGGAGCGTTACTTTCCACACTGATATGTTTATTTCTTTGTATCTAACTTTCTGATTGTAAACTGAAGCAAAAAAAAACAAATTGTAATCGCGATTGTTTCCCATGAGAGTATCAGAAATGCCGATTTGTGGCTTCTAGTGGCTTTCTGACCCAGAGTAATGCTGATGTTATCATAGTGGCTTCTAGTGGCTTTCTGACCCAGCGTAATGCTGATGTTATCATAGTGGCTTCTAGTGGCTTTCTGACCCAGCGTAATGCTGATGTTATCATAGTGGCTTCTAGTGGCTTTCTGACCCAGCGTAATGCTGATGTTATCATAGTGGCTTCTAGTGGCTTTCTGACCCAGCGTAATGCTGATGTTATCATAGTGGCTTCTAGTGGCTTTCTGACCCAGCGTAATGCTGATGTTATCATAGTGGCTTCTAGTGGCTTTCTGACCCAGCGTAATGCTGATGTTATCATAGTGGCTTCTAGTGGCTTTCTGACCCAGCGTAATGCTGATGTTATCATGCTTCTAGTGGCTTTCTGACCCAGCGTAATGCTGATGTTATCATGCTTCTAATGGCTTTCTGACCCAGCGTAATGCTGATGTTATCATGCTTCTAGTGGCTTTCTGACCCAGCGTAATGCTGATGTTATCACTTTCTGACCCAGCGTCATGCTGATGTTATCACTTTCTGACCCAGCGTAATGCTGATGTTATCACTTTCTGACCCAGCGTCATGCTGATGTTATCACTTTCTGACCCAGCGTAATGCTGATGTTATCACTTTCTGACCCAGCGTAATGCTGATGTTATCACTTTCCTTGACCTTTCTTGTCACTGTTCAAAACACCCTCCATTGCTGTTATTTTAAGCTAAAGAAAATTTATAAGTATCTGTTTTCCATAAACAAGCTGGCTGGAAGAGGGGTAGGCGGGTGCGACAGTGAGTGTGAATGATCGAGAAAAGGGTGGGGTGAACTTTTTTTTCACGCTCATACATCAATATTTTCTTTGTGATCTTCACAGTTTGATGACTTGATTTGCCGTTTTTTTCGTCGTAAGTGGAAAATAACGGCTGCAAAGTTACCTTGCCTAATTATGCAGTTGATTTGTATTGTCTATTTTCATAGCTGTTTTATTTATTCTTAGCCAACATTAAAACATCCTTACATTTGTCACACAATGGTCCAGTTTTAGCAGCCGGGCAAAGACAGGAGAATGAGACGCCATTGGGGATACAGATGCCTTTGTTACAAGGCTGGTCGTCACAGGGATCTGCAACCATACGTACCGTCCTCTTTATTTTCATCATTATCATCCGAGCTTAGTGAGAAAACATTGTTTACAGAAAAGATAATCTGTAATGCAGATCGTTCTTATTCTTTTCAAACTTCATCCTCATTGTCATCTTTTCTGTCATGCACAAACATCAAAACGACTGAAACACAAAAACAAGAACAAAACTAGCCATTTACCGACAGAATACCAAACAGTTGTCACATGGTCTTATTCTTTGGTCCGACATCTTTTGTGGAACAGAGACACCAAAACAATAAGGAAAGAGAAATGCAGGGCTGTGAGAATTTTCCCTGATCCAGCTATTTGAAACAGACATAAATCGAAAGACTAATAAGTTCAACAGAGTAGCCGAAGAAGCGAAAGAAACTAAGCGGGAACAATTTTGCGAGTCACTTAATTATGACACAACACTCGCTCAGTTCTGGCAATCTTATCATCGCATGGAGGAAAAACACGGTACAAATGCCGCCCCAGATATCCTAGACCTGATGGGACCACAATGCTCGAGACAAATAGGAGAAGCGGTCGGCTGTACTGAAACGTTTAATAGAACGGGGTGATCTGAGAAATTTAGAGGAAAAGAAGAAATATTTGACCAAGTTATATCAATGGTTAACTGAAACTGGCATTGATGATGAAATTACAGCACCTGAACTGGAAGAAGCAAATCTAAATTCACTAAGGACAGTGCTCCAGGTCCAGACAAAATACATTATCCAGTTCTTAAACAGCTCTCAGCAGAAGACAGAACCCACATGTTCAGTCTCTACCGGGACAGTTTTGATAAAGGCTGTGTCTCAGATGACTGAACACACATTTACCTGGAAGCTCTACCAAAACCAGGGAAAGATCATCATCGCCTAAATGGCCACCACATATTCACCACGCGAAATATAGTAGGAAAGCTCATGGAACGATAGCAAGAAAACTCGCAAGAGAACTTGAGTAGTAGACAAATCCTCTCTGCCAATCACGGAGGCTACAGAACAGGTAAAAGTACATGGGGAAATGCGATCGCTTTTTGCTTATGAAGTATATAAAGGATTCCAAAGAAGGGAAGGAACACTGGCAGTTGCAACAGACTTGGGAGATGCATACAACAAAGGCTGGTTCTCGCTTCTCCTTGACTATGGGGTCAGCTGGACACCTACATGAAGGATTGCAGCAGCACTTCAGGAGCGAACAGTCATCCGACGATCTGGAGACTGGATTTCGGAACCTGATAAACTCTCCATGGGATTACCTCAAGGTTCTTCTCTCTCCTCTGTTTTGTACAATGTTTACATTAAAGGCCTTGCAGACCTAAATAGAAACGGAATTACTAGAGTAATGACACTACCAGATGAGGGTCTGTACTCTCAACAACATGACATCAGGACAATTACCTTCACAAGTTTTGTTCAATCAAATACAAATTGAATCAACTGAAAACCTACGCTATTTCAGTATACGTTTTAATAAACTGCTGACCTTTAGCAAACATGTTGAGAATACTGTACTTAAATGGAAAAATGGCTTGTCTGCCAAAACAAACAATGGCAACCAAAGGCATTGAACACCGCCAGGTGAATGTATATTTTAAAGCGCTTGAAAATCCCCAAAACCGACTATATGCAACGTCAAGAAAACAAAAGGCGCTCATTTTGGACATGGAAAATTATGGATGGGTCAGGCAGAAGACAATACACAGCTTGTGTGCCAGCTATCAGAACTCAAAGAAACGAAGGAGTGGGAAAAGTATCCTGACAACTTCAAACACCTATACCAAATTGCCATCGCTCCAGAGCTTGGAAGACACTATCGAGAATGGTCAAGAAGCAAAACCAACGCAGAAATTCAGTTGCACGTGGAAAACCTTGGCGCAAAGGAAGATATTGTCATATACACTGACGGTTCCGTCACCAAAGGTAAGTCAGGCTTGGGATGCTAAGTGGCGCAAAATGGCCGAACTATTCAAGAAGACAACGGTGCATACAGTTTAACACTTTAAAGTCTAACAATGGAGGTAGAAGTTGTGACACAAGCACTCCACTGGCTGTCATTCACAGACCAGCTTTAAACTCAACAAGCCATGATACTGACCGACTCCATGATTCTGCTCCAAAAGTTGT
>CM065717.1:61998332-62035832 GCA_033310375.1 Conus canariensis
AATAATAATAATAATGATAATAACGAGAAGAAGAAGAAGAAGAAGATCAATAAGTATTATGATAAAAATGGATACTTGTATAGCACATTTTCTTGAAAACTGCTGTAGCCGTTTTACCGAGTTAAAAATAAACAGATAAAATGAATAATAGTAATAATGACATATGTAACCGATAAACATCATATTGTACACATTTTTTTGTTGTTTGTCCGTCGCGAGCGAAGATGACCACGACTTCTGCTATCAATGGATGGTGCTGTGGTGTACAAAGATGGCTAATCAGGCCGATCCTCGCATGCAATCAAGACACTACATAAATATTAGACATAAACTTACCAACCTGACAACCTGTACATGTAAGAATAAACAAACAAACAAACCACCATTATACACATTTCACATCAATAGCGCATGCATATATACTTCACACTCATACATACAAAATGAAGTATATATATATCATGTATGTGCAAAAGTACATACAGTTTAGATGAATGTGCTACATCTAGACCTGCGACGGAGGTGTTCAGGTTGTCTGTTTCATGTCACTAGGGCTTGAAGAGTGTAAGTCTTAAATCTGGTATGGGGTATCTCGCAACATCAGATAGCAGAAGAAGACTACGGCTGCCAAGACGGAGTACAGTTTTGGAAGACTTCAGAAAGGTACTTTGAACTAGATTAGCTGAGAAGGAAAAGTCAAAGAAGACAGCCTGTGGTCTATTTTATCGGAAAACAAGCAAGTATAGAGAATGAAGAGGGAAAATATGGTCAGATTTAACAGCTTTATGATTAAGTGTGGCAAGTTATTCTGTTTGAATTGGTTGAGGACTGTCTTACAGATATTTGGGAAAGTTTGCCAAAAGAAAATTACAGTAATCCATCCTTGAGAGAACAAAAGCGCACACGAGTGTTCTGACTGCATAAGTAGAAAGATAGCGAATCAGTTATTAGCAATTCCAGATAAGTAATATGATAAACGTTTCAAATGTGCGGTTGAAAGGACAGAGACTGAACAAGAGTTACACTACGACCGTCAACAGAAACAGAAAAAGAAACATGTGTATCATTAATCAGAATCGTATCAGGAAGAAACTGATGCTGAAGAAAATTCTGGGCTCAGGCAAGGTTAAATTCAGTTTTTATCACCATTAAGTTGTTAATTATTCAGAGCCATCGAGTCTTATAAGTCAGCAATTTATCCCTGTGTCTGAGACATGAGGGCATTGATTTTTTTTTTTTTTAGGTCGATCGAAAACGTTGAGTGCCATCAACAAAGCTTCCATGCAACATCACATAATGACTGATGACATCTGATACAGAAGCCGCATACAGCACAAAAGGACTGGATCCAGGATGGACTCCTGCAGGACACCATACTTGGAAGTAGGCACGTCAGATTGCCTACCATCCCTGCACACTTTCTCTGTAAGATCTGTCATGTAAGAAGTAATCCATGCCAATTCAACACCACGAACAGCAAAAGAAGTTTTGTCTGGTCATGAAGATTGGTTATGCAATGGTTTCAAAGGCAGCTAACAAGTCTAGAAGGGCAATAATATATTTTCTGATCGTCAGATTTAGAAACCAAGACATACAAAAACAGCAGTTGTGCAACTAAGATCACGACTATACGCTGGATGATGAGAAATAGACGATTTTTGTTCTACGTGAGAGATCGTAAAATCTTTCTTTCTTTTTTCTGTTTTTTTTTCTTTCTAATAGCAATTTCAAAATGGTATGAGATGGTTTTATCTTGATAAAATTTAAATTGATACGGTTGCCATATTTGCTTAAAATCAGTTTAACGTATTTTATCATTGCATTAGGCAAAACTTGTAACAGACCTCAGTTTCTGCGGAAATGACAATTTGGTAATGTTGAAAACACTGCTGAAAACATTTATTGTAACAAAATTTTGGTTTCTACCTTTTTTTCCCCGACACATTCTGGTAGGGAATGACCGGCAAGTTCTTACAAATATTTATTGTTATGCCACGCTTAGTTTTGTCAGCACTTGTAGCTACCTAGAATAAGCTATCGTTAAACTCTCTCTCTCTCTCTTACTTTCACACACACACACACACACACGCACACACACACACACACACACACACACACACACACACACACGCACGCACGCACGCACGCATACGCACACAAACATTCTCTCTCTCTCATGAATACACACACACACACACACACACACACACACACACACGCGCGCGCGCGCGCGCGCGCGCGCGTAAACACACACATACAGGGGGAAACAGACATAGATAGAGAGATTGAGACAGAGACAGTGAGACAGACAGACAGACAGACACACTGATAGACAGACAGACAGACAGACAGAAGCTGATGACATAGACTCATTTTGTTTACAGGCGCCTATCCAAAACTGACGACGTCTCTTTGTGATTCTCTATTACAGTGAATTTCTTATACATCATTTGGCAGAGATACCTCTCTGGATGCCATGGGTTTTTTTTTTCCCGTGTTCTAAACAAGTCAAACTAACAGACAATGAGACAGAATAAAACAAGAACTTGCAATAAGACAGAAAGTAGGCAAAATACACAGACAATACGTCGACTAATACCTCACTCTCTCTTAAATATATGTTTGCCAGTCCTCTCTAACGGTCTCTCGCTCTGTCTTCTTCTCTGTCTCTCTAGCCTTTATCTTTCCTCCGTGTCAGATTTTAGATTCACAAGCAGTATGTGCGTGGGGATGGGTGTGTGTGTGTGTGTGTGTGTGTGTGTGTGTGTGTGTGTGGTGTGTGTGTGTGTGAGTGTGTGTGTGTGTGTGTGTGTGTGTGTGTGTGTGTGTGTGTGTGTGTGTGTGTGTGTGTGTGCGTACGTGCGCGCGCCCATGTATGTGTGTGTATATATATATATATATATATATATATATATGTGTGTGTGTGTGTGTGTGTGTGTGTGTGTGTGTGTGTGTGTTTGCGTATCGGGCAGAGTGAATTTACAAATTGTCACCAAACCCCAGAGGAGTCTTTTTAAACAACCCCCCTTTTTTGTTGGTCGGAACAGATCCCGTCATGTTCCTCCTGTCTTCGCAGTTGTGTTAAATGATCTAAACAGTAATACTGCTATTTTTTTCCTGTCAAAATCAGTGTTTCCCTTGAAGATTTCTGTTTAAAAAAATGAATTCCAAATAGACGTACATAAAGTTTGGCTGCTTTCCATACAAGATGATCTGGTTAAAAACGCATTTGAAAATCCAAGGAACCACCCACCTGAGAGGTTTTGAACACGTGTGTGCACGTATGCGAACGCGCGCGCACGCGCCTGCATGTGTATACTGTCACAATGTATGTAACCCCATAGAACACACTGAAAACTGCAGACCACAGCTCATCTCAGACTGAAATCTTCGTAGCACGTAACATGTGGATGAGGATGGTGCATGTTGTGGGGGGGGGGGGGGGGGGGGGGTCGGGCTGACTGAAGGTCCGTATCAAAACGAAGGGGCAAACAGTAATATGTAGACACTATCACATCAGTTCTGTCTAAAACCGTTAGTCCCCGTTAGTCTCCATCTCACCGGGACCAAACCACACATTTATCCCACCTCTCACCGTCGCTCCTCCTCTTCCGCTGTTCCTTATCCCCCCTCCACCCCTTTCCTGCTCTCCTAGAATCTCGTCCCCCCACACACTTACTGATGATTGTCCTCCGCTACGAAGCAGACGGTTTTATTTCCCAAAATGGCCGTGGTGAACTGGACATCTGTCCTGTACAGGTGAATTCCACGGTAAGTAATGTAGTCCACTTGGCCGCTTTCCGTGACTGGAATGTGCGTGCGGTCGGTCACGATCTTGATGGAGTCGATCACGTGCCTGTAATGACGTCCGTTCATTCTAATGAGAGTGTACATGGACACGAGAAGTTATAGCGGGATTATAGGGGCAGTCACTGGAAATGAATCGTTTTAGGGACAATCACTTAGAAGGAAATATCTCTATAGCACTACTGGGAAAATGATATTTGGGGAGTTGTCACTAAAAGCACAACTTTTCTCTCCTTTTTTTAAGTCACTGAGAGCGTAAAGTTTCAGAGTAAGTCTACAAAGTGTAATGTTTTAGGGATAGTTATTAGAAATATAATATTTTGGGGATAGCCATTCAGTGCCTGTGTAGTGTTTTATGGATAGTTATTGAGAATAAATCTTCTACTCATGGTCACTGAGAATGTAATGTCTCAAGGATTGTCTCAGCATGTTAAGTTTCACAGAACGTTTTTGAGAGCGAAATATATGAGGTGTAGTCCCTGACGAAGTAATGCTTTCGGGTAATCACTTAGGGGTAATACTTTGAGGTAGTTTCTGAAACTGTAATGTTTTAGGGGTCGATGCTGAATGCACTATTTAGTCCCTGACGAAATAATGTTTTAAGGTAATCACTTAGGATGTAATGCTTTGGGGTAGTTTCTGAAAATGTAATGTTTTAGGGGTAGATACGGAATGTACCATTTTAGGGACAGTGTTGAGTGTAATGTTTACGGGAGTGTCACTGAGGGTAATGTTTCAGTTTCACCAATTTTCACGCTGGTCCTGGATTTGGTCACAAGATTCAAACAGTCACATCACAAAACGAAAGTTGCATCAACCGTTCTGGTTGAGTATCTAAGCCTTTCCCCTAGCATCAGGCGTTCAACAAGGATGTCCTCCATCACCTCCACTGTTTGTACAGGCCGTAAAACTTCTGGCTATTATAATCTGGAATAGTAACATGAAGGCATTAAAATCTAACTCATAGAGCACATAGCAACAACCAAACTACAACTCTTTGCTAATGCCACAACTCTTTTCCTGAAGGAAACGAATATTTAACTGGAGTTCTACACATATTTGGAGACTTTGCAAACATACTTGTCCCTTGCATCTCACAAAAACTCAAGCAATCCGATGAAGAGAGATCTAAGATCTTGTAGAAGTAATTACTTTAATTACTTCTACAAGATCTTAGATCTTGTAGAAGTAATTAAAGTAATTACGTTCAGTTTACGTTTCACGAATTTAATTTCATTTCTTGTGTTTCCTAAATTATTTAATCTTCTTCCAAAGCTGGTTAAATGATCTCTTTTATTCATTTGCATGTCCTTTTCTACTGTGATCACTGGTGGTTCTGTTTCTTGTCCGAAATTTGTGTCTGTGGATGCAGTGTGGTTTTTAGATAAAGAAGTAAATGCACTGATCCAATATTCATGTACTTATTTAGGATCTCTTATCTAATAAAGAGTGTATGTCACATTCTCGCTCACGTAACGGAACTTAACAAACAGAAGACAGCCTCCCCGTTAAACTGACAAATAAATATTACATAATTTGAAAAATAACGTTGCTTCAAATAGATCTTCATTGACTCACAAGTACTTCTTCAAACGGGCTTTAAATAGTGTCATAAAAAAATCTCTCTTTACAAACAGAATGTCCTTGTCCTCAAAGACCTGTACGCAGTTTTTATTCCTGGATTTGGCTTCAACAAAGCCACGAAAATGTCACAATCTCTACGACCTAACGTCAGCTTACAAAGTATATGTGTCCCTCGCAGTAAAAAAAAAAGTAAATGGTGTGCACCTTGTCTATCTATGGAAACGTTCCTGAAAATAAAATGTACGTGAATCAATCATCTTGTTTAAATCAATTCAACTGTTTAGAGGAAATGGCGAGGACATTGCGCTGCAACACAAAGGGGAGAAATATACATATACAAAGGCCATTTTCCCTCGGACCATGCACAAAAAGTTGCGTTAGTATCAAATCGTTAAAGAACTGAAACTATCTCATCACAAGATTCATCAGAAGGGGGAAGTTCGGAAGACATGGGGCTTTAAGAGTGGAGGAAACACCATGCTAATTATAATCAGCAGAATCAACAGTCTTTGACTAAGATCAAGTTTCTTCAGCTCTGTCCCCTCTGCTCTCTGTCTCTGTCTCTGTCTCTGTCTCTCTCTCTCTCTCTCTCTCGCTCGCTCTCTCTTTGCGCTCTCAATTTACACTGGTTTATGTGTTCATTTAGTTTATCCCCAGCGTAACCCAATTTCTGACCCTTTTCGAGGAAACGCTCAAATCTTGCATAATGAAAATAAAGAAAAGAAACAAACAAATACAGGAAAAAAGGAAACATTCATAAACAACTGCAAATTGTGTTTACCGCACAGCGCGTAAATATTATTGCTACATCCATCGACAATTGTAGCGACAGTAATTTTCAAGAAAAACGAAAGAGAAAAAAAAAAAGAAAAAAAAAAGGGAGCAGAATCCACGGTATTTAGCGTCCGGAAACTGGAGACAGGGATAAACTATAAACAATGAACAGGATGGCACACTCGCGAGCACGCACACACACACACACACACACACACACACACACACACACACACACACACACTCTCTCTCTCTCTCTCTCTCTCTCTCTCTCTCTCTCTCTGTCGTTGACAATGCCAACCGTACAAATTCTATCACAGAAAGGTAGCCATGTACTGCAATAGTAAAGCGCGCGCGTGCATACATGCGTGCGTGCGTGCGTGCGTGCGTGCGTGCGTGCGTACGTGCGTGCGTGCGTGCGTGCGTGCGTGCGTGCGTGTGTGTGTGTGTGAGTGTGTGTGTGTGAACATGCATCCACCCGTAAGCCATTTAACCAGGAAATAAATAAATGGGCCAGTCATGTCAGTTGATGACATGACTGAATGCCTGAGCGCATATTAGCCTCTGGCTTCCATTCTGCCCATAATAGTGCCATGAAGGACTTACTTTCTGTAATGGATTGGTTACGGTGACATAATAGTGCCATGAAGGACTTACTTTCTGTAATGGATTGGTTACGGTGACATGATGCCATGAAGGACTTACTTTCTGTAATGGATTGGTTACGGTGACATGATGCCATGAAGGACTTACTTTCTGTCATGGATTGGTTACGGTGACATGATGCCATGAAGGACTTACTTTCTGTCATGGATTGGTTACGGTGACATGATGCCATGAAGGACTTACTTTCTGTCATGGATTGGTTACGGTGACATGATGCCATGAAGGACTTACTTTCTGTCATGGATTGGTTACGGTGACACGATCTTGATAAGTTCATTGCAAAGCTGCTATTTACTTCAAACTCAGCGATTTGGTCCAATTACATTTTTGACCATCTGTAAGTCAAAAGAAAAACATGTAAGATTGCATGAAAAATAATATTTAAAATTGGTTGAGACAGGAAACACATATTACAGTGCCATTTACTCCAAGGCTAGGTTGGCACCACTACAGCAATGTCTGCCGTTGATACTCAGTGACATGATGTGACGTACCCTTGAGTCCCCGGTCTGGCAAAGACTGGGAAAGAGCATGTGGCGTTCTGGAGACAATTGATCGATCCTGGAGCAGGAAAAAACGGAAAATACGGCTTGGCCTGTAAAAAAACAAACATTATCCTCTGGTTAGTTTACTTCTCGCTGATTACTTGTCAACAAGCTTATAGTCTTGTTAGTTTTCTCTCCATGATTCATCGTCTGGGTTACTTCTTGATAAGTGTTATCGTCTGGTTAGTTTTCCTGCATGTATTACCGTCTGATTAGTATTCTCGACCAGTGTGATCGTTTTGTTAGTTTTGTCTGGGGATAAATGACTGGCTGGCTAGTTTCTTTTGACGTGTGATCGATTGGTTAATATCTTTGAAGAGTATGATCGTCTGGTTACTGTATGTATGATCGACTGGCAGGTTTTCTCGACTAGCATGATAAGGGTGGTAAGTTTTCTCCGCATGTATGATCGTCTGGCTTGTTTTCTATGGATGTACGATCGACTGCTTAGTTTTCTCTGCATGTATGGTGGTCTGATTAACTTTCTCTACAAATCTTAAATAAATGTTTGCAAGAAAAACGTGGACAAACGAATCACAAGACAAAACACGGCGCGTTTCGACCTCTTAGGTCTTCTTCAGGCAAGATACAAAACAATTAGAACAAAGAAAATGAATGGGTTTGTCATTAATCTTCAATCACTTCAACGCAAGATAGGGTTGAAAGAAAACGAGGCTGTCAGAAAGGAGATAATGAGTGAGTCAAGGTAGTAATGATGATAATTATATTACTGATAGGAATATTGAAAAAAATAATAAAGACAGGATAACTACCACTTTTGGTGATAATATGGCAATAGCAGTTGTAGTATGGGAGAAAGGAGAGTGGGTTAGAGGATTCTTAAACAGCATGGTTGCCGTGGAAACAGTCTTAGTGGCGATGGCGATGGTGATGTTAATGGTAGTGGTGGTAATATTAATAGTAACAATCGTATTAATGATGATCATGCTAACAACTATTGTAAAGGTAATGGTAATTATGGTACTGATAATAAAAGCATGATACAGAAATATATTTAGAACAAAATATATATACATGTAATAAATGATTTTTTTGAAAATTTACAAAAAACATAATACTAATGATAACAGAATAAATAAAGTATTTTTTAACAATATTAATAATAGTAATGATAATAAAGGTACTAATACTAATATTAAGGGGAGAAAAAAAAAAAAGCAAACAAACCAAGGGGAGGAGGGGGAAGGGAGGACAGGAAGAACAAAAAGGAGATGTAAATTATGGGAAGGACGGAATCTAATAGGTGTATTAATAAATATGATATGTATATTAATAGTTTTGATAATTATTGTGATTGTAACCATATGGGTAATGACAGTGATGCTATAGGAGGCTGGAAAAGTGGTAAGGTGGAATGTCAGAAATATTGTAAAGAATAATGATTGTATTAATGATAGTGGTAAATATAACATTTGTAATAGTTATGAAGTTGTAACAAAAGGTATACTGATTAAAAAAATGTATATATATACATATGTGTGTGTGTGTGTGTGTGTGTGTGTGTGTGTGTGTGTGTGTGTGTGTGTGTGTGTGTGTGTTTCCGCATAGTTACAAACACCTACATAGGAAAGAGGGAAGATTGTAGAGGAAATAGTATATGAAATTAGAAGAAAGCCAGATGAAGAAAATGGAGTGGACAAATATCTGAATAAAGAATAGATTGATGTGACAAATAGAGAGAGTGTAGTGAGAGGGGAAAGTTATGTGTGTGGTAAATAGCGGGAGATATGGTAGTATGTATGTGCTGTTGGAGAGAGAGAGACTCAAGACTCAAGACTCAAGATGATTTATTCATATTAGGCTTCAGCCCATCATGAAGGGGAATGTGAACATTTAACTGGATGAGGATATACAACAGATTCAGATTAAAACTGAAGATGATATTAATTGTAATCATGTACACTTCAGTCAGTCATAACACCTCTTAGTTTAAATCCTTTATACAAAAACAAAGAAAGGTTACGTACATCTTCGGGTATAGTCGATGACATCAACAGACTCAATTTAAATAGTGAAGGATGTCTATAATATTTGGGCTTAATTAGCGTTTCACGTATATGTCCAAGTGCTGGGCAACAGAGAACAAAATGCACCTCGTTTTCTTGGCTCTCAGTGCATAACGGACAACTAAGGTCATTAGACATAAACATTTTATATCGATATCGATGTACTGCCAGCTCAGAGATCCCCAGCCTAAATCTAGTGGTAATATATTTCAGATGCTTATCAATATCAAAATGTAAGTAAGGTTTTAAACTGTGATCACTGCAAAAAGTTCTATACAAGGTGAATCTATCACTAGTTTGGATATGATCGGACCAGGTTTGCCACCGACAGTCAATAAGCCTTTGTCGGAAGCAACATATAAGATCATGAATACTGCCGACACCTTGACTGGTCCAAGCAAAACCAAATCCATATTTAAACAAGCATAAGCGAACATTTGTGGCCCAGTTTTTCTTACCTCTTGCATCCAGGTCATACAACATATCATATGCTTTACGTGGAATCCTGTAACTCTCCATTTGAATCAACTTAAGCCAGTAACGAATACACTGAACAGCAGAATTTATATATAATGGATATCGATTCGTTTCACCATAAATAAGATCATTCGGTGTTCGCCTGTCCACCCCTAAAATTTTCTTCAAAGCAAATAAACGGACTGATTCACAGTGAATAACAGCATTATCTAGACCCCACAATTCAGAGCCATACTGCACAATTGGCTGTATCTGAGAATCAAATAATTTCATGAACAAATTAAAAGAATTGTTATTTAACACATACAACCTTTTCAGAAGATAAATCAGAGCACTTTTAGCTCTGCTTGCAAGGTCTTTGCATGCAGCGGTAAAACTCAAGCGCGTGGAGAAGAATATTCCTAAGTATTTATACACATTTACTACAGGCAAAGTCACGCCATTATATAGCCATCTTTCTCTCACACTCAAATAGCCACCCTTCCTAAATACTATAATATTGCTCTTAATCATATTAACTTTAAGCTGAAGAGATGTTGCGGCACGCTGTAAACTATTCAACTGAGTCTGCAAACCTGTAACTGTTTCAGCCATCAAAACAACATCGTCGGCCAACAACAGAATAAACAATTCAAATGCATCTAGCGAAAATCGAGCACCATGTCTTCCATTGTTCATTACTTCAACTGCTAGCTCATTAATGAAAAGAGAAAACAGAGCCGGACTGCACGCATCTCCCTGTCTTAAACCAGATGTGCAGGCAATGTAATCTGTTGTCAAAGAACCACATCGAACTCTAGCTTTAACATCATTGTACATGCTCTTAATGCATCTAAATAATTTACCTTTTATGCCATTTTTAAAGAGAACTGGCCAGAGAAGATTTCGATTAATCGTGTCAAATGCTTTTTCAAAATCAATAAATGCAACATAAAATTTCCGGTTGTAACAAAACTGTTTCTGAATGAGAGCTAGTAAAGAAAACATGTGGTCGACTGTTGAGTATCCTTTCTTAAATCCGGCTTGACACTCACCTGTGATGTTGTTTTCTTCCACCCATTCTTGCAATCTGTTATTTATTACTATACCAAATACTTTACCGCCAACATCGCTCAAAGAAATCCCTCTATAATTGTTTGGATTATTAATATCACCTTTCTTGAAAATAGGTTGAATAACAGATTCAGACCAACTGTCAGGGAATTCACCGTTATCAAACAATTTGTTAAATAATTTGAAGAAAAAATGAACTACTTGATCGTTTGAATTCTTATAGAACTCCGCAATAATACCATCAGGACCAGCTGCTTTACGGTTTTTTAGTTTTCTAAAAGCAAGCAGAATTTCTTCTTTAGAAATTGGACGATTCATGTAGCCTTCCGCTTCATCCTCTGCCGAGTCCTCATTTACCATATTGTCAGTATCCGTATCCAGCAATGCTTTAAAATGTTGAAACCAGGAATCAATAGATATGTTATTTCTAGGCTGTTTTCTTTTGAAAGATGCAATATGGATAACGTCCCAAAATTCTTTTTGGTTTTTCACTGACAATATAAGTTTGTCTAGCAATGCTTGGTTGAACTGTTTTCTCTTCCGCTTTAATAAATTTTTGTACTCACGTCTTGAAATAACATATTCATCTTTCTTTTTAGTTACTGAATCTACTTTTTCTTGAGATTTCACTGCACGCCGAAATACCCACAACAATCTTCTAGTGTTTCTTTTATAAAGTTTACATTCTAAATCGAACCATTTACCTGAAGTTCCATTGTTATTAAATGATGTTCGTTTTTTCATGGATTCAGCACTCTCTCTGATACAATCATTAAAAAAATTCAAAGCATCATTCACATTAACGTCAAGTAAATCGGTTGCAAGACCAATTTTGGTGTGAATTTCTCCACTGCTCAAAATACTGGTATATATATCTGCACACTTCTCATCCCACACAAATTTGTGCATGACATAATCCTTTTCTTGCATACAAAGATCAGGAGATTGAACCTTCGGAAAAACAACACATGCTGTCACTGGCATATGGTCAGAATCAATACGATCAACAACTGATAATTCACAATAGTCAAACAATATCATAAAAAGTTCACGTGAAAAAACAAAATAGTCTGTGACACTGCTCCCAGAATCAGATATAAATGTGTAGCAACCTTCATAGTCGCCTTTGCACATGCCATTCAAAATGCTCAGATCTAATGCAGTGCACATATTCAACAATGATTTCCCATAGTTATTCAGAGTATGGTCATTTGATCGTCGAGTCAAACCATGAGACAAATTATTGAACTGTGGATGAAAATCATTTTTTACAGAATAATCATGAGAAATATCAGAAGTTCTGCTGTTCAAATCACCATTTACAATAACATGCACATCATTCTGCAACAGAAAGTCAGTTAAGCATTCTTCAAGCATGCTTATTCCATTGTCAATATCAAAATGAGTGTAGAAAGGAGATCCCTCTGGAGGTATATATGTACAAACATACAAAATATCTTTGTCTAACCCAAATAACCCTTTATCAATCAAAAAGATGCAGCAATTGATATGGTTCAGATTAATACTTTTGATGTAAGGAAGAAGATCATTTCTTATTAAACAAACAAGTCCTCCAGACCGTCTACCATGTTTAGTGAATTTTACAGCAGGTTTACAAAACAATTTGTATCCGGTAAATATGTCAAACTGACATTCCTCAAGAAATGTCTCAACTAAACAAACAAAATCAAATTCACAAACAAAAGAAACGAAACTAGAATCACATAATTTTGATAACAATCCATTTACGTTCCACAGCAAGAAAGAGAAACGATTTCGTTTTGCAAGCAGCGAATGCTGCACGTGCTTGCTCACTCTGTCACCTGATGGCACGACCTTACTGTCCTGGTCAACACCGCGGCGCTCAAGTGTGTCAGTGACATGTGGGTCAGGTGAACGCACAAACGGTGCTCGGGGAATTTTGTTCCCTCTCTTGCTGCTTTCAAAGGGAAAAGTACATCTATGAAATGGCCGGCCAATGTCCTATCTAGACTCGCGCAAACTGTCCTCATCACCAAGGAAGTATTTCTTGCCATCTATAAGCAGGTGGTCAAAAACCATTGTGGCTCTCTTACCAACACTTCTGGCTTTTTTCAGATGGGGTGACAGTTTGCGCCTGATTTCCCTCACACGTAATGAGAAGTCCTCCCCAACAAAAACATTGGTTCCTTGCAGCCTCTTTTTTACTTTAAGGATTTGAACTTTGTTTTTGTAAAAGGAGCATCTCACAATGATTGGGGAATCCTGTCTGCCATTCAAGCGGTGAACTCTGTCAAATTCTATATCAGTTGTTATATCCAACTTATTAGTAATGACACCACGTAGTTCGGCTTCACAGTCTTCACTAGACTCGTTTTGATCCCTAGGTATTCCATAAAAAATCAGGTTGTTTCGTTTAGATCTGCCCTCAAGGTCGTCAGTCTTTTTTTCCAACTGTTCTACACGAGAGAGCAGATCAGAGTTTTCTTTTGACAGATTCAGATTTTCTTGTTCCAGATTTTCAACTTTATCTTTTAAGTCCATCATATTGTTTTGCAAGTCAACGTACTGTTCTCTCAGCCCTTTCATACACCGTTCCACCTCATCAAGCTTACTGTTTGTTTCGGCGTTCTGGACTTTCATAGACTGCAGCATGTCCATGACATCAGTAAGGGTAGGCTGCCGGCGAGGTGGAGGAGTAGACTGCCCGCTGTCCTGGGATGTCGCGGACCTGTCCATGCTCATTCGTTCGCTGCTGCCCAGTCGTGACTGCCTCAGGCTGTCCTTGGGTCCGGGGTTCTGCTCCACATCTCCGCACCTCAACAGCAAACTGCCCCAGAACAGCAGGGTGAGGAGCAGGCCAAGGGTGACACCGTCCATTCTGCCGCGAGGTGTTAACATGGCGACTCGCGCGGCTTTCTTCTCCATGGCTCTCTTCAACATGAAAGATGTGAAGACTGGCAAGAAGGAGCCGCATGTCGCTCGGAAAGCGAGAGGGGTCGACGGCATGGTACAGGAGAAGGCTGCTGGTAAAAAATGGCGACTTGGATCCACTTCGTTCTTCTTCAAATGCAAGAATTAGCGGAGCGACATGACATGCGACTTGCCCGCTCCACTGTCAGGTCACGACCCCGGAGAGAGAGAGAGAGAGAGAGAGAGAGAGAGAGAGAGAGAAATATTGTGTATAGGTGTGAGTATGTTGCCCTTCCCCTCCTCCAGTTAGTACGTAAACCCATCCCCTTCTTCCCTCCACCCTCATAGCATCGACACCATAAAGTAGCATGTACCTATCCACCACTGCAATTTCAGCCCACAATATCCTCCAACAACACACACATACTACAGGTAAAGGGAAAAAAAATCTGTCCCCTCTAATGGCGGACAGATTTGGATTGTCTAGCCAATATTTCAGTGTTGGTGACATGTTTGTGTACCGAAAACCTCTGGCGTTATTTTCGCAAGTCTACCCTTTTGTGTGAAGTAAATAAAGTCGTTGAACTGTCGTTTGGTGCTTGCGGCCTGCTGTTAGATCTGGCATGGCATCGGCAAACAAACAGCTCACAGAGGAGATGAAAAAATACATTGTGTTGTTGATAGACCAGGGGCTTTGGGTGTTTGAAGTGGCAAATGTGTTGAACTTGAACAGACCAACCGTAGGGAAAGTTTACAGACACTATTTGACAGAAATGGCCTGTGGGTTGGGCATAGAATAGACCCACTGCCCTGCCATGCATGTCGTAAGAGGCGACTAAGGCAGGACCACCTCGCCCCGACGATAAAGGGGTTTGCGTAGGGCTAACAACCCTACCTGTAAAAAAGACGAGTTACAGAAGCATCGACGACAACAAACCAAAACATTCACCTGGGCAAGGAAGGGTCTCCATCCCGGAGACTTATGACGCAGTGCAGTGAAAGCCGAAAGGAAGCTACAAGGCTGACTCCCCTTCTAACACCCAGGACAACAACGACAGTAGCCACATGGAACATCAGGACGATGTACGAAACAGGAAAAACCATCCAAGTTGCAAGCGAGATGAAAAACTACAAGATCAGAGTGCTAGGACTGAGTGAGACAAGGTGGCTACAATCAGGACAGCTGAGACTTTCATCTGGAGAACAGCTGCTGTACTCAGGACACACAGAGGATGGAGCCCCCCCCCCCCCCCCCACACACACACACACACACACACACTGAGGGTGTGGCCCTGATGCTGGCACCGGATGCACAGGGGGCACTCATCGGATGGGAACCTGTCAACTCCCGCATCATCAAAGCCAAGTTTACCACGAAGAAGAATGACATCAGGCTGAACATCATCCAGTGCTATGCTCCCACCAATGATGCGGAAGAAGAGAAGAAAGATGACTTCTATCAGCAACTACAGACAGTGATAGACAAAAGAGGAGCAAAGGACATAACCATACTGATGGGAGATTTTAACGCCAAGATCGGAACGGAGAACACAGGCTACGAGGACATCATGGGGACACACGGACTGGGACAGATGAACGACCTGATAGGAGGAAGCATCTTCCCACACAAGCGCATCCACAAGGCCACATGGAGATCCCCGAACCACGTCACGGAGAACCAGATTGACCACATCTGCATTAGCCGCAAAGTCAGGAGATCATGGCGGGATGTACGAGTGATGAGAGGTGCTGACGTGTCATCAGACCACCACCTTCTTTTAACAACAGTGAGACTTCGCCTCAAGAGATTCACCAACGCCAACAACACACGGACAAGGTACAATGTCGGACTGCTCAGAAACAGGGACACACAAGCAGCATTCCAGACCAGCCTTTCCAACAGGTTCCAGCCGCTACAAGAGCTGATAGAAGACGGTGAGACAGACATCGAGACACAGTCGGAACACTGCAAGAAGCTCTGGCATGACACATGTGAAGAGATCCTTGGCAAGAAGAAGACCCAGCACAAGGAATGGATCTCTGCCAACACCATCCACAAGCTGGAAACAAGGAGAGAGAAGAAAACTACGCTGAACACGAGCCGAACAAGAGCAGCTAAGGCAAAGGCACAGGAAGAGCACACAGCAGCGAACAGAGAAGTAAAGAAGAGCATCAAGAAGGACAAGAGAGACTACTTTGATGACCTGGCCAGTCAAGCAGAGGCAGCAGCCGGACAGGGGAATCTGAAGGACCTGTACCTGGTGACCAAGAAGCTGACGGGTAAGTTCCAGCAGACAGACAAGCCAGTGAAGGACAAGAACGGAAACCCACTGACAACAACCGAGGAACAGCTGAAACTTCGGGGAGCTGCCGAACCGCCCCGCCCCTGACGCACCACCAGACATCCCACCCGCAGAGACAGAACTGCCCATCAGCTGTGACAAACCCTCAAAGGCAGAGATCAAGAAGGCCATCATGACTCTGAAAAATGGGAAGGCTGCAGGACCGGACGAGATACCAGCAGAAGCCATCAAAGCAGACATAGTGACAGCTGTCAACATGCTATACAGCCTCTTCAGCAAGATCTGGGAGAAGGAGGAGGTACCGGCCCGATAGAAAGAAGGAATCATCATCAAGCTGCCGAAGAAAGGAGATCTCAGGGACTGCAGCAACTACCGAGGGATCATGCTCCTGTCAACGCCAGGCAAGGTTGTCAACAGGGTTCTACTGGAGAGAATGAAAGAGGCTGTCGACCCCAAGCTCCGAGACCAGCAGGCAGGCTTCCGGCGGAACAAATCATGTGCTGACCAGATCGCCAGCCTGCGCATCATCGTGGAGCAGTCGCTGGAGTGGAACTCCCCTCTCTACATCAACTTCATAGATTATGAGAAGGCCTTCGACAGTGTGGGCAGAAAGACGCTGTGGAAGCTGCTGAGGCATTATGGAGTCCCAAGAAGATCATCTCCCTCATCCGGTGCACCTACCAGGACATGAACTGCAGGATTGCCCACGCCGGCCAGCTGTCCGAAAGTTTCAAGGTGAAGACCGGAGTTCGGCAGGGGTGCCTGCTGTCGCCGTTCCTCTTCCTCCTGGTCATTGACTGGATCATGAAGACCACTACAACAGGCAGGAACACGGTATACAGTGGACACTCTGGACGCAGCTCGACGACCTCGACTTCGCTGACGACCTGGCGCTCCTGTCACACAGCCACAGCCAGATGCAGGACAAGACCACTCGCTTGGAGACCACATCAGCCGGGACAGGGCTCAAGATTAACAGGAAGAAGACCGAGCTGATGAAAATCAACACCACTGCCAACACATCGGTCACAGTCGGTGGAGAGCCCATCAGGGAGGTGGAGTCTTTCGTCTACCTGGGAAGCGTGGTTGACCAACAGGGAGGTACGGACCGAGACGTCACAGCCAGAATCGGCAAGGCAAGGCAGCTTTCGTCATGCTCAAGAACATCTGGGCATCTGGAGGAATCAGCATAAGAACCAAACTCCGCATCTTCAACTCCAATGTGAAATCAATTCTGCTCTACGGATGCGAGACATGGCGGACAACACAGACGATGCAACAAAAGATTCAGACATTCTTCAACACCTGTCTGAGGCGCATCTACAAAATCCGATGGCAGGACAAGATTCGAAACGAAGATCTGTGGGAGCGTGCGGGACAGGAACCAGTGGCCAAGCAGATACTGCGAAGGAAGTGCGGCTGGATCGGACACACCCTCAGGAAGCCAGCATCCAGCACCACACGCCAAGCCCTGACCTGGGACCCGCAGGGAAAGAGAAAGAGAGGCCGGCCTCGCAACAGCTGGAGGCGAGACACTGAGGCGGAATTGAAACAACAAGGGACCAATTGGACTGGAATGACCAGAACAGCCCAGAACAGAGTGCGATGGCGAAGAGTCGTCGATGGCCTATGCTCCACCGGGAGCGATGGGCATAATGAATGAATGAATTGTGACAGAAAAACAGCAATAAACAAACCTAGGAGTTGTTGTTCTTAAATTTAACGTCTTTTCACTGAATGTGATACAAGACAGACCTAGGAGTGGTAGGCCCAGAGTGTTCACAAACAGATGTGTGTCTGCACTGTCAAAGATTGTAACACGAGACAGATCTGCCACAGTTTCTGAAATTTCAGCCGAATTCCGAGCATCAACCTCCGTTGAAGTCAGCTAAAAGACAACCAAGCGAAATCTGCGTGGACTTGGCTATTCAAAACATCCCCCAGTGAAGAAACTAGTCATCAAGGAAGTGAACAGAAAGAATCGGCTGCAATATTGTAGGAGTAAACTTCACTGGACTATGAACGATCAGTGGAGGAATGTTATTTTCAGTGATGAGCTGGCCATTGTGATCAAACCCAATGGACGGGTAGAACTGTGGAGGAAAGTCGAAGAGAAGTGGTCAGTGCTTTCTCTGTGCAGCATCCATCTTGGCCCGAAAATTATATTGAAATTGATGGTCTGGGAAGCATTTCGTATGACAACGTTGGACCACTGGTGTTCGCAGAAGGCAGTAGGAACAGTCAGAAGTACGCTGACGTGCTGGAAAACAGCTTTCTGCCGTTTGTTGTCGATCACTACCCAAACAAACGTTGGTACCTGCAAGATGACAACGCCTCTATTCACCGCTCGGCTCACACCAAGACATGGAAGCGACAACACAGAGTTCCCGTGTTTTTCTGACCCCCTCAAAGTCCAGATCTAAATTCGATCAAGAACGTGTGGAAAATCCTCAAGACTCACGTGCGAACAAACATTCGCTGCATTAATACTGCGCTGTGCACTCACCCACTTGCTGGCATCAACTGACTCCACTCCCTCTACGACTCTCTCCCAAGACGCTGTCAGCATGTTTTGAGTCAGAAGGGCCAGATTACCGAGTACTAGCAAGTTCTGTCTAGCCTTAAGGTAAAAATAATAAGTTTTCAGTAACAGGTGCCTGTAGGTAGTCAGCACCGGAATGCCAAGAGTGGACAGACTTTTGTCCCATGATGGTACCATATCTCCCACTATTTACCTCACGCATAACTTACAGCTATCTTCCTTTCCTCTCTCGCTACACTCTCTCTATTTTCACATCAATCTATTGTTTATTCAGATATTTGTCCACTCATTTGGGTTTCCTTCTAATTTCATATACTATTTCCTCTACAAGAGCTTCTGTTCCATCTTGCCTCTTTCCTGTGCATATGTTGTGTAGGTGTTTGTAAATATGCTGAAACACACACACACACACACACACACACACACACACACACACACACACACACATATATATATATATATATATATATATATATATATATATACATATTTTTATTTTATTTCATTTTATTTATTTATCTTTTTTTTTTTTTTTTTTTTTTTAATCAGTATATCTTTTGTTACAACTTCATAACTATCACAAATGTTATATTTACTACTATTATTAATATAATTATTATTCTTTACAATATTCCTGACATTCCACATTACCACTTTTTCAGCCTCCTATAGCATCACTATCATTACTATATAGTTACGATCACAATTATTATCAAAACTATTAATTTACAATTCATAATTATTAATATACCTATTAGATTCCCATAATTTACATCTCCTTTTTGTACTCCCAGTTCTTATAGAACAGGGAGTACTTTACAATGGGAACGAAGAAATGCTCTGTGTGTGTGTGTGTGTGTGTGTGTGTGTGTGTGTGTGTGTGTGTGTGTGTGTGTGTATCCGTCCGTCCGTGGTCAAAATGTGTTCCACTCGCTTACTAACGGCTATAACGGCCCATAACGGTTTTTCTTCCTTATAGAATGTCTCAGAAAGTACTTGGCCGATCTTTCTGATAATTTATAGGCATGTTCATTATGGGCCATGGATGATGCCCGATGTGTTATTTTACCGTTATAGCCGTTACTAACGGCTATAACGTCCCATAACAGTTTTCTTCTTTATGGAAAATCTCAAAGTACTTGGCCGATCTTTCTGAAATTTTGTAGGTATGTAGTAGAAAGAAACTCGTGGAGAGCGTGGCAGCAGAGAGTCCTCAGAAGAGAAGCCCCCTTCAAGCAAGTGTTTCGGCCCTTATCTCCTGACACTCTAGGGGGGTTGGGCCACACCCGGTTCATGACTCCGGATGTCCCTCTGCTGCCCCTTTTTTTTCCCATCTTGGGACGAGCCATGGCTGGGATTCGAACCCATGACCCTCTGGACATGCTCATTTTCCACTTAATGACTCGCGCTTTAACCACTGAGCCACAGGGACACCTGATATTTGTAGGGAAATTAAGCCTTATGAAGTTCACTTTTGTTCCTCCTTGACCAGATCCAGCTTGAACACCTCTCTGCCGCTTCTGCCATTGCTTTCAGGGCTCTGGTTTTTTCCTTCCCTGCAACTGAGAGCTGTTTCATGAGGCTGTATGCAGACGTTCCTACAAACCCCCTAGCTCCAATTTCTGCGGTGAGGACTTTGACCTGATAGCCTTCTCTCCTCAGGCTGTTTGCCAGATCAGCATACTTTTCAGTCTTGTAGATTTGAGCTGCCTCCATTCTGTTCTCATATGGCACCGTGAGCTCGATCATGATCAGCTGCTTGGTTGACTTAGAGTGGACTACTATGTCTGGTCTCATGCCACTCTTGCTGATGATCTCTGGGTGACTCTTCCATTCTGGGAGGTCTGCAGTGCACTCCCAGTCATCTGCCCCGTCCAGCAGACTCTGCCTGCATGTTTCGAGTGGCACTGTTGTTCTTGGCCATGATTTGCTGCCTCCTGCCGTGAAGAATGTTGCGGGTGCTTTTGGAGTCCTGATTTTCCCTTTTGTGGTGTTGGTACTAGCCCAGACTACTTGTACAATTTCTTTGAGCACTTGGTTGTGCCTCCATGTGTACCTTCCTTGAGCCAGGGCTACTTTACATGAGCTTAGGACATGCTCCACTGTTTGTTTTTCATGGCAGAGGGGGCATGCAGGATCGTCTGTTTTCCCCCACTTCACCAGGTTTGCATTTGAGGGCAGAAGGTCATATGCAGATCTGAGAATGAAGCTGATCCTGAGAGGGGCCATGTGCCAAATGTCATTCCAAGTGAGACTTCTTTGGAGTGCATTCTCCCACGTTGTCCATTGCCCTTGCTGGCTCTGCTGGACTGCTTTTTGGAGTCTTTTTTGGTCTTCTTCTTTTCTCATCTCCTGAATCATCATGTCTCTTTTGGCTTTTCCTTTGGCCTTTGACCACCATTCAGTTTTGGTCACCCCCAGTCCTTGTCTGTTGGTCTGTGTGTGTCCTGTTATTTCTCTGATCTTGAGACTTTCTTTTGCAGAATCCATCGCCTCTTGAACTTTCCATTTTCTGCCTGTCTTCAGCTGGGGCTTGATTGCTTCTACCACCTTGTCTCCTGAGTCCTCCAGCATGCTTTGAAGTCTGATCTTCCCTGCTTTGTATTCCTCCAGGATGGATTTCAGGGGTAGTTTCAGCTTTGCTTGGCGACAGTACAGCGCTATGTCAGTCAGACAGGGTGGGACACCAAGCCATTTCCTTGTGAACTTGTTGATTTTGGCTTCCATTGCCTCCACTATGCTGGTGCAGATGTCGTATATCATCAGAGGCCATAGCAGCTTTGGTATCAGCATGAACTGCAGACACCAGACCTTGTATTTGCCAGGGAGCCCACACTGGTCAATGGTCTCCAAGCCTTCCTCCGCCATCTGCTTGGTTTCTTTTGCTCTTTGTGTGTCTTTCAGCGTATCATCATACCATCTTCCAAGGCTCTTGACTGGTTCTTCTGTGACTGTTGGAATGGCCTGGTTGGCAACACTGAAGACCACAGATCCGGCCACTTTTCCTTTCCTCAGTGAGAGACTCCGTGATTTCTTTGGCTTGAACTTCATTCTGGATGAGGCAACTATGTCGTCCAGCCTCTCCAGCACATGACGTGTCTCGTCTTCTCTGGATGAAATCACTGTAGTGTCATCCATGAAGGCCTTGAGAGGAGGCATCTTGTATCCATCGCCAAGGTCTGTTTGTCTCGCGTTGTTTGTTGCTGCTTTCAAGATGAGTTCCATTGCCAGCACGAACAGTATTGGGGAAATTGCACAGCCCATTGCAATACCCACTTCCAAGTTGATCCAGTCTGTTGTGTACTCCTTGGTAGAGAACCGCATTGAGAAGCCATTGAAGTACTTCTTGAGCATGTCGCGGATGTTCTTTGGCACATGGTACATCTCAAGAGCCAACTGTATCATCTCATGGGGCACAGATCCATATGCGTTTGCCAGATCAAGCCACACTACGTCCAGGTCTCTCTTTTCTGTTTTTGCTTTTTGGATTGCGTCCCAGATCATTGTGGCGTGTTCTACACAGCCAGCCACGCCTGGGATGCCACCTTTCTGGACTGACACATCCAAGTACTTGTTTTCCATCAGGTACTTGGTCAGCCTTGCTGCCATGACAGAGAAGAAGATTTTCCCTTCGACGTTCAGTAGTGATATTGGCCTGAACTGGCTAATGTCACTTGAGTTTTGCTCTTTGGGGATGTACACACCATCTGCCGTCATCCACTGGCCGCTGATCTTCTGGTTTCTCCAAGCCGATCGCAGCAGCCTGTGGAGCCACTCCAGCACCTTGGGACATTTCTTGTAAAGCTGGTAAGGTATTCCGTTTGGCCCTGGTGATGATTTGGCTCTGGCTTTGTCGACCACCTTCTTGATTTCCGCCAACGTTGGAGGCTTGCCATTGAACTGTTCCTCAGGGTTGGTTGGCCACACCAGACCTTGAATGTCGAGTGGTGCTTTGCTCTGTGGGTCAGAGTATGTTTTCCTCAGATGCTGCTCAAGAACTCCTTTGTCCACACTTAGGGTCCCAGATTTTGGCTGCTCAAACAGTGTTCTGGCAAACTGGAAGGGGTCTCTGAAGAAGCGCTCTTGTGTCTTCTTCTTTTTGCTCTTCCTCTTCCTCGCAGATTCCGCTTTGCTGAGGGCACTGTGTTTTTCTTTCAGGTCTTTCCACAGTTTTTCCAATCCTTGTTTTTCAGCTGGCAGTGCGGTCTTCATTTGCATCTTGAGGTTTTTCTTTTGGACCCTGATCTTGTCCATCTTTTCTTGGCGTCTGGATTTCTTTGGAGGTGTTTTCTCTTTGGGTAGTTTTGCTCCATAGGCGTCTCTACATGTGGCATACACAATGTCCCCATATGTGGCTAGTTTGTGTTCCAGGGTGCTTTTCCCTATCAGTGCATCGAGTCTTTGGACGATTTTTGCATCCAGTTTCTCCCAATCTTCAGTTTCGTTTGCTCGTGGCAGGTTGAGTTTCAGGCGCCTGGCATCGAGGGCCTGTGCAAATTCCTCATCCGAACCAACAGCGTGGATGTCCTTGGCACTGTGGTTTAAATCCTGGCCTTGGTCTTCCGACGTCTTATCTGCTGATGCAGTGCGCTGCCGCTCATTCAGATGAGTCTTCACACATCCCATCTTTGTTCTGTGGATCTTCATGCCACGGGTGGTAGCGAAACGCTTTCCACAGACACATGGATATTCCATTTGGTCCATGTTCATAGTCCGTTTGGGATTTGCAGTCATGATTGGTTGAGCACCGATGGATTCATCATTCTCTCCCCCTTTCGGTGAATCCTGGGAGCATCTTTTCCTTTTATTTTTAGTAGCCACATGTTTAAGGCAAAGTGGGGAGCCAGCCCACAGAGCCCTTGGTTCTGGTCTTTCCCAGTGTCCTCCGGTCTTTCCCGGACGTCCTCCGGCCTATTCCCGGAAGTCAATGGTTTACCCATGCATCAGTAGAAAGAAACTCGTGGAGAGCGTGGCAGCAGAGAGTCCTCAGAAGAGAAGCCCCCTTCAAGCAAGTGTTTAATGTACATTATGGGTCACGGATCATGCCCGATGTTTCATTTTACCGTTATAGCCGTTACTAACGGCTCAGAATGTCTCAGAATGTCTTAGAATGTCTCAGAAGTACTTGGCCGATCTTTCTGATAATTTGTAGGCATGTTCATAATAGGCCATGGATGATGCCCGATGTGTTATTTTACCGTTATAGCCGTTACTAACGGCTATAACGTCCCATAACAGTTTTCTTCTTTATGGAAAATCTCAGAAAGTACTTGACCGATCTTTCTGAAAATTTGTAGGTATGTTCATTATGGGTCACAGATGATGGTCGATGTTACTAACGTTACTAACGGCTATAACGGCCCCAAACGGTTTTTCCTCTTTATGGAATATTCTCACGCGTATTCAAGATAAACTGGGAGTACGTTTATATGCTTTACATCTTGTTGTTCTTCCTCTCCACCCCTCCCCCTCCTCCCCTTGGTTTTTTGTTGTTCTTGTTGTTGTTCCCGTTGTTGTTTTTCCCTTAATATTAGTATTAGTTATTAGTACGTTTATTATCACTACTATTATTAATATTGCTAAAATTTTCATTTATTTTATTTATTATTCTGTCATCATTATTAGTTGTTTTTTTTCAATTTCTTAAAATTTATTTATTATATCTATATATATATTTTTCTAAATATATTTCTGTATCATGCGTTTATTATCAGTACTATTATTACCATTACTTTCACAATAGTTGTTAGCATTATCATCATTAATACGATTGCTACTATTGACATTACCACTACTACCATTAACATCACCATCGCCATCGTCACTAAGACTGTTGCCACGGCAACCATGCTGTTTAAGAATCCTCTAACCCACTCTCCTTTCTCCCATACTACAACTGCTATTGCCATATTACCACCAAAAGTGTCTTGTCTTTATTCATTTTTTCAATATTTTGACCATTATTGGTATTCCTATCAGTAATATAATTATCATCATTACTACCTTGACTCACTCATTATCTCCCTTCTGACAGCCTCGTTTTCATTCAACGCCTGTCTTGCGCTAATGTGATTGAAGATAAGTAATTGCTCGTTCATTTTCGTTGTTCTAATTGTTTGCTTTTTTTTTTTATCTTGCCCGAAGAAGACCTAAGAGGTCGAAACGCGTCGTGTTTTGCCTTGTGATACGTTTGTCCACGTTTTCCTTGGCGGTTCGCTAACATTCATGTAAGATTTGTTTAGATTTCCGCCTGCAGTCGTCTCACTTTGCAACTTTCTCCACATATATTATCGACTCTATAGTTTTGTCTGCATGGATGATTGTCATTACTTTTCTGCACGTGTCTTATTGACCGGTCAGTTTTTTCTACATGCACGATCGTCTAAGAAGTTTTGTTACTTGTTTTATTTGTCTGATTAGTTTTATATTCATGTAAAATTGTCTCATTAGTTTTCTCTTCACGTCAAATTGCTTGATAAGTTTTCTCTTCACATAACATTGTGCAGTTTTTCTGTATAGGTAAAAATTGTCCGGTTACTTTTTTTCTACATGAATGGTTGTCTAAATGTATGTACATGTATGATGATTCAATGGTTGTTTTTGCTTTGATAGATGTTTGTCTGGTTATCTGTTTATATGTATGATTATCTGATTAATAACCTCTAAATGTACGATTGTCTGAGTAAGTTTCCCTTTGTGATATTCTTATTCATTTTCCCTTTATGTATGATTGTCTTAGTTGTTTCTACTTGTATGATTGTCAGGTTAGTTTACGCTACACGTACATATGATTGAAATGTTAGTTTTCTCTGTATATATGATTGTCTGGTTGGTTCTCTCCAGGAGTATCATTATCTGATTAGTCTTCTCCATGTATGATCGTCTGCTTCAGACAGCATCGCATGACAAGAGCAAAACATACATGTCAACACAACACATTGTTCTAAATTTGAATATGTATCTATCTTACAAACAAACTCGCGAATACGTGTACACACACATACACAGAGACACAGACATAGACACAGACACAGACAGACAGACAGACAGACAGACAGCCAGACACATACACACACACACACACACACACACACACACACACACACACACACACACACACACACACACACACAGGGAGAGGAGGTAAACATGTGAATCCATCCTGCGTAGATCTAATCGATAGTAATATAACATTAGTCTCACCGATGAAAAGAATATGTTCTAAATCCATCAACCCAAAAGATACCAAGACGATGACACTGACACTAGTATCAACACCAAGACCAGCACCACCGTCAGTACCAATACCCATACCAGTACAGACAATGTCAGTGACATTAGCACCAATAACTACACCATTACCGACAATGACACTGACACCAATACCAATATGCACACCAGTACCGAAAATGACACTGGCCCAGTACCAATACTCATACCAGAACCGACAATGATACTGAAACTAGTACCAATACTCGTACCAGTACCGACTATGACACTGAAACCAGTACCAATATCAACACCAGTACCGACAGTGACACAGAGATCACTACCAACACCCACACCAGTATAAACACCAGTACTAACACTGGTACGACACTGTAATCAACACCCACACCAGTACAAACACAGACGTGGTGACACTGACACCGGTACAGACAGACACCAGCACTGACACCAACACCATTACCGACAGCGACAGCCATACTGACACTGACACCAACACAGACACCGACGCCAGTACTGATAGCTACACCAGTGTAGACACCAACACCCTTTCCCAGACAGGACACCAGTATGCCTAACGATATTAACACCAGAACCGACACCATCATTACATGGGGCTTTGGACATAAAATGAGGGATCTTTTCCGTTTCCTACGGTGTTTTCCTTTAGTTCTTAAAACAGGGGAGATGGAAAACGTGCACTTAGTCAGGAGCAATTGCGATTTGTATAGTACTATCTGTACTTCTTCGCAGACATGCTAAGCTTCAGGACTAACCAAGACAGACCAAACTAACTTGAACATATAAGCTTTAAACAATACGACCGAGTCAAAATAAAATACTGTATTCTATCACTCCGAACTTTGTGTAATGAAATCTACTCGCTTAGAGAACACGACTTCTATTTCGTGTGTCCAAAACTCGTGTCTTTTTTTTAACTTTCCTTTTCTCTCGCCCTCCCCTGTTTCTTCAATATTAATCAGAAGCAAAAGCAGCCAGAATGATGGTTACTGACAAGCGTGTATGGTTAGGTAGCGTTCTCGGACCAGCCACCAAGTGGTTAGCGTTGACGGCTCCCGGCTGGGACATTGTAGGTTCGATTCCCATCACAGCCGTTTATTTGTGTGATTTTTCTGCCCCGACCGGTTCTCTCCCACACTTGAGTTTGCTACAGGCTCAATGGGGAAGAATGGGACCACACAGTCGCGTTTCATCCACTGCAGGTATCTGTATCTCTTGGGCCTGGTTGACGCCTTGATACATTATGAAAGTAAGCGGTAGAGTACAGCCCTGTCATGCAGTCTCAGACCAGAACAGAAATCCGTATTATCATCTTCATCATCCTCATCGTTCAGTATTAAAAAAATGTATCAAATTCTGTGGCCCTTCATGTCCTACTCTCATAATGACCTCAGGTTCGATTACTTCTTCACGTCTCTCTCTCTCTCTCTCGCTCGCTCGCTCGCTCGGGGTGAGTTTGTGTTCACAAACATGGAAGCAAGGTTTTTTGAATCACACTCAAATTGCAGCGTGTTTTTGCTTAATTACACTAAGTTAATTCCAGAAAAGTGTTTGAAAATTATACGATTAGGTTGCTCGTGGTGTGCTGAAGACAATGATGTAAGTTTTGTCTTTCAATTTTCGTTCTTAGTGTTTCATTTTTTTTTTTTTTTTTGATCATGGGGATTGACATTGAGTCCTACCGCAGGGCTATTGGTACATTTGCTCCGATTCTGGGCAGCTTGCTGTTGAAAAAGGCAAACCGTGTGAAATTCCGTGTAAATCGTGAACCGTTCTGTTGCAAGGTGCACTCGGGTTTGGATGTGGCAGTGTTTGTCAGTTGGCTTGTTTTGTTGACACTGATCCAGGGACAGTTTTTGTTTGGTCACCAGACATTGTTTTCTGTGACAACACCTTACTCATCATCTGATGGCCTTTCCCTGCACCCTCCACCTGATTTACGTTTTCTTCTGTTGATGTCTGGACAAGTGGAACGAAACCCAGGGCCAGCGCCTGTGGACACCACCACCCCGTCAACAGCCAGTCCGCTCAAATGGAACTAGAACTGAACACACTGATGGATATGATGGATGACATGAAATCTCAGTTTATTTCAAAATTACAACGTGTAGAAGACCATATCAGTGTACAGTGTGAGCAGCTGCAATGTCAATTTGCTGATCTTCAAAAGTTTGTTTTTACTTTGTTGTCCTCTTTAAAGAACACTGAATTGCAGGTTAACAATGTGAAGAAACATCAGAGCTACCTAGACAGCCGACTTAGACGGCTTGAAGGTGAAGTTGAAAGACAAGAGATATTCCAAGAGATGTAATCTACTGTTATATGGCATGCCTGAAGAGAGAGAGGAGACTTACGAAAAGTGCCTAGAGAAAGTGATCCAGTCCCTGAACCAGCATTTCCCACAGAAAACGTGGTCTGAGGATGATGTCGACAGAGCACATCGCCTTGGTTCACTGCCTGCTGTCTTTAGCAGACCACTCCCAGTGATCGTGAAGTTTTTCATGTGTAGAGACTACATGGATCCTAATGAAGGACAGAGAAGGGAAAGACCAAATGCGGGCCTCTGAAGGCACACGAGTGACAGCAGACCTGACCAGACAGCAGAGGGACACCATGGCGCAGTATCAGCAGGAAGGGAAGCACGCCTACTACTCCAAGGGCAAGCTGGTGGTGACGGAATCCAGGAGACGACACGAAAATGACAGCAGCTACCGTGACAGCAGGCCCACCCCCAATCTGTCTTATTTTGTTATGAAATATGCTTTCGGGTTGCTGGTTGAAACTTTTTCCCAGACATTTCCAGATTCTTTAATCCCTTCTCATGTAAGATATGTCTCTCCTGGGGTCAAACTGTCAGATAGTACTCACAGTCGTCTTTCTGGCGGGGTCGTGTTTCTAGTCAGAAAAAAACTTTGACTGAATATGTGACTAGAATTGAATGTGAACTCGACAATATTATTGTGTTAAGGATTTCCCAAAAGCTCATTGGAACAGTGATCTATTATGAAGAAACAGATATTTATAATGGTATCTCTATGCTAGAAGACTGTTTGCTTGATCTTGCTAGAGACTATGATAGTGCTCCCGTTATAATCTGTGGTGATTTAAATTCAAGAACTGGTTCACTCAGTGTTAAAGCTGTTGACATACATGATTCTTTTTTATGATGTGCGGGAATCTATTGACAGTAATGATTTAAAACAACCCCCTGATAAAGTGCGTCTGTCAACGGACAATGTAGTTAATTCTTTTGGTCGCCATCTGTTATCTGTGTGTGAACTGTATGAATTGTGCATTTTAAATGGACTTGGTTCCCGAACTTTCTCGGGAGATTTCACATATGTATCATCGAATGGAAGCAGTGTTATAGACTATTTTCTGGTTTCCAACTCCTTAGTAAATATATGTAAATGTTTTAATGTTATACCTATGGTTGAAACAAAACACGCTGCCATTGAATTGTCTCTCAATCTTCATTATGTTTTTTTTTATTCCGAACAAAACATTGATTGTGAAACCTTTTTAATTACAACATACACATGGAATGATGATCAGCATGTTGTTTACAATGACCTCATGTGCAGTGTCGAGATGAGAGCTATCCTGGATGAAGCCATGTCACTTTTCGAAAATGATATAAATTTGGCGCTTGCTAAATTTGATGAGTGTTTTGCTTATGCAGGAAATTGCATGAAGAAAACTAAACGTATTGGATGTGAAAAGATGAAAATATGGTTTGACTTGGAATGTAGGCAGAGTAGAACTCTCTTGCGCCGGCATCGGCGCCAACCTGGCAAAAGCCATATTGATGCTAAAAGTCTAGCTTACTCTGAAAAAAGAAAACAGTATATAGAGTTATTTGAATCGAAAAAGAAACTGCATAAAGAAAAGATTGTGCGCTTAATACAGGATAATTTAAATGATGCAAGAAAATTCTGGGATACCATTCGTTCTGTGAAATCTAGGACTGGTGTGCAAAATACGATAACAAAAAATGAATGGTTTCATCATTTTGATAATGTGTTTAATTTTGTGCCAGACACTGTTGCAAATGCAGTTGGTAATATTGATGTTCCTTGTGATGATGGCGATAATTACACACTTAGCAGTGACGACGATTCAGTTCCTCTTGATAACACGCGTACCATCGAATGTGATGCGCTCAATGAATCAATAACAGCAAAAGAAATTCGAGCTGCTGTGCAAGTACTTAAATCTCGGAAGACACCCGGCCCGGATGGATTCATTGGGGAATTTTACAAAAATAGCATTGAACAAATATTGCCTTTCCTTGTTAAATTTTTTAACTATCTTTTTGATCATGGGCTTTTTCCTGACGAGTGGTCATTGTCCATTATTCAGCCTCTGCACAAAAAGGGCGATTTGAATGTTCCAGGCATTTCTCTTCTCAATATTTGTAGTAAGTTGTATACTTTTAGTATTGAACAAGCACATTTCAAACTGGATTGACAAGGGAATTGTTGGTGAAGAGCAAGCTGGATTCAGGGAGGGTTACTGTACAGCAGATCACATATTCACTCTCTATGCTATGGTACAAAAGCAACTTGTGAGACACAGGAAACTGTATGTAGCATTTATAGATTTCCGCCCGCAAAGCTTTTGATACTGTGTGCAGAGAAAAGTTGTGGATTATCTTGCATAAAAACGGCCTACAAGGCAAGATATTCAGTCTTTTAAAATCGATGTATAATGTTGTCAAGGCAAGGGTGCGTGTTGGTGATGAATGAACAGATGCTTTTTTGTGCCCTCGAGGCTTGAAACAGGGGGAGGTTTGCTCACCTGTGTGTTGTTGTTGGGTTTTTTTTTTCGCTCTTTATAAATGAGCTGACGAAAGATCTGCTTGAATCTGGTCGCCATGATGTTCAGTTGACGCCAGATTTTATTCAAATACTAATCCTCCTATTTGCTGATGATGTTGCACTAATATCTGATAGTGTTACTGGTCTTCAGACGCAGTTGAATATTTTGTCTTGATCTCATTGTAAATATGGAAAAATCGAACATTGTCATTTTTCGGAATGGGGGATACCATGCCTGAAGGGAAAGATGTTTTTTTTGGTGATAACGAGTTAAAAATTGTGAATATGTACAAATACCTTGGCATTTACTTGTCAACAAGATTAAGTTTTGTATATACGATGTCTGATCTCGCAGACAGGGCCAAGAAAGGAATTATAGCAATCATAAGAATGATGTGGTCAATTGGCGAGCATTCTCCTGCCTTCTTTTTTTTTTTTAACTTTTCGATTGTCAGATTCAACCCATTTTAACATATGGAGCTGAAATCTGGGGCTTGACGCAAAATCAAGAACAGATAGAAAGAATCCATTTGTTTGCTCCGAAACAATTTCTGGGTGTTAATATAAAATCGCCGAAGCATGTTATTTATGGAGAAACAGGCAGGTATCCTTTGTATATATTAACGTTTGTCAAATGTGTAAAAGTTTTGGTTACGTCTTGTACAGATGGACAATGATCGATATCCCAAAAAGGCCTTTGAAATGCTTTAAAATTTGCAACGCCAAAATTATGAAACGTTGGCATGTAAAGTTAGAAATTTACTGTATAAGTTTGGTTTTGGGGAAGTTTGGGGGCAGCTCAGGGGGTTGGTAACGTAAACATCTTCCTAGCATGCTTCAAGGAAAGGCTTATAGACTGTTTTAAGCAGGACTAGCATGCGTCTTTGGAGTCACATACATTTTATAACGTGTATGCTTCTTTCAAGCAGTCCTTTTCAATAAGTCTACATTTATGTGAGATGAGTTACATCAAGAAGCGTATTGTATATACTAAATTTAGAATTGGAATGTCTCCGTTGAAATGTCATTTTTTGATGTGTAGACCCTACCCGAACAGTGATGTGAATTGTCCATTTTGTCCCAATGTTCCAGAAACTGAACTCCATTTTTTGTTTGTTTGTCACCAGTATGAAAACCTTAGACAAGAATTGTTGCCTAGAAAGTTTTATAGACAGCCTTCCATGTTTAAATTTTCGTTGTTACTTGCGAATACGAACAAACGCATTATGGAAAGGCTATCCCTCTTCGTATTCAAAGCTTTAAGGTTAAGACATGAGAGTATGAATGTGATTTGATTTGATTATTGATTTTGAATATTCACTCCATTGTATGGGCAAATGGCCTGATCAGTTAAAACATTCCGACTCCGACTCTCTCTCTCTCTCTCTCTCTCTCTCTCTCTCTCACACACACACACACACACACACACACACGCACGCACGCACGCACGCACGCACGCACGCACACACGCACGCACGCACACAACACACACACACACACACACACCACACACGTACACACACACACACAACCTTATGTCAAACGTAAGTTTTGTTATCATGAAATGCACGCAGGAAGGGCGTATTTAAAGTAGAAAACAAAAGCATGTCCCAAAATCTGTTAAAGCGACCGAGTGAATGTTTATTTGTTACTTGATTCTGGGGTGTGTTTGCGCCAATGGGAAGCCGTGGTACCTTTTTATGTTATTTGCTTCTGTAGCCAGGAGCAAGCTTGCCATGAAAACTATTGATCTTGTAATTTATTCTACACGCTTCTGAACTTTACAGTCCGTGTCATGGGCTTGGGTATTAAAGTCGTGACAAGACTGATGACAACACAGGTGATGCTGGCAACCTTTTCTTAAGGGCCGATGAGTTATAACTCATTTACTTTTTCTTAAAAGCACAGTTATTTCCACTTTGTTCCTGCAATTTTTTTTTTCAAAATGGCTGCTTTTACGGTCTCAAATCATTCTTTTCTGAGACAAATTTTAGAGAGGAAAAGTGACTTAGATCGCGAAGTAAACAGTTCCAGACAACTGGAGCTGAATATGAAAAAGAGACGCACTTAATAAGGGTTTATTGTTTACATGAGCAAGGAACCACCTGAGCTGGAACGTGAGCTGGCGTGAGATGCGTAAATTTGTATCACTTCTGTCAGAAACAGAGGGGCAGCGCCTGTACTGAAAGTAAATCCGGTTTGGAAATGAGGTAGTGAGCTATGTGTTGACTCCACGAGTAAAGAAGACTAAAACAGACTGTTATCTTTCAAACATACAAGCCAACATGCAAATAAACATACAAAACAGAATGCAGTTTAGTGTTCATTAAATACACAATACAAAACAGAGTAGTGAGCTTTCAACAAATATGTCCTGGCGTCACACACACACACACACACACACACACACACACACACACACACACACACACACACACACACACAGCGCGCGCGTATGCGCGCAAGCACACACATACACTTGCACACACACATCTTCACTTCCCGGACGGCTTTCTCCACTGGACCGCCATCTAAGGAGCATTGTTTAGTGCATACCTTGACTGAAGAATCTGATCAAAGTAGCAATTTATTTCTAATTTAAAAGCCATTTTCACAAACATGCAAAAAGATTTTTCACAAGTGAATTACTTAAAAGCAGAAAGAGAGACAGAGAGACAGACAGACACGCAGACAGGCAGATTAAATAAGAGTGTGTATTCGACAGTGGGAAAAGGTGTCAATCTGCTGCCTTAACGTTTCTGTTAATGAGAAGACACACAGACGAGGACATACAACACAATCAAAAAGAAGAATGCGTTCAAGCTGCGACAGATTTGTCAAAGATCGACTCGAATAGTGCTATTGAGACGTAGCGCTATTGAGAAGTAGCAATCAAACAAAGCAGTGCTACTGATGCGAAGCACTATTGAACGTATCGGTAATACCAAGTGGCGCTATTTGTACGTAGCGCGATTGAACATGGAAGTAGCGGTATGGAGCACTATTGGAACGTACCTCTATTGACTAATAGCGCCTATGACACGTATCTCTGTTAATATGCATCCTCTTCGGAACTACATGGGCGGGAGAAGGGGAGGGGGCGGGACCTGTGATTTTGTGTCTATGTAGGAGGGTTTGTTCTGGTGGTGGGCTATGTATTGAGTGGTTTTGTATTGTGTATGACGAGAGGTCTCGGCTACTGACAGGTCTGGCTGAGAAGACCTGTTGACGCCTGGTACAATTTCCAGAATGCCTCGTTTTCCACCTTTGTCATCCACCCCATTACTGGTGGTAGGGGAGTGGGGGACACAGATGGTACGCTGAGAGGGGTTCAGCTATTCCAACCCAGCCAACGGCGAGGAAGCGCCGATTGCCGACGGGAAGACGGCTTTAACGTCCCCTAAGCAAAACCCAACCCCCCTCCTCTCCCCACCCGACCAAAGCGCCAGCTTCTCTGTTTTTCTCATTTTCAATCTGACGATGCTGATGCATCCTGCAAATAGTAACAATGACAGAAGAAGCTATGTATGTCTCATGGCGACACCGTCTGCACTGAACTGGTGAATTTTATGTGACTTGGTGCCTGAACTTGGATCCGGAAGGTAAAGGGCTTGTAGTGGGACTCACTTTTTCCCCCTATCAATTTGAAGAGAGAGAGAGAGAGAGAGAGAGAGAGAGAGAGAGAGAGAGAGAGAGAGAGAGAGAGGTCCGTTAATTTTCATTTTTGCTCACAGCCTATAATCTCCTCTCGTACATTCATATAATTGTAATTCTTAAAGTAAACACTGCTTTTAATTAAATGTAAATGCCCATAACTCCGGTTCAAGCTGAATCACATTAATCTTATGTGGAGATGCCATTACTCGTGTTTGAGGAAACCCGCATTACTCTAACATGAACAGTGCTCTAATTCCTACTTGTCCGTCACTCTCGTGCAAGTGCAGCAGGAAGGGTTCACTGTAGCATATCCTGGCTATGCGCGACTTTGGCATAGTTGTGGTAACCGAAGAAAAGGGGCTGTGACAGAAAGAAATTAACAGACGCTGGGCAAAACATAACCATCTTGGACGAGATCATGACTTTGTGCTGTATTGGTGTACGTGGACACGGTTTCGGGCTGGTATTCATCATATGGTGTCTGTATGTAGGTACAAGATTTCGTCTTGGTTTCCCTCCAGTGGTGTCGGTGTATAGGTACAGGGTTTCAGCCTGTTATCCATCCTATGGTCTCGGTGTATAGGTACAGGATTTCAGCCTGTTATCCATCCTATGGTCTCGGTGTATAGGTATAGGGTTTCAGCCTGTTATCCATCCTATGGTCTCGGTGTATAGGTACAGGGTTTCAGCCTGTTATCCATCCTATGGTCTCGGTGTATAGGTACAGGGTTTCAGCCTGTTATCCATCCTATGGTCTCGGTGTATAGGTACAGGGTTTCAGCCTGTTATCCATCCTATGGTCTCGGTGTATAGGTACAGGGTTTCAGCCTGTTATCCATCCTATGGTCTCGGTGTATAGGTATAGGGTTTCAGCCTGTTATCCATCCTATGGTCTCGGTGTATAGGTACAGGGTTTCGGCCTGGTATCCATCCTATGGTCTCGGTGTATAGCTACAGGGTTTCAGCCTGTTATCCATCCTATGGTCTCGGTGTATAGCTACAGGGTTTCAGCCTGTTACCCATCCGATGGTTTCAGTGTATATGTATAGGGTTTCGGCTTGTTATCCATCCGATGGTCTCGGTGTACAGGTACAAGGTTTCGGCCTGTTATCCATCCCATGGTCTCGGTGTATAGGTACAGGGTTTCGACCTGTTATCCATCCGATGGTCTCAGTGTATAGGTACAGGGTTTCGGCCTGGTATCCATTCCATGGTGTCGGAGTATATGGACAAGGTTTTGGCCTGGTTTCCATTCCATAGTGTTGATGTGCACATGCAGGGTTTCAGTCTGGTATCCAGCCTACGGTGTCGGTGTATAGTTACAAGATTTCAGCCTGCTATCCATTCTATCTATGGTGTCGGTGTATGGGTACATGGTTCAGGCCTCGCATCCGTTCTACGGTGTTAGTATATGGGTACAGATTATTGGCCTGGCGTCTATCCTATGACGTTGTTGTTATTATTACTGTTATATTATTATCATTAAGAGTACTTATATGGCGCCTATCCTTTAATAGAGACCAAATTCTACGCGCTTTACAATCAACACTCTCATTTACACAATGGGCTGCCTACCTGGATAGACTTAACTGAAGAGCTGCCTGCCGGCCTCCGTTCAGTCATTTCCTGCCTCATTCAGTCAATATCATTCACTCAGTTTCCTTCCTTCATTCTTTCGATTTTTTACGCAGGGTGCAGGCCATGTGTAGCATGTCATCCATACCAACGGCCAAACTGGCCTCCTCTTTCGAAAGTTGATGATGGGATTTTACATTTGTGCAAGATGTTATGCGCGCGTTCACACACAGAATCTCGGTTTATAGTCTCATTCAAAGGACGTTTTAGGAAATGGAGTCAGTTCCAATCTTAGCTCCAAGGGAAAGCCCCCCACGTACCAAAACGACCCAGTGGAGATTGGAACCTGTAACGTCCAGGATCACCAAGATTACGAGTCCGGCGCTTTACCTATCGAGATGTTCCAGCCCCTACTGAGCTATTCTGGTGTCAGTACGTAGGCACAGGGTTTTGGTTTGGTATCCATTCTATGGCGTCATTACATAGGTACAGGGTTTTGGTTTGGTATTCATTCTATGGTGTCAGTATACGGGTACAGGGTTTTGGTTTGGTATTCATTCTATTGTATCAGTATACAGGTACAGAGTTTTGGTTTGGTATCCATTCTATGGTGTCAGTATATGGGTGCAGGGTATAAACCTGGTATCTACCCTTGCTGTTGGTGTTCTGGTACAGTGTTAAGGCCTGGTATCCATCCTATGGTATTCAGTCTGTATCAGCTGTAGGACTTTCCAATTTAAAGTGACAACGGACATCATTTTCAAATCATACTCACATTTGTTCGGCGACCCCGTTCTTGTGGGAGATCTGTTCAAACAAAACAGATGTAAACTTCAAATATTTACATTTACAAGATTATATTTACAAAGATGACAGATATGCAGGCACAGAATGCCATAGCTGGTTTTGCGACAGTTTTGTCAGTTTAATCATTCATAAACTGGTTTTGATTGACCACCTCAGCTTCAAGTGCTTTTGAAAAATGACTTCTAGTCAAACTGGGACTGTGTCTTGGAACTCGAGATATATGTAACCCACGGGTCTATGTCCCTCAGGTCTCCGATCCCACCAGCTTTATGTATTCCTTTTCCCTCACTCACAGACAGACACACAGACAGACGCGCGCGCGCAAGCGCGCGCAAGCGCGCGCGCAAGCGCACACACACACACACACATGCACATACACACATACCTACGTGTGCACGAGAGCACACACACACACACACACACACACACACACACACACACACACACACACACACACACACTCAGAGGTTTATGTTTCCCTTGATTCAGTAGTCCTCCCCACCTGCAGATCACAACGCCTGGCGTCACACTATTAACAAAGCTGGCTCCTTCGAAAACGCCCACAGGGCCACTGTTGAGTACCACAGAGCAAGAGGAAGAACAATGATGCTCCGACAGTGAACCCTGATCATATCTTCAGCTGCAGCTGTTGTGGCCGGGCCTGCCTATCCCACATTGGCCTTGTCAGTCATGAGCGCACTTGTAATCAACGTGGGCCATTTC
>CM065717.1:62040832-62083332 GCA_033310375.1 Conus canariensis
CCTTTTGTTGACCTGGTTGAAAGATGAAATAGAATTAAGAGGTCAGGAGTGCCTGATTACGATCGAATGTACACGACTAAAAACGGACGTGAAACGAAATACGGATCAGTGAAAAATAGTATACAATGATCGAAAGACGTATACAGTGATCACAATTGCACACACTGATGACGTAAACAGAAATACAAAACAAAGAAGGGTAGCAGTCAGTGTGAATCAAAGTTAGATCTAGTTGCAAAGTGAGATGCCCCAGGCGGAAATCTAAACAATCTTAAATAAATGTTAGCAAACCGAAAAAAAAAAAAAAGACAACCGAATCATATGACAAAACACGACGCGTTTCGGCTAGGTGTTCTTCAGGTAAGATACAAAACAATTAGGACAACCAAAATGAACGAGCAATCAATTATCTTCAATCACTTCAGCGCAAGATAGGATTTGGATGAAAACGAGGCTGTCAAAAGGGAGATAATGCGTGAGTCAAGGTAGTAATGATGATAATCATATTACTGATAGGAATACTATTAATGGTAATGATGATGATTAAAATATTGAAAAACAAATACAGGATTACTCCCACTTTTGGTGATAATATGGCAATAGCAGTTGTGTAGCGTGGGTTAGAGGATTCTTAAACAGCATGGTTGCTGTGGCAACAGTCTTAGTGGCGATGACGATGGTGATGTTAATGGTAGTGATGGTAATATCAATACTAACAATCGTATTAATGATGATAATGCTAACAATTATAACAACTATAGCTAACAACTATAGTGAAGGTAATGGTAATAATGGTATTGGTAATAAAAGCATGATACAGAAATATATGAAAAAAAAGTATAATAATAGTAATAAATAATTTTTTAAAGATAATAATAATGATAATAATAATAGTGATAATAGAATAAATAAATAAGAAAATAATAACAATATTACTAATAGTAATGATAATAATGGTACTAATACTAATACTAAGGGGGAAAAAACAAGGGGAGGAGGGGGAGGGGAGGACAGGAAGAACAAAGAGGAGATGGAAGGTACAGATTATGGGAAGGATGGAATCTAACAGGTATACAAAAAAATGAAATAAAATAAAATTAACAAAAAAAACCCACCTTCATAACTGCTACAATTGTTATATTTACTACTAATACTATCATTAATATAATTATCATTCTTTATATATTTCTGACATTCCCACTCAACTGTGTACAATGATCCAAACCTCCTAGACCTTGGAGAAAGGTCCAGTGACGGTGAGGAAAGACCCACTGACCACAGGGAAAGTCCTGTTGACAGTGGGAAAGACTACAACTTTGGATTCTCTCTTGAGGGCACATAAGACCGTATGGCGAAAGCTTGGCTGTGTCTGGAGTGGCACTGTCTTCATCTGTCCGTGGGCAGGGGTGGTTGGGTCTGTGGGGTGTGCTCGGCAGCTGGAGGGTGGTGTCTTTTGCCGGTGGGCTCTGCAGTCATGAAATACGGGCTGGTACACCCATGGAGATACTATTTTAAGGCTGTTATGAGTTGCATCCTGTAGTCTGATTTACCTCTGTTCAGGAGCAGTTGTGTCCCTTCATATCTTAATGGAGTGTCCTGCGCGTGCCTGTACCCATCGTCAACACAGCGCAGGCCTCCAAGGGTGGTACAGGACTGCTCAAAAGGCGGGTGAAGACAGTGTTTCTCTGGGTCCTCCCCAGCACCTTCGGGTGTTTCTTTTTCTTCTTTGCCTTAACTAGGCTGACCCTGGAGAAAGGTCCAGTGACGGTGAGGAAAGATCCACTGACCACAGGAAAGTCCTGTTGACAGTAGGAAAGACTACAACTTTGGATTCTCTCTTGAGGACACATAAGACCGTATGGCGAAAGCTTGGCTGTGTCTGGAGTGGCACTGTCTTCATCTGTCCGTGGGCAGGGTGGTTGGGTCTGTGGGGTGTGCTCGGCAGCTGGAGGGTGGTGTCTTTTGCCGGTGGGCTCTGCAGTCACGAAATACGGGCTGGTACACCCATGGAGATACTATTTTAAGGCTGTTATGAGCTGCATCCTGTAGTCTGATTTACCTCTGTTCAGGAGCAGTTATGTCCCTTGATATCGTAATGGAGTGTCCTGCGCGTGCCTGTACCTAATCGTCTACACAGCGCAGGCCTCCAAGGGTGGTACAGGACTGCTCAAAAGTCGGGTGAAGACAGTGTTTCTCTGGCTCCTCCCCAGCACCTTCCGGTGTTTCTTTTTCTTCTTACTACTAATTCTATCATTAATATAATTATTATTCTTTACAATATTTCTGACATTCCCACTCAACACTTGTCCAGCCTCCTATAGCATCACTATCATTATTATATACTTACAATCACAATTATTATCAGAACTATTAATATACATATCATAATTATTAATATACCTATTAGATTTCACCCTTGCCATAATTCATACCTTCCATCTCCTCTTTGTTCTTCCTGTCCTCCCCTCCCCCTCCTGCCCTTGTTTTTCCCCTTAGTATTAGTACCATTATTATCATTCCTATTATTAATAGTTACTATCTTTATTTTACTGATTATTTTATTATCATTATTATTATTATTATCATTATCTGTTTTTTTTAAATGTATTATCATCATTATATATATATATATATATATATATATATATATATATATGAATCATGCTTTTATTACCAGTACCATTATTACGATTACCTTCACTATAGTTGTTAGCATTATCATCGTTAATACGATTGCTACTATTGATATTACCATCACTACCATTAACATCACCATTGCCATCGCCACTAAGACTGTTGCCACAGCAACCATGCTGTTTAAGAATCCTCTAACCCACTCTCCTTTCTTTCATGCTACAACTGCTATTGGCATTTTATCACCAAAAGTGGTAGTAATCCTTTTACTTATTTTTCAATATTTTGATTATCATCATTACCATTATTAGTATTCCTATCAGTAATATGATTATCATCATTACTACCTTGACACACATTATCTCCCTTCTGACAGCCTCGCTTTCATTTAACGCCTAGCTTGCGCTGAAGTGATTGAAGATAAGTGATTGCTCGTTCATTTTCGTTGTCCTAGTTGTTTTGTATCTTGCCTAAAGAAGACATAAGTAGTCGAAACTCGTCGTGTTTTGTCTTGTGATTCATTTGTCCACGTTTTTTGGCGGTTCGCCAACATTTACCTAAGATTTGTCTCAATAATTTGAATTTACAAGTGTGCTGAAAGAGGACAGTGCGCTGGAGATTTCAATACAACATTGACGTATTTGTCAGTCATACACATAACACGTATACAAATTTCACTCGACAACAAGGGTAAAAGTAATAATGATAATGATGATAATGTTGATAATGATAACAAAAGTAATAATAATAATAATAACAGTAATAATAATGATGATGATGATGATTAATAATAATAATAATAATAATGATGATATCAATGACAATAATAATAACAGTAACATTAGAAATGATGATGATAACAACAACAATAACGGCAACAACAATAAATAACAATAATGACAAAAATAATAAATAACTGCAAAGGTCAAAGAATCATAGTATCTATTATGTCTGTAATATCCAACAAATCATGCCAGCTGCGGTACAGTGGAAAAACTCATTACCAATGATAATGATTCAATCAATATGTAACAGACACATGACAGAAAGGTATTTTAAAATGTATGTGGACTGCCTTGTTTGTTGTGTCAATGGGGCTCAGCAAAATTGAAAGAATTCCTTTGAAACCACCATCTTTGACCAAATAAAAACCATCCGTTGAAATGTAATGCAACGCATATATAGCAATCAAGTTAGATGTAAATGTCTGTATTGTGCTCAGTTAGATATGAATATCTGTACTGTGCCTTAAACATTTCTTTCAACAAAAATGCAAACGCATTCCATCCCTTTTTTAGGTTCTCACATTTCAGCTCAGGGGAAATGCAATCATTCCATAAAGGGAAAGAAAAAAAAACCCAAATCAAATGGCGGGGAAAAAAAGAAACACACGAACAGCAAAATAAAGAGCAGAGAAAGTATAACTTCATATTCAGTACCTACCTGGATATCTCCTCCACCCCCTACAACTCCCTTTCCTGCCCCCGCCCCCATCCCCACCCCCAGACACCGCGACTTCGCCACATACACATATTCACAGTACATCAAGAAGCATTGTATACAAAACAAAGAAACAAGAGTATCTGAGAACCTTTTGCCTAAATTGCCTGTTATGTGATTACACTTGCAGTCGCAAATTATAGCTTTAAGTCAACAGAGTTTTTTTGTTTTTTTTTTCATCGACACACTATTTCCGCTGGAAGTCTGTGTACTGCAAGTCTATTCTAACTATGTATTCTTCAGTCGCATATCTATTTTTAAGTTGTCTAAGAATGTAAATTCCGGAATAGTATTTTCGCATTTACATTTGTAAAGGAAAAATGTTGCACACATTAGAATAAAATCGAGTATATCATCAGTCTTATTTACATCATCGTTACCAATCAACACACGTTTCTTTGTAAATCTGAAATCGTTGATATCATCACAGCTGTTTTAACAGCTTGCATTTCATTCCAGAAATTTAATGTCACCTTACATGACCAAAACAAGTATTCAACTGGTTCTCCTTCAGTCTCACAGAACGTAATCTTGTCGTTTTCAGAGATGTGCATCTTTTGTAGCATAATATTTGCAGCCAAGATCCGATGAACCAGTCAGATTGGAAACCATTTCAGTTCAAAAAATGTAATATTCCACTTAATGTTTTGGGATATTTCATTGCTCCAATTATTACAGCAGTTCGGTTGATGTTTGTCTGCCATAAGGACGTTGTAGTATAGCTTTGTCCCTTTTTGACAGACAGAATGATATTAAGAGATCTCGGTATATTTCTTATTGTACTGCCGTTTAGGTTCATCCCAGTTTTCTTGCAATATTCTTTTATTGTAAGCACGCACCCTAAGAAGTCATAAAGTTTGTTTGAATGCCGTATTTATCTTTAAACTGTGGGTACGTCATAAGCGTTCCATCCGCACTGACAAGATCTGCTACACAATGCACTCCCTTTTCTACCCACGGTTTAAAGAATATAATGTTTTTGTCACTTTTAAAATTTTGTTGTCATAGAAAACTTTTTCTGCCATCAGGTCTGCAGCATCTTTGATGTCATATTTAATAGAAAATTCTCTGTATGCTTTGAAAGTATCTTTCCAAAAGGCATTTAATTTGAGTATGTGTATAGGGAGACTTGCCCCATATTTGTCTAAATCTTGTATAATTGGACACCTTTCTTCAATCATGGACATCCATTTGAATCTGCCTTCTAAAAGTTTTCCAATTCACGAGATTTTTATTGAGGCAATAAACTGTCTAATAGAAGGGATATACCTAGGCCTCCTTCTAGTACGCTTTTAACACTATTTTTTCTTGATATTCTGTCTGGTTTGTTGTTCCAAATGGATTGGAAACATTTTTTTCTGAAAATTGACTATAATATCAATCGGTGGGTTTGGTAACAATATCCAGAGATATGCGAATTTTGACAGAACTAGTGATTTCAGCACTGTTACTCTACCAAGTGGCGTAATATTTTGTTTTGACGATATTTTGAAAAGAGTTTTAACTTCCAGGAATTTGTCTGCATGATATAATTCAACGCATTTTGTTACATCAGTCATAAACCATATCCCAAATATTTTCGATTCCCTTGGGTTCCAATCCAGTTTTAGATGAGACATATACCGAACAGTCGATGCAACTTTGTTTCCTAGCCATGTTACTTTTGTTTTTTTTTCAATCAAAGGCCCGAAACTGTTCCGAATTTCTCTAATGTTTTCATTGTTTGTTCAATGGATGTTTTATCTCCTTGAATGAACAATTGTGTATCGTCTGCGAACTGAGATATTTTCTGTTCAGCATCATTAACGTTTATTCCTTTTGTGTCCCCATTCTCTCTGACCACTATTCCCAGAATTTCGGCTGAAAGCATAAACAAATACGGGGATATTGGGTCTCCCTGTCTACAGCCTCTGAGCATTGGCCATTCACAGTTATGCTAGCTTTTATTCTTGTGTGGAATGTCTTTATCCAACGACATATATCTCTCCCAAAACCAAAGGATTCTAATACCCTATGCATAAACTTCCAATCCAGGGAATCAAACGCATTTTCAAAGTCTAACAGATTAGCATCCCAGTTAAATGTTTAGATTGTAAATAATCTATAAGATCGTAAATAAACCTAATATTATTGTCAGACACCAAGCCCCATTCTATCTTTGAGACTAACCCATACTTTTTGCTGCATTGTTTAGGAACAAAGTTCTGAATGAAGTACGTAACAGGTTTCCGTAAAGGTTTCTTCACTCAGAACTGTAATATGCATCACAGTGTTCCAAGAGCTGTGATTGGGGAGGCCAGGCTCACCCAGTCCTCTTCAACACTCTGATTGGTCGCTATGTGCACAAGTGTGGGGAGCTGCCAGGAGACTCCGGAAGCGGTTAGAATGCGATCTTACATGGCCGAAGTAGCAGCGACATTCTAGGCTCTCCGGAGTATCAAGGCTACAGACCCTACCGGAGTCTCCCTGTCAATACACGACCTCCTGGAAACTAGTACTCTCTGGTGGAGTCCATCCAGGAGCAAACAGAAGTATGGTGCGGCAACATCCTCGAGAACACAACACCGAGGCGGGACTGGCCATCGTCCAGTCCCTACCGACGCACCACCTCTACCCACGCCAGGGCTTCACTACAGCCAGGAGCGGCCAGGAGGATCCGTCCTGCTGACAGAGGGTCAAGACTTCGAAGAGCCCCTCCGGAGAGCACTCTTCACTCAGAACTGTAATATGCATCACAGTGTTCCAAGAGCTGTGATTGGGGAGGCCAGGCTCACCCAGTCCTCTTCAACACTCTGATTGGTCTTGTTCTTCTTTATCCGTTAAGTCTCCACAATCAACAGGCTAATTATTATGAGACTATAAAACGGACCTAACTCACCCAGCGGAGAACGTCACGGTGTTTCACGTCAGGCACTGTGACGTTATTTCCCCAAACGCTGCAGAATCCCGAGCAAGTAAGCGAGATTCTAAAAAAGTATGGGCTTATATATACATTTTTTTGCTAACATAAGCAGCAGCAGCGATGTGTGCTCATTAAATTAATGCAGAGCAGAATATGAAGACCTATTGTTAGAACTACTGTAACATTTGAATCATCATCGGGATCGCATGAGCATAAGAACGATGCATTAGAATAACAAGGTCTAGTCACAGTAGTTGATGATGCCGTGCGCAGAAATTCTGTGGTGCTTGTTCCGTTTTGTACGCTGTATTTTTCATTTCTGTTCGCCATGTGTGATTAGTGTCTGTAATTATATAAAACAATAGAAATATGTTGGTGCGTGAGTCGGAGTGCACCTCCAATATTGTTGATGCAGACTTGGCTGCGAAAAGATATACATTTATTAAATGCACATGTAGAGTGTATGCATACCTGGATGAAGTAATAATGTAGAGAATGCATTGATCTCAAGTGTGGGTTGCGCACGAGAAAATTATAAAGATATGTGGAAGATGTACACAGACGAAGAAGATCGGTGTGAATGCATGTGGGTGAACGAAGTCAATTGTATTTGCATATGTGTATAAGAAAATAGAACCTGTATATCCTAGTATTTGGCAAGGGCGGGTATACATTTATGTTGTAGATAGGGTCAACGCTGAGGTCAACCCTGAGGACTACGTTGAACACGAGGTCAACGAGAAGCGAAGTGCAACATCAACGAGGAACGTGTTCAGGACCGGCGATCGGAGGCGACGACAACGTCGAGCAACTAAGAATCGTCCGTAACCATCACACGACGACGAGAGTTGATTCCAAAGGACTGTGCAAGTTTCAAAGGCCAGAGCTATATAAACATTTATTTAGTCCTCGTGACATAAAGATAAAAGGAAGAACTCACTTTCGTCTATAATTCGATAACTTTGTTACGTGCTCACTTATGTATTTTGAATAAATGTTTTGTTAGTTTAACATACTGATTTTGGTGACTGAATTGAATGAGAGAGTCACGGCGAGACAACCAAATTTAAATAAATTGTCAGGCACATACCTGGCACGTTAATACCAGCCGAAATAAGTGCCTGACAATTATCACCAATCAATCTGTTTGCCATGGAACCTGTTTGGTATTAGTTTTGGGAGAACGAATTTCATTCTGTTGGCTATACAAGAGGATCCTATCTTATTTATGGTATTTAACAAGGATATGGGACGCCAGTTTTTATAAAGTTTCTCGGCTTGTTTCTTTTAGAAATACATACAATGAAGCCTTCTTTCTGGGTATTTGACAGTTCTCCATCCTTGAATGACGTATTAAGTGCTCTAACCACTAGATACCCTAATTGTCTCCAGAAAACCTTAAAACAAATTCTGGTGTGAAACCATCTGTTCCCGGACTATTTCCGTTTTTCATATTTTTCAGAGCTTCTCCAGCTTCCTCAAGAGTGATTTCACCTTCGAATAACAAGTATTCCTCTGAAGTTAGCTTTGGCATCTCCTTAAATATCTTCTCCCCTTTATTGTCTACAAGATACACATTTTGATGAATAAAATGGAAAAATATGTAAAAGCTGAATAGGGGTACAAAGCGTATTTTCCTCCTTTAAATGTAACTCGACAGGGGTGGCAGCATTATTTAACAATAATTTTGGATTTCTGATTAAAATGTCAAAAGAAATAACAATGGTAATTATGTAACAATATCTTTCACTGCATCGGAAAAAAGATTTCCTGCTGTTTAATATATATAGTCCTAATAGGGATAATCATATCTTCTATCGAAATCTCTTGGCAACAATAAAGCAATCTAAAAATAGGAATATTATTGCAGTAGGTGACTGGAATCTTGTAATGGACCCAGTGTACGATTATGATAATCAAAAACATGTCAGTAATCCCAAAGTAAACAAGGTTTTAGACGAAATGATGACTGAATTAGATTTGAATGATATTTGGAAAGAAAATAATTCAGAAAGCAGACGTTTTACCTGGCGAAAACCTCCATTTCAGCAGAGTAGACTTGACTTTTTCTTCTTATCAGACTATCTCTGTTCATTCTAGGAAGATACCTATATTCTACCAGCTATCGATCAGATCATTCCATAGTGACTCTGCATTTGTCGTTTGGTAAAGGAACAAAACGTAGTAACTTCGGGAAATTTAACTGTTCACTTTTAAAAGATTCGACATGCATTCAGGAAATTCAATATGATATAACAAACGTTTTAAACAAATACGCTGTGAATCCGAATGAAAATACCCAGGAGATAAGGTATCAAGTACGGACATTAAAACTGAAATACCGCCGCAAGTTCTTTTTAGATTTTCTGTTAATGAAAATAAGGGGAAAAAAAACATTTGCTTATGCAACAATGAAAAAAAAAGAAAACAAAAGAAAAAGAAGAAAACCTCGTCATTGACATTGAGTGCATTGAAAAGAAAAGAGAGAACAGATGACGATCTACAAATACTTAAAGACAAATATCAAGAATTGATTGCACTACGTAAAAAGGTGATGGAAGGAGTGCTAATTCGGTCAAAGGCCAGATGTGCTGATACAAAATACTTCTGTATCCTGGAAAAAGAAACTATGTTGCAAACAAATAACAGAAAATATCAAAAACGATGGAGAGTTAACTGTTGATCCAAAAGAAATGTGTATATCAGTTAATGATTTTTTTACTCAGAACTTTACAAACGTAACGAAAGTATTGAACAGTGTGAAATAAACAATTTGATAAGGGTAATACCTCAGTTGTCCGAAGAACGAAAAGAGGTCTTAGAAGGGGAAATAACTTTGGAAGAGGCAGGACACGCCTTGAAAGAAATGTAAACTGGGAAAAGTCCAGGAGCTGACGGATATGGCGCTGAATTTTTCAAATGCTTTTGGAAACAGCTAGGTCCATTTATAGTAAGAGCGCTGAATTAGTCTTTTAGAGATGGTGAACTATCTATAACCCAGAGAGGTTTGTTAATATGTATAGCGAAAACAGATAAACCAAGAGGATAATTTATTAAAAGAAAAAAAAACACCTGGAGACCGATTTTCCTTTTGAATGTTTTCACAAAATTGACTCTTCCTGTATTACCAATAGAATTAAGAAAGTATTACCAAAATCATTAATAAAGACCAGAAAGAATTCATCGCTGACAGATATATTGGAGACAATGTGAGACTTACATGCAATCTAATGCACTACTTACACTTATATGCAATCTAATGCACTACCTAGATTCAAAACAACTACCAGGTATGCTTCTGTGTTTAGACTTTGAAAAGGCATAGGATTCTGTTCACTCGAATGTCATGTTTAAAGCCTTAAAGAGTGTACGGATTTGGTGCCGACACATGTCGATTGATTGAGGCCTTTTATAAAGATATTTAATCTACATTTTCTGACAGAAAATGGACTATTCCTAAAATACACAAAATTCATAACATGAAATGATTTGATTGTTGACTTTATTACTTACACTGGTTGTAACAGAGCTAGAAAAGGCTACTCAAAGAAATTCAGTATTCAGATTAAAGATGATAACCCACAAGATATACCTCTTACATTACAGGAGATATGTGCGGTACAAAAAAGTGCAAGGCTTATTATGATATTCTTATTGCTAATAACACAGAACCAAAATGTTGCGTGAAATGGAATGAGAAATTTAATTGTAGAATAGCTTGGAAAGCCGTGTTTCTTAAAATACAAAAAAAGGATATCAAACCAAAATGGCTGCAGATGCGATTTGTGCACAGAATCATTGTAACAAACACAGTTCTTAAATAAAACAGGAATTGTAAGTGATGACCGCTGCAACTTCTGTAAAGAGGAAAGAGATTGTGTTGGACACTTTCTATATAGATATGTATTAGAAAACAAATTCTGGTCAAACCTTGAAAATCTATTGAAGGAAAAATGTCCATTGTCCTCTAAAATGAAATTCAGTATAATTTTTGTTATATTTCGAGTAGATTTTAGTTTTAAAATTGACACTACTACAGACTTTATTATTTTGTTTGCTAAACAATATAGCTTTAAGTTATATGAGCAAAATGAGCAATACACTTCCACATATTCCTTGTTTTATAAATGAAGTGAAGTACAGGTACAAAATCGCAGAACACAATAACAAAGTCTGTGATGAAGATTCGAGAACGTATAAGGATTGGACCTTTTATACTTCTATTTTTGACCTAAATGCCCGGAATCATGATGACACCTAAATGGAACTATTTGCTTATAATTATATACCTATGAATTTTATTTTCTGGCATGAACGCACGATTATGTGCTGTTCCTAATATATTTTGACATGAAAAAAGAAATGCCCAACATACCGAATCTCTCTCTCACCCCCCCTCCCCCCCCCCTCTCTCTCTCTCTCTCTCACGGATATATATATATATATATATCTGGTAGAATATTTTCCGGCTTTTTTTTTTTAAAGTGCTCAACCATGTGGGAGCAGCTAAAATAATGATTAAAAGCAAATCTTACACAAAAAGGCTAATTGAAAAAACGGAAAAATTTGTACACAACTTAAGATGGAGGGCTTTCTTTTACCTTAATCCTAGAGCACATCAGGAAAAGACAGAAACATATGGAATCAACTCATGGAGATCTCCACCAGTTATTGAAGAGATGAGGAGTTTTGAGGAAAGATTAAAAAGCATGATTTCCACCATTAAATTTAGGAAAACAAACAACAACTTCCAAAAAATCTCTGAGCAGCAATATAAAAGATATAATGCATGATAAAAGAATATTTGTCAAAGCAGACAAAACTAGTAATTTTTATAAAATGGAAGTAAAAGATTACGAGCAGCTCCTCAGTAAAAACATCCAAAAGAATTACAAAAAAGCTGAAGAGGAAACATGTACTACCATCAGAGAAGAAGAAAAGAAACTGGTGGAATGCATAGGACTAAGTGATAGGATAGAAACCACGGCAAAAAGAGAAACATTCATAACACTCAAAGATCATAAACCTAATTTTCAAAACAACCCCTCATGTAGACTGATCAACCCCACAAAGTCTGAACTAGGAAGAGTAAGCAAGCAAATTCTAGAAAAAAAATAGTAGCCGATGCCAAATCAAATTTTGAACTAAACCTTTGGAAAAATACTAATGAGGTGGTGCAATGGTTTCAAAAATTAAACAAACAAAACAGAACAACCTTCATCGCATTCGACATTGTGGATTTTTACCCATCCATCAATGAAGAACTGCTCAGGAAAGCTTTGGAATTTACTACCAAATATACCGAGATAACAAATTCAGAATTGGAAATTATATTCCACACAAAAAAAACTCTGTTGTATAATAAAAAGGAGCCTTACAGGAAAAAAACAGATTTTCATTCCACTTTTGACGTTACAATGGGCTCATACGATGGTGCAGAAACATGTGAGATAGTGGGCCTGTTACTACTGTCAAAAATGTACAAACTACTTGGGCATAAAGTTGGGCTGTACGGATTGGCGGCACTGGACAACACACCTAGAGAGGTAGAGCATAAAAAGAAAGAACTATGCAAATTGTTCCAAAATCACAACTTAAAAATCACAATAGAAGCCAACAAAAAAGTAGTCAACTACTTGGATGTAACATTAGATTTAAACAAAAACCAATACAGACCATACAAAAAACGCAATGATACACCATTATATGTAAATTCCATGAGTAACCACCCACCAACAATCATAAAAACTATACCACAAGGGATAAACAAGAGGTTATCCAGCCTTTCCTGCAACGAAGAAATATTCAACGATGCAGCAACAGATTACCAAGAAGCACTGTTGAAAAGTGGATACATTTACAAACTGAAATACGAACCTGAAAGTACCACTGGAAGCAGGAAGAAAAATAGAAAGAGGAAAATAACCTGGTACAACCCACCATATGATGGTAGAGTGAAAACCAACATTGGCAAAGAATTCTTCAAAATATTAACAGAATCGTTCCAGAAAGATCATAAACTTTTCAAAATATTCAATAGGAACACTATCAAACTATCTTATTCTTGTATACCAAATCTTAAAAAAAAAAAAGATTGATACTTCAAACAAAAAGAAAACCAACGTCAAAAACGAGGGTGACAAACGGAAAACTTGCAATTGCATAATCAAAGAGCAATGCCCTCTGAACAACCAATGTCTCTCTGATAACATCGTATACCAGGCCACTGTGACAACGAAAAACGGCAAAGAGACATACATAGGGATTACAGAAAACAAATTCAAAGCTAGGTACGCCAATCACAAGCAATCTTTCAAGCATGAAAAATACAAACACCAAACAGAATTAAGTAAACATATATGGGACCTTAAGAAAACAAATACAGATTTTAGCATCACATGGAAAATAATCAGAAAAGCAGCAGCATACAATAATAGCACAAACAGATGTAATTTGTGCACAATAGAAAAGTGGATGATTCTATGTAAACCTAGTATGGCAACACTGAAGACAAGAGTTGAAATCGTAGACAGTTGCAGGCACAAAAGGAAATTTTTATCAACAAGTATAATAGCATCCCTGATAGGACCCCTCATACAATAATACTTAAGAAAGCCTTACAACCTCGACAGGGCCCCCCTTGCACAACACGTGCAACACAACCCAACTAGACCACAGCTCACAAATCAAAACATATATATACGATTGAGACCAATAGCAGGGGATTGGCACGGGATCTGAAGAGAGGAAGGACCTCGAAACAAGTTTGTAGTCCCGGTTTTTAAGATTTGCTTTTAATCATTATATTATATATATATATATATATATATTTATATATATGTATATATATATATATTACTGGAATGGTGCTCAGTTACTTACTCTTGGAATTTATTAGTTTATTATATATAGTTCAATCCCTTGCGGATTCATTCCAAGAATTGGCCCTCAGCACTTGTGTCTTAAGATGTTATCTTTTTATATTTTCTACTTTTCACAATAAAATGTAGCTTATTTTGTTGTTTCATAATTTCTTTTGCTTCTTGGGTGGGACCTTTGGTGGGTTTTTTGAAAATTCAACAAACATACTGCACACCAGACTTTTTCTGGGACAGCATTCTGCTTAAAACCTAAAAGACAGAGGAGTCAAGTTAGAACTTTCCGAGGTCACTGACGAGAAGCAGTCAGGTTTCGAAATACCGGTATCTGACCAGGAGTTATGATATGTTAGTGAGTTTTCTCCCCTTTGGAGATTGCCTCACCCTTGGAGACTATAAGCTTGCTGAAGACTCATTTTGAGAAGCATTTAGTATTCCCCATTCACCCACTCAAGCACATACTGTTAGTTAGGCAGAATTATTTGCCACTGCAGATATGAAAGCTTATTTCCCCCTATTTTTTTTTCAGTCTAAAACATAAGAGCAAGCTTTGTTTATACTTATATATATATATATATATATAAGAGAGAGAGAGAGAGAGAGAGAGAGAGAGAGAGAGAGAGCATTTTAGTTGTGGGGGCGTGCGTGCGCACACACACACACACACACACACACACACACACACACACACACACACACACACACACAGAAGATGTTTAGCTGTCTATCTGTATACAAGATCATTTGTCGTTTTCAAGGTATAGAGAATATCATACTGACTTGATATATATATATATATATATATATATTAGATCATTTATCGCTCCCAACGACTACAAGATATCAAAACATTTCACTGTATACGTGATAACTTGTACTAACAAAAAATGTTGGACATCGGCTGTCTCCCTATAATTTAAGAACCTTTGTCAAAAGCAACTGACAATAGGGTATCGAGCCGCCTGCCAATATTCAAGATCACTTATCTCTCCCAACGACTACAAGATATCAAGACATTTCACTGTATACGTGATAACTTGCCGCTGACAAAAAATGTAGGACACTGGCGGTCTCCCTATAATTTAACGTTTGTCAAAAGCAACTAACAATAGGGTATCAAGCCGCCTGGCAATATTCAAGATCACTTATCGCTCGCTAGGACATCATCCCTAACAATGTCCTGCTGGCCGGGAGAAAATAACCCTGATCCGGTGTAACAGCCCGTTCTTACCCCCCTCTGGAACTTACCCCGGGGTAAATCTGGGCTAGCCTGCTTTTACCCCCGGGGGTAAGTTTAGGCTAGCCTGGATTTACCCCCCCCCCCCCCCCTTCCCAAAGGGTCAATCTAGGACTATTTGGAATATTCCTCCACCCCACCCCACCCTTCAAACAAGAGAGGGCTATTCCGGGTTTTCCTCTGCCTTTTCCCAACACGCACACCCGCCTTTAAAAGAAAATTTGGGTTAGCCTGCATATCTACACCCCCTCTCCCATTTCCTATATACAGTCAGCTGGGTTTAGACAAAGTGTAGTTCTAGAGTCTTCTCAACAGATGGACCTCCTACTTCCCCCACCCCCCTCACACACCCTGGTTCACTAACAAATACGTATTAACATTTCTCGCGCTAGCTTACACGCGTGGGTCAATATTCGGGTGTGTGAATATGCCCGTGCATGCGTGGGAAAGAAAGACGGCTACATGCCAATGTGACCAAGTGCCAATGTGACCAAGTGCCAATGTGACCAAGCGTAGTTGTGACAAAATGTTGTGACAACGTGTCGTTGTGACCAAGTACCCTTGTTGCTTCATCCCGTTTTGCCTTCTTTTTTTAAAACTATTTTACAGCTAATTAGAGTCTCTTGAGTACCTGTGTACCTTAGCTTGTACAATGCAGATGACTAGTGGTCAGTGCCACTGGTCACTGGTCAGTATGACGTAAATCAGAGATTTTAACTATTTTACGGCTATTAGTGTCTCCCGAGTGCTTGTGTACCTTGTACAAAGTAGATCACTAGTGGTCAGTGCCACTGACCACTGGTCATTATGACGTAAATCGCATATTTTAACTATTTCACAGCTAATTATAGTATCCTGAGTAGCTGTGTACCTTGTACAATGCAGAAGACTGTGGTCAGTGCCACTGACCACTGGTCACTATGACGTATATCTGATATTTCAACTATTTTACAGTTAATTAGTGCCTTATGAGTGTTTGTATACCTTGTGCAATGCAGACAACCAGTGGTCAGTGTCACTGACCATTGGTCACTTTAATGTAAATAAGAGATTTTAACTATTTTTACAGCTAGTGTCTCCTGAGTACCTGTGTACCTTGTACAATGTAGATGAGTGGTGATCAGTGGCACTTACCACTGGTCACTATGGCGTAAATCGGATATTTCGATTATTTTACAGTTAACAAATGTCTCCTGAGTGCTTGTGAACCTTGTACAATTCAGACGTCCAGTGGTCAGTGCCACTGACCAGTGGTCACTAACGACACTTGGTAACAACGACACTTGGTCACAACGAGACTTGGTCACAATGACATTTGGTCAAGACACGTGGCTACAACGGCACTTTGTCACAATGGCACGTGGTCACAATGGCACTTGGTCAAAATGACATGACATGGCACTTGATCACAATGGCACCTGGTCTCAATGACTTGACCCCAGAAAATGCAAACGGAGAAACAGAGAGAGACAGAAAATGAGCTTGAGAAAGGGTGTTTATATGTATGTGCGTGTTGTCGCATGAGTGCGCCTGCGTGTTTGTTTGTACGGGTGTTCCCATGGTCCGATTTTGTCAGCTAATTCGAGTTTGCCGACATAAAAAGTAAATCAGACATGTCGGCCAACTTCGTTGTCCATGTGAACAGCATTTACCGATAAAAAGTAAATCAAACACAGGAAGTTTGCTTCCGACGACCGAACTTGCTTCGAAACTGTCATCAAACGACGCCGATACTGGTGAGACTGGGCGACTTGAAACTGACAAGGCACCATTGAAGACAAAGGATTCCGACAGGATGTAGTTGTTATCGACGCATGTTAAAAAGATTAAAGGACGTACACCTGTTCTTTGAAAATGGCAACTGTCGGATGTCTTGCGAAAACTGATGAAAACGAATGCCGCCATGAATGAAATAAACTGCAAACTTCTCTTTCTTTTATTTACGTCAAAGCGTATTTAACCAAAGACAGTTCTAATCTTGGGCAGACAGTTTCCGTCCTCATCAAAGAAACAAAAGGTGGAGGTGTGCTTTGAATTTCATAAAAGCTGTAGGTTACAAAGACTGGTGGGAATGTAGAGAGGGATGGGGGCATCCGGTCTTTGCTCTCTCTCTCTCTCTCTCTCTCTAAAGGCGTAACGTCTTCAGAAGTGATAGTTTTTCTATCAGATGGAGTAAACTGCCTACGACGAGATTTTGCATTATTTGGAGACGAACATATATCCAGAATGGATATACAGTCTTCACGCAAAACAACGGTCAAATACAAAAGCAAACTTTCGGAGAAAAGCCAGGGTTTTCAGCGTCAAAGACTGCAAATTGATGCATGGACAGAAAGAAGAGTTAGTGAGGGACAGAGTCAAAAATATTTTACAGACCTGTCACGAAAACAGATTAACAGGAGGTCACTTCGGACGTGATCAGACGTACTGAAGGGTTGCAACAGATACTGTTGGAGAGGTGAGTTCAAATTTCCTATCATTTTCAACCCTTAATTGATAAAACTAATATATTGATTCATACAGCCAATACCCATCTGCGCGCACTCCTTCCTCTACCACACAAATACAAACAGGGCTGAGATTTAACCAGGCAGACTAAGGAGCCAGCCAGGCTTCCAACCACTAGTCATTCTGTCCCAGATCAAAATACAGAAAACTTAAACCAAGAGACAGTTGCCAGACCCTCAGTTTAAAATGAAGGCTGTTAATCGAGCATGGTAAGAAACTACCAATAAAAAGAAAGAAATCCCCAAGTTGAAGAAGACGATGACGGAAAAAGACGATGACGGAAGAAGATGATGACGTTAAAATAGCCTCTGATGATCAGTGCTGTAAAAACATAAATGTATTCCCAGTTTCATCAGGCGTGGCGCACCATTTTTTTTTTTTTTTTTTAATGAAATCATCATGCATCAGGTATAATCCATAAGACGGACGTAAACAGTATGCTACGTTTGAAACAGATCGTTTCAGAATTTGGGCGTTGCATTTTTTTTCATAGCTGGGAAAACATTTATATGGCCGGCTGGTCATCTTGTTTCTGACGTCATCATAATAGAAATGGTGAGATAAAATCCTTAACACTAAGTAAAAAACTATGTCAAATTTCAGAGAAATCAGTTCAGTACTTCTATTCAGCCTCCAGCTCATCTACAAGTAAAAAAGTCCTATTCGTAGTCCGCCATCTTGTTTATGACGCCATAACGTCAGGAATAATCCATTAGACCTACGTAAACAGTATGTCCAATTTGAAAGAGATCGCTTGACAACGTTACGCGGTGAACTTTATATGGCTGGTCATCTTATTTATGATGTCGCCATAATAGAAATGGTTAGATTTTATCCTGATGGTAAAAGGGAAAAGTATTTCAAATTTCAGAGAAATCGGATTAGTACTGCTGCCTCCAGGTCATATGCAAGTAAGAGTGCGTATGCATAGTCCGCCATCTTATTTGTGACGTCATATTGAAAATAAAGGTCGAGCTTTATCGCCGAGACTGTGCCAATTTTCAGAGATAGTTGTTCTGTAGTTTAGGGTATGGGGGGTGAATACAGGCTAGCCCAAATTTACCTTCAAAGGCAGAAAAGTCTGCGTGTGTTTGATGAATGTGGGGCGTGAGTTGCAAAAGGGGGGGGGGGGGGGGGGGGGGGGGTAAATCCAGGCTAGCCTAAACTTACCCCAGGGGGTCAGTTCGAACTAGGGTGGGTAAGTTCCAGCTAGTCCTGGAATGACCCCGGGGGTAAAAGCAGGAATAAGTTCAAGGGGGGGGGGGGGGGGGGTAAGAATGGGCTGTTACACTGGTCTCTTTTCCAACTTACTGGCGACGGCCGCTTCGTGCGCCCGGCCCGACCCGTGTGAAAAGAGCTGTGATTTTGACGGTCGTGCAAACCGTACTTGACCCAGCCGTCCGGATGAAGGGAACTAACTTTTCCTCTGATTTTTTTTTTTAACCATGTTATCTTTCTTTCCAACGTTAACGACGAGAAACTGATCGCTGCCGTGAGGCCAGGATCATTCATTTTCACAAAACAAGACCATAATCATGCCAGCAGATATTCTCTCTGCTGCTTTGGACGACATATCAAGAGAAGTGGGAGGACATGGTAAGCAGTAAAAATGCTGTCCTCTTTTTTCCCACCAAATGAACAAAGTTACAAACAAATCTTCAACTTTAAATCCAATACGATTCATATTAACAGAAAATGCTAGTCATGGACATATTTTCTACAAAAACCAAGAAACGTCCACATTAATTCATAAGTCCTTGAAGGTTTTTAATCAGTTTTATTCAATGCATTTTGACGTTTTCTTTTACGTTTTAGAAATAAGAATGCTTTAAACACATTGGTAAATGTGTGCAGAAGGATGGTGAGTGTGACTCAGGTAAATCTAACTGAACTGTATGAACGTTGTGTGAAAGTGAAGGCAAAAAAACTGTGAATAATCAGTCATCCTCTTTCAAAATATTACGAACTGCTACATTTCGGTTTTCCAAATCCAGAACACATACAACAAGAAAAAGTTTTATCCACAAACCCAAAGAGTTATTGAATAAATTATATTATACACTTCTACACTATAAACTGTTACTATATGCTGACTTGATCAGACGTGTGCTTGTGTGGATGTAGGGTGGTGGTGATGGTGGTGGTGCGAGAAAGTGGGTGTGGGTGTGTGCATCTGCATGCAAAAGCATCTCTGTGTGTGTGTGTGTGTGTGTGTGTGTGTGTGTGTGTGTGTGTGTGTGTGTGTGTGTGTGTGTAAGTGAGAGTGTACATACATGCAGAGCATGAATTAATATATTCTCACAGTTGAGATTGTTGATTGTTATTATTTCCTACTTTTATGGTTGATTTTATTTTCAGTTTCTTAATTTGATCCACTTTCTTACATAAATCTCTGTCCTAGCTAAATTTGCAGATGTTTATACACGCGCGCACGCATGCGCGCACACGTGCACGCACGCGCGCGCCACTGTGTTGTGTGTGTGTGTGTGTGTGTGTGTGTGTGTGTGTGTGTTTGTCTTTTACATTTTCAGTAAGGTCACTTCTATTCACAGTTTTAACTGGTGTCAATTCAATAATTAAATGTTAATAACTTAATACATCACATAATATATCCAAAAGTCACTCAAGTTATTCTTTCGGCGCCAAGAATCAACGTTTAAATTCAAACTAATGATAAATGTGTGAGAATTATCTGGATAATAACAACTGGAAAGCAAACTCTGTGCAACTTATCACCTACATGTATACACACATCCATCTATCCACACACACATACATATGTATGTGTGTGTGTGTGTGTGTGTGTGTGTGTGTGTGTGTGTGTATCCTGTATTGGTTTTTTCCGTTTTGAAAGTGGGCAGCCTCTTCCTTGGCTGGGTATGGCATGTGGAATGAAGCTTTAGTTTACTAGCCATCTTGGATGATTTTCTTTAACACAGAACAAGGCACAGATTGCAGACATGGAGATGAAGGATGCGTGTGGAAGGGGAGGGGGAGAGGAAAACGAGAGGGAGAGAAAGCATATGGTTAGGAAGACAGGCAGATGTGACTGAGAATATCATTCTACCAATGATTTAAAAGCTGTTGAAAGTACGTTGTTTAAAAATAATGCAACTGGGTCAATGCAACAAAATCGTATCATTCAGATTTTTGTCACACCGGTGGAGAGAGAGAGAGAGAGAGGGAGAGAGAGAGAGCAGCTGCAGGTCATTTTCCTTTCGAGTGCCTTATTAACTAAGACTATAGAAAAAAAAAACGTCTTGATCAATGTCCGTTGCCAGTAGGTCGAGGGGTGCCATTACCAATGTTTAGAAGTCAGAGATCCTTCTACAAGGCTGTTTCTCAGATCTGCGCGATCCGCTGTTCCTGTCTTTATTTGTCTGTCCAGAATGGGTCTGCCTCTGAGACTTCACCTTCATCGTACATTGTAATATAGCCTTGGACAGGGAATAAAGGCCAACTATATGGACAGGCATTCAGCGAGCAGCCCAGAACCGAGAGCGATGGCGGAGTGTTGTCGATGGCCTATGCTCACCCTTGCGCTATGGGCCTAAGTAAGTAAGTAATATGCGTGTGCCGGGCAAGTTTACAGTGTTGGGTTTTGTTTTGTGTGTTGTGGCTGTGTCATCTCCCATTCCGCCTCATGCTGTTATTCCAACACCCTATGAAAAGCTACGTTTACTCAGTCGCAGCCCCAGCACTAGCAGTCCACAAATAGCAATGGATACCAGATCATTATAAGGTGACCCACAAAAAGGCCACTGCACGAAGATAAATTCTCCGTATCTAGACCTGATAATTACACCTTGCCATATAAACGGGTCACTTATGGCGTAATGACGTAACGTACCCGTCTGAGTCAACGGCGACGATCTGAATAATGAAGTCCCCTTTGTCAGTGTCGGATGTTCTCCACTCTAGGCATGAGGTCACCACACGCTGTGCTGACCGCTGGGGGTCGGGTTTTGGGGCAGGCGTTTTGATGGTATGAGTTGGCAGAGAAATTACGTTGAATGCTGTCACCTGGCTGAAAAGAAGAGTAACCCAAAAAAGGAAATGGAGTCATTCCTTCTGAACATGCACCTCTTGCTGTACGGGAAAATTCTAGTCACCCACCTTCATCACTGATCCATGTTAATACATTCTCTCCAACATCTTGTTATGAATGATTGCAGCTATCGAAATCATTTAACTTCATTTATACACACTCGAAGACTCAGCAGTGCCACAACACACCAATTTTTACCTCGCAGACAGTGGCAATGGAATTATCTGAGATGTTAAAAATGAATAGTTGTGAGGCTTTTTCTTTGTACTCTATAGACAATGAAAGCGAGATACAATTGTCACGCAAATAACAAACAAACATGCAAACAAACAACATCAGGTCTGAAACAAGAAACTGCTATCTTATACAGGATCATGTGTATTTGACTGAAACATTACCAATATGTAAAATAGCGTAAGAACACATTTACAACGAGACTATTAAAGGAGTTACAAAAACAAACTTGAGCAAAGCACACCAGCACTCCAAGACGGTCGAACATACCCTAGTAATGGTTAAAATGGAAAGAAAGGAAAGCGAAGAATATTGGTAGCATTACCAATGTCAAACCGCAATTCTCCAGGACAACCGCAAAAAACAAGGAAAAGATTGAGGCATTTACGCACACGTTATAAGGAGTTTCCTCATTCGGTTTTGCAGCGAGAGGGATGGAGAGAGCAGAACCAGCGTACACAGTGTACACGTGCTGGCTGACCGGGGTAGGCGAGACGAATTCTGGCACTGTCATGTTGGCCACCACCCACACCATAAACTGCACACATCATTGATTACATCTGGTCACCCCAAATACCACGAACAGCACTCATCACTAGTTATATCCGGCCACCCCAAATACCACGAACTGCACTCATCACTAGTTATATCCGGCCACCCCAAATACCATGAACTGCACTCATCATTCGTTATATCTGGCCACCCCAAATACCACGAACTGCACTCATCACTGATTATATCTGGCCACCCCAAATGCCACGAACTGCATTCATCACTGATTATATTTGGCCACCCAAAATACCACGAACTGCACTCATCACTGATTATATCTGGCCACTCTAAATACCACGAACTGCACTCATCACTGGTTATATCTGGTCACACCAAATGCCACGAACTGCACTCATCACTGGTTATATCTGGCCACCCCTAATACCACGAACTGCACTCATCACATGTTATATCCAGCCACCCCAAATACCACGAACTGCACTCATCACTGGTTATATCCAGCCACCCCAAATACCACAAACTGCACTCATCACTGGTTATATCCAGCAACCCCAAACACCACGAACTGCACTCATCACTGGTTATATCTGGCCACCCCTAATACCACGAACTGCACTCATCACTGGTTATATCTGGCCACCCCAAATACCACGAACTGCACTCATCACTGGTTATATCTGGCCACCCCTAATACCACGAACTGCATTTATCACTACTTACATTTGGCCACCCTAGATACCACGAACTGCACTCATCACTAGTTATACTTGGCCACCCCAAATACCACGAACTGCACTCATCACTGGTTATATCTGGCCACCCCAAATACCACGAACTGCATTTATCACTAGTTATATCTGGCCACCCCAAATACCATGAACTGCACACAACACTGGGCCACACCAAACACTATGAACTACACACATTACTGGTTGTATTTGACCACACCAAATACTATGAACGCACACATCACCCGTCCGTTATATTTAGCCAAATGAAACACCACGAAGTGCACACATCACTGGTCATATGTGGCCACACCAAAAACTACAAGCTGGGAACGCCATTGAACATACCTGATCACACCGAAACCATGAACTGCACAAATCACCGGTTCTTTTTAGCTAAATGAAGCACCGCGAAGTATAAACGTCACTAGGTATATGTGGCCACACTAAAAACTACGAACTGCAAACGCCATTGAATATACCTGACCACACCAAACACCATGAACTGCACACATTACTGATTATATTTGGCCAAACCAAATACCGTAAACTGCACACATCACTGGTGATATGTGGCCAAACTAAATACAGTGAACGGCACGTATCACTGATAATATGGTCACACCAAATACAATGAACTGCATATATCACTGGTAGTATGTGGCCACGCCAAATACTATGAACTGGACACGTGGCCGATTGTATTTAGCCCGCATCCAGTACTATGAACCACACACGTCACTGGTTATATCTGTCATACCCAATACTATGAACTGCACACGTCACTGATTATATTTGGCTACACACCCAATATCATGAAGTGCATACATCACTTTTGGCTACACACAATACTATAAACTGTACAGTCACTGATTATATTTCGCCTCACCCAGTACCATGGGTTGCACACGTCATGGATTATATTTAGCTGTCACTGACACCATGAACTACACATAAAACTGATTCTGTTTGGCTGTCGTTCAGACCATGAACTACGCAGATCACTGGTAACATTTGACCACACCCACACCACGAATCAAATACGTCTCTGGTCATACATACATCTGGCTGCCAATGACACAATGAACTCCACACGCCACTCGTTACTGCCTATCATCCAATCCATGAAATATGCGCATCACTTGTCACTCAAACCACATACATCGCTAGTAGTATTTGATGTCACTGATCTCATGAACTGTACATGTCACTGGCTGTTTTAGGACGTCTCTGACCCTCTAAAAGCGCACTCGCCACTGGTTATGATTGGTTTCTATTCACGGCCCGAATTGCACGCGTCAGTGATTAATATTTCCTGCCGCCTTGGAGAAGTGGATAGCGTCGCAGACTCCCGGCTGGGAGGTCGTGGGTTCGATTCCCATCAGAGTCATGTGGTATTTTTCTACCCCGACTGGCTCCTACCCAGAGTTAAGTTTGCTACGAACTCAATTGGGAAGACTTGAGACCACGCAGCCGAGTTTCACGCAGCCGAGTTTCATCCGATTAATGGATGCGCCTCTGAGAGTGTTGCTCAAATTTTCTGACCAACACTGCAGGTGTCTGTATCTCTCAGGCCTAGCCGACGCCGGGATATACAATGAAAGTAAGCGAGAGTACAGCCCTGTCATAAGTATCAGACAGGAATGGAAATCCGTATGATCATCTTCATTTTCACCGATCAACATAGAAAAAGTCTCATTCTGTGGCCTTTCATGCCCTGCTCTAATGACGACATCAGTATCTGTGGCCTTGGTTTGATTCGGTCGGGGCCACCGGTATTGGCAAATTCATGGGGGCTTTGGACGGACGTGGTGGCGCGCTCCGGAGGAAGAGCTCACTCACGCCGGCTCCGCGACGAAGCAATTATTGTCGTCAGTAGGGGGCTTGGTAGGTGGTGTCCTGCGTATGTTGGATCAGAACAGGCACCACTGAACACCACTGAAAGGACTCGGCAGCAGTGCTGTGTCACCTCCAGAGGGTTTGCTTCTTGACGACTTGACATTGACTGCTCCGTGTGGATTGCCGGTGCCGAGGCTGTGGCAGGCCGGGCCGGACCGGCTATGGACAGGATGTCGGTAGAAAGAAACTCGTGGAGAGCGTGGCAGCAGAGAGTCCTCAGAAGAGAAGCCCCCTTCTCTCCTTTTCGGCCCTTATCTCCTGACACTCTTGGGGGGGTTGGGCCACACCCGGTTCATGACTCCGGATGTCCCTCTGCTGCCCCTTTTTCCCATCTTGGGACGAGCCATGGCTGGGATTCGAACCCATGACCCTCTGGACATGCTCATTTTCCACTTAATGACTCGCACTCTAACCACTGAACCACTGGGGCACCTGATATTTGTAGGGAAATTTCAGCCTTATGAAGTTCACTTTTGTTCCTCCTTGACCAGATCCAGCTTTAACACCTCTCTGCCGCTTCTGCCATTGCTTTCAGACGTTCCTACAAACCCCCTAGCTCCAATTTCTGCAGTGAGGACTTTGACCTGATAGCCTTCTGTCCTCAGGCTGTTTGCCAGATCAGCATACTTTTCAGTCTTGTAGATTTGAGCTGCCTCCATTCTGTTCTCATATGGCACCGTGAGCTCGATCGTGATCAGCTGCTTGGTTGACTGAGAGTGGACTAGTATGTCTGGTCTCTTGCCACTCTTGCTGATGATCTCTGGGTGACTCTTCCATTCTGGGAGGTCTGCAGTGCACTCCCAGTCATCTGCCCCGTCCAGCAGACTCTGCCTGCATGTTCCGAGTGGCACTGTTGTTCTTGGCCATGATTTGCTACCTCCTGCCGTGAAGAATGTTGCGGGTGCTTATGGAGTCCTGATTTTCCCTTTTGTGGTGTTGGTACTAGCCCAGACTGCTTGTACAATCTCTTTGAGCACTTGGTTGTGCCTCCATGTGTACCTTCCTTGAGCCAGGGCTACTTTACATAAGCTTAGGACATGCTCCACTGTTTGTTTTTCATGGCAGAGGGGGCATGTAGGATCGTCTGTTTTTTCCCCACTTCACCAGGTTTGCATTTGAGGGCAGAAGGTCATCTGAGAATGAAGCTGATCCTGAGAGGGGCCACGTGCCAAATGTCATTCCAAGTGAGACTTCTTTGGAGTGCATTCTCCCACGTTGTCCATTGCCCTTGCTGGCTCTGCTAGACTGCTTTTTGGAGTCTTTTTTGGTCTTCTTTTCTCATCTCCTGAATCATCATGCCTCTTTTGGCTTTTCCTTTGGCCTTTGACCACCATTCAGTTTTGGTCACCCCCAGTCCTTGTCTGTTGGTCTGTGTGTGTCCTGTTATTTCTCTGATCTTGAGACTTTCTTTTGCAGAATCCATCGCCTCTTGAACTTTCCATTTTCTGCCTGTCTTCAGCTGGGGCTTGATTGCTTCTACCACCTTGTCTCCTGAGTCCTCCAGCATGCTTTGAAGTCTGATCTTCCCTGCTTTGTATTCCTCCAGGATGGATTTCAGTGGTAGTTTCAGCTTTGCTTGGCGACAGTACAGCGCTATGTCAGTGAGACAGGGTGGGACACCAAGCCATTTCCTTGTGAACTTGTTGATTTTGGCTTCCATTGCCTCCACTATGCTGGTGCAGATGTCGTATATCATCAGAGGCCATACGAGCTTTGGTATCAGCATGAACTGCAGACACCAGACCTTGATTTTGCCAGGGAGCCCACACTGGTCAATGGTCTCCAAGCCTTCTTCCGACATCTGTTTGGTTTCTTTTACTCTTTGTGTGTCTTTCAGGGTATCATCATACCATCTTCCAAGGCTCTTGACTGGCTCTTCTGTGACTGTTGGAATGGCCTGGTTGGCAACACTGAAGACCTCAGATTCGGCCACTTTTCCTTTTCTCAGTGAGAGACTCCGTAATCTCTTTGGCTTGAACTTCATTCTGGATGAAGCAACTATGTCGTCCAGCCTCTCCAGCACATGACGTGTCTCGTCTTCTCTGGGTGAAATCCCTGTAGTGTCATCCATGAAGGCCTTGAGAGGGGGCATCTTGTATCCATCGCCAAGGTCTGTTTGTCTTGCGTTGCTTGTTGCTGCTTTCAAGATGAGTTCCATTGCCAACACGAACAGTATTGGGGACATTGCACAGCCCATTGCAATGTCCACTTCCAAGTTGATCCAATCTGTTGTGTACTCCTTGGTAGAGAACCGCATTGAGGAGCCATTGAAGTACTTCTTGAGCATGTTGCCGATGTTCTTTGGCACATGGTACATCTCAAGAGCCAGCTGTATCATCTCATGGGGTACAGATCCATATGCGTTTGCCAGATCAAGCCACACTACGTCCAGGTCTCTCTTTTCTGTTTTTGCTGTTTGGATTGCGTCCCAGGTCATTGTGGCGTGTTCTACACAGCCAGCCACGCCTGTGATGCCACCTTTCTGGACTGACACATCCAAGTACTTGTTTTCCATGAGGTACTTGGTCAGCCTTGCTGTCATGACAGAGAAGATTTTCCCTTCGACGTTCAGCAGTGATATTGGCCTGAACTGGCTGATGTCACTTGAGTTTTGCTCTTTGGGGATGTACACACCACCTGCCGTCATCCACTGGCCGCTGATCTTCTGGTTTCTCCAAGCTGATCGCAGCAGCCTGTGGAGCCACTCCAGCACCTTGGGGCATTTCTTGTACAGCTGGTAAGGTATTCCGTTTGGCCCTGGTGATGATTTGGCTCTGGCTTTGTCGACCACTTTCTTGATTTCCGCCAACGTTGGTGGCTTGTCATTGAACTGTTCCTCAGGTTTGGTTGGCCACACCAGACCTTGAATGTCGAGTGGTGCTTTGCTCTGTGAGTCAGAGAATGTTTTCCTCAGATGCTGCTCAAGAACTCCTTTGTCCACACTTAGGGTCCCAGATTTCGGCTGCTCAAACAGTGTTCTGGCAAACTGGAAGGGGTATCTGAAGAAGCGCTCTTGGGTCTTCTTCTTTTTGCTCTTCCTCTTCCTCGCAGATTCCGCTTTGCTGAGGGCGTTGTGTTTTGCTTTCAGGTCTTTCCAGAGTTTTTCCAAGCCTTGTTTTTCAGCTGGCAGTGCGGTCTTCATTTGCATCTTGAGGTTTTTCTTTTGGACCCTGATCTTGTCCATCTCTCCTTGGCGTCTGGATTTCTTTGGAGGTGTTTTCTCTTTGGGTAGTTTTGCTCCATAGGCGTCTCTACATGTGGCATACACAATGTCCCCATATGTGGCTAGTTTGTGTTCCAGGGTGCTTTTCCCTATCAGTGCATTGAGTCTTTGGACGATTTTTGCATCCAGTTTCTCCCAATCCTCAGTTTCGTTTGCTCGTGGCAGGTTGAGTTTCAGGCGCCTGGCATCGAGGGCCTGTGCAAATTCCTCGTCCGAACCAACAGCGTGGATGTCCTTGGCACTGTGGTTTAAATCCTGGCCTTGGTCTTCCGACGTCTTATCTGCTGATGCAGTGCGCTGCTGCTCATTCAGACGAGTCTTCACACATCCCATCTTTGTTCTGTGGATCTTCATGCCACGGGTGGTAACGAAACGCTTTCCACAGACACATGGATATTCCATTTGGTCCATGTTCATAGTCCGTTTGGGATTTGCAGTCGTGATTGATTGATCACCGATGGATTCATCATTCTCTCCCGCTTTCGGTGAATCCTGGGAGCATCTTTTCCTTTTATTCTTAGTAGCCACATGTTGAAGGCAAAGTGGGGAGCCAGCCCACAGAGCCCTTGGTTCTGGTCTTTCCCAGTGTCCTCCGGTCTTTCCCGGACGTCCTCCGGCCTATTCCCGGAAGTCAATGGTTTACCCAAGCATCAGTAGAAAGAAACTAGTGGAGAGCGTGGCAGCAGAGAGTCCTCAGAAGAGAAGCCCTCTTTAAGCAAGTGTTTCGGCCCTTATCTCCTGACACTCTAGGGGGGTTGGGCCACACCCAGTTCATGACTCCGGATGTTCCTCTGCTGACCCTTTTTTCCCATCTTGGGACGAGCCATGGCTGGGATTCGAAGCCATGACCCTCTGGACATGCTCATTTTCCACTTAATGACTCGCACTCTAACCACTGAGCCACTGAGGCACCTGATATTTGTAGGGAAATGAACGGCGTAGGTGCACTGCCACTGAGGCGGCACAGAAGATGGGACAGCAAAACAAACAAACAAACAAACAAAACTTGTTTTCACTGGCCCCTTGGTATTCCTATCCCAGGCGCAGATATACGAAGGTGGGGCAGGTTACTGTTCTGTCAGAGCACTGAAAGATTATCTTCAGAGGACAGAGTCAGGTTTTTGTGACATATTCCTGCGGCATGACAGGCTGGGCGCCACTGGTAAACCCCAGACGATAAGCCCCTGGTTTAGGCAGGTCGTCCGTCAGGATATCAGGGCGCATGAAGTCTGATGGCTAGAAACCTCTTCCCCCCCCTCTTGGCTCTTTCCACCAGTTGAGCCCTCTGGCGGAGCATCACAGTCAATGACTATTCGACATAATTCAGGCTGCTGACCAGATGGATGACCACTTTTGGCAAGTTTTACCTTAGAGACATGGCAGAGGACATGGAAGCTGTGGACTGTCTTGGGGAATAGTGGTGGCTTGCAAGGCTACTTTTCCCCAGTAAAGATCTTGCATCCCCTTCTCTCTTTTATGTGTCACGTTTAAAAGAAAAAAAGACAAACTGCCAAGAAACAGAAGAAAAAGAAAAAAAGAAGAATGAAATATAGAAAAAGAAAAAAAAAGAGATCTGATTCGCCACCGGGCGGCTGTGGCTGTGTTGTTACACACTCACAGATGTCGCCTTTCACACGTTAGCTTGAGTGTTCGTGGCGCACTCTTGGACTGACTCCAGTGCAGACCCTGTCTCTCGCCTCGTGAAGTCTGGGTGGTCGTGGCACACTCCTTTTCACTGGTTTACTTGCAGAATTATCCGGACAAGAGCCTACGTACTTTTATCTGGGTTAGCCACTTCTCATATTCATTTGGAGCATTTGAACAGCCATCTGGGAAATGGCGCTGTAGCCCTTTTATTTGTACCTTGTTAGCCAAGTATATTGGGTGTTCTGGTGAACCCCTTATCTGGTCACTTTCATTTGCATCATGGCGTCTTTTTCCACTTGATTGTGGTGTTCGTGGTACATTTATTTTGGTCTCACGTACGTATTTGTCCACTGGGCGAGCGTTTGGATGTCAAATTCTTATGTATTTACATTAAAGCCGCTTATAAACTCCAACCAGTGTCGGTGTGCTTGTCACCTCTTGCTTTCAGTCTCCACCGCTGACTAGCACCGCTGCTTGCAGCACTGCAAAAAGGGGAGCAGTCTTTCCCTGTCAGTATATAGCCTCTCCACCAGCAAACCCTTTGTAGTGCCTCCTCGTGGCGACACACGTCAACTGGGAGCTTACGGACTCAGGCTAAAGAACAAGAGACTTGGAGGAATTCTGGTCCACAGACGTGTGGCATGCAGGCCCACCGGCGTGTGGATAAGCCCTTGCGCCCAAGAATCAGACTCCCAGCTGTGGGTCAAATAACTTCACTGCCCTATGGATGTCTTGGGAGACAAAGGCCAAGGGAGTAAACCCTGAAAGAAAACCCGGAATGGAGTCCCTAAGGCGGTTGGACGACACACCGTGACACCTTCCGGCACCTCCTGAGCTGCGCTGGCACCATACTGTATCGGTTTGTCCTTCCGTTGGATCCCGTCAGCAAGGCCGAGAGCGGGATTCTGGCGATTGGCCACCCCAGGATCTCTACACATTTCGCCCAGGCTTGCATTCTGAAGAGGCCACTCCATAGCCACTATTCCAGAGCTATGGAAACAACACGGGAGACAGTAGTTACGGTTTATAAGCCCAAAGCAAACTGGCGTATGCTCGGGTGCTACAGGATGTCTCTGATGGTGAGATGGACCATCGCGTTCCACTGATCAGATACCACCTGCCTCAAGCTGGGCAGCCCCCAGCCAACAAGGTGCTGACCCGCCACAGTCTGCCTGCTTCAATGGGTGCTTGGAGCTCAGGGGAAAGACCGAAGAGCAGACTATAAACCCTGCAGCAGGCAATGAAAGAAGAAAGAAACCCAACTACCAGCCTTGCGGCTGGCAACCTGAAACGTCAGAACAATGTGTCCTGGCCCTTCTGACGATCTCCAGCAAGTTGACGACGCCAGCAAAGCAGCCATCATCGAGCGCAAGCTAAAGAGGTTCAATATCGACATTACCGTGCTGCAAGAGACAAGACTCCCCTTCAACGGCAACCTCAGGGAAGACTACACGTTCTTTTGGCAAGGACTGGAGCTAGAGGAGCGCCGACAGTGTAGCGTCAGATTCGCAGTGCATAACTCTCTCCTGTCATCAGTTGAACCACTTTCCAAAGGGATGGCGTGAATCCTCTTTCTCCAGTTAACAGCCTCTCCTGGACCATCAAACATCCTTAGCGGCTACGCCCCCACCCTCTGCTCTACAGCTGAGGCTAAGTATAAGATCTCTGAAGATCTGGGAGCCAAGATCAGAGAGGTACCTGCAAAGGAACACCTGTTCTTGCTCGGGGACTTCAATTCCCGGATTGGTGCAGACCACACCTCCTGGCCCCGCTGCATCGACCGCTTCGGCATCGGCAAGCTCAACGAGAATAGACAGCAGCTACTTGAGCTTTGCTCCTTTCACGACTTCTGTATTATGAACACCTTCTTCCCCACTAAGCCACACCACACTGTCCTGGAGGCACCCCAGACCCCTTCACTGTCATCAGCTGGACTTCGTGATCCCCGTGGACCCTTGCTCAACGATGTGCTCGTCATCCGCAGCTACTACACTACCGACTGCTAACTGACCACTCCCTGGTCAGCAGCAAGGTGCATCTTCTGCCCAAGCGAATCCACCGCTCCAAGCAGTCCTCGAATGAATACAGCAATGACGTCAGTTCCCAAACTGCACGCGTGCTTCGCCAGAGCCATTGAAAAGGCCTTAGAGGCTAGCAGACCGCGCATCATCACGGTGGAACCACATCTGCATTGCCGCCTTCCAATCCACCTCGTACACCTTTGGAAAGAGAGTGAGGAAGAATGAAGACTGGTTCGAAGCAAACATCGTGGAGATGGAGCCTGCCTCTGCTGTTAAGCGAGCCGCACTTCTCGATCACAAGAGAGAGCCCTCAGAGAAGATGCTAGCTGCACTCCGAAAAGCTCGCAACAACGCCCAGTGGATCGCCCGTAAATGCACCAGTGAGTACTGGCTGAACCTGTGTCAGGGAATCCAGAACTCCGCCGCCTGCGCCAACATCCGTGCCATGCATGAAGGCATGAAGAAAGCGTTCAGCCCTAACGCCATCAAGATCTTTCCTTTGAAATCTACGTCACGGGATATCATCACTGACAACAGCAAAAAGAGGGAGAGGTGGGCGGAGCACTACTAAGAGCTGTACTCCAGGGAAACCTCAGTAACCCACTCAGCCATCGAGAACATCCCCACCCTGCCTGCCATGGAGGAGCTCGACGCCCCACCCACCACTGAAGACCTCAGTAAGGCCATCGACTTGCTAGCATGTGGTAAAGCTCCGGGTAGTGACGGCATTCCGCCAGAAGTCATCAAAGCGAGCAAGGAGAGTTCTCTCCTCAGTCACCTCCATGAGTTTCTGCTGCAATGTTGTGGGGAAGGGACCGTACCACAGGACATGCGCGATGCAAACATCATCCCGCTATACAAGAACAAAGGGGACCGCAGCAACTGCAATGACTATCGCGGAATATCCCTCCTCAGCATTGTTGGCAAACCTTCGCCCACGTCGTCCACAATAGGCTGCATCTACTCACCAAACTCGTGTTCACAGCTGCGAGGTCAATGATCGACATGATATTGTCCTCGAGGCAGCTACAAGAGAAGTGCCGCGAGCAAAGATGACCCTTGTTCATCGCCTTCATCGACCTGACCGAGGCGTTCGACTTGGTCAGTAGGTCAGGCCTCTTTACCCTACTACTCCAGAGTGGATTTCTCTCCAAGATTGCATGACAACATGAATGGCACTGTCCAGTACAACAATTCATCTTTGGACCCCTACCCATTCAGAAGCGTTGTCAAACAAGGGCTCCGACACTCTTCAGTGACTACTTCTCCCTGCTGCTCTGCTACGCCTTCCGCCAGTCTGAAGACTATTTTCCTCCACACAAAGAGTGATGGAAGCCTCTTCAGCCTGGCAGGCCTCAGAGCAAAGACGAAAGTGCGAAAAGACCTCATCAGGGAGATGCTCTTCACAGACGCTGCCGCCCTCGCTGCCCACACCGAGGAAGCGCTACAACGGCTCATCACCTGCTTTGCTGATACCTGCACCGAGTTCGGCCGCACTATCAGCTTGAAGAAAACAAACATCATGGGACAAGACCTCAGCAGCACTCCCCGCGTCTCCATCGGCGATCAAACCCTCGAAGTGTTTGACTATTTCACTTACCTGGGCTCCACCATCTCCAGCAACCTCGCTCTGGACGCCGAGCTGATAATGTGGATAGCCAAGACAGCAACAGCGATGCCCATTCTAGCAAAAAGAGTCTGGAACAACACCATGCTAACGTCAAACACCAAAATGAAAGTGTACCAAGCCTGCGTGCTGAGCACTCTTCTCTGCGGAAGCGAAGCATGACTCTCAACAGGAACGCAGACTGAACGCCTTCCACCTGCACTGCCTCAGAAGACTCCTGGGCATCACTTGGCAGGACGCATCACCAACAAGGACGTCCCAGAAGACCTTGAAACAGCAGCTTCGGACTGGGTCAGCCATCAAGGCCGGCATCAAGCAAGCACAGAGGAGACAGGCTCAGTGGGAAGAACAGAGGTGTCGCAGATGGCAAACAATTGCGTCGGCATCCACAGACACTCATGACCGGGACTTCTCCTGCAGCAACTGCAACTGAGACTCGAGGATCAGGCTGTCCAGCCACACTAGGCACTGCAACTCCACAACTGACTGATCCATGGTGCAACACCATTGTTTCTTGAGACAGACGGATGCCAACAAGAAGTGGCAAGCCACATGCTCTTGTTTGATGACATATGTATTGGTCCTTTCATCACGTTAATTTGGTGTTCATGGTACGCCTATTGTATTACTGTCACCTTTTGCCCTCGGCCATTATCATATTTCTTTGATATTACTTTGTGTCTCAGTATACGTGACCCCTGCCTGTTAGGCAGTAACCGCTTGCATTGGCATGTAAGGTCTGATTGGTTAGGTCATCTTCTTTTCCTGATCATGGCTTATTTCCTTCTCTCATATTTGACTCATGCTAGTAGAGCCATGAAGGAGAACGGGCACAATCCTTTAATCTCCAGGAGACAGCTAAGACATAGGGCCAGATGGCTGTTTGGCGTCGAGCTCTAGGATGAGGTGTAGTTAGCCTCATGCATATTTGAGTCTGAACATTGGACTGATCTTTTTCGATATTCAGGCACTTGTTTGGACAGGTAAGTATGAAGAAAAGGAATTTTATTACTAACGGTAGTTTTACGATATACTTACCTGTCCAAACACAAGGACACCCTCCCCCTCCCCGCAGTGCTGTAAGTGTGAATTGAGTACGAACTCACTAAATGAGACTAGTTCTGTTTGCCTGGTGGTCTTAAAGTAAGAACTAACTCCCCCGCTCTCCATTTTATGACATTTGTTTGGACAGGTACGTATTTCATAAAACAACTTTTAGTAATATAATTCCTTTTTCTTTCGCGTTGACTACAAGGAGAAAAGAATTTTGACATTGAATTCTTAGGCCTGGACTGTGGCCTCTTAATGACTGATCTTCAAGCGACAGGCTTCCTGTTTTGGTTTCATATTGTGAAGTTCTTTTTGACCAGCTGGGAGCTGGGTGTGAGCATGAGCTTTATTTTGCCTGTGAAGGAACCCTCCTCCCCTTCCCCCTTTGGTTACATGATTCTTTGTGACTCCTCTCGAGAGGGGTGGTTTGGGGAACTGAAGAGCCTTCAGACATAAACTCTGTCTTTTCATATCAAATTCTCCTTTTTGTCTAAAAAAGTTTTGATGCTCTGTGAATGTTTTCTAATTTGAGGAGTACAACACAAAACTACCCTTCGTGTTGGGCGTGATCTCCCCAAAGTTTTTTTGTGAAGCTTTTTCCGAAAAAAAATTCCGTTTATGACCCCCTTTAAGTTTTCAGCAACTGTAGCACCCTCCAGGGTAGGCCTATTTGGTCTCCTAAGATCCCCGAATAGTGACCCTCTTTCAGACCATTCTCCAGCTTGTTGAAAGAGAGTGAGAGTTTGAAAAGGTTTATATGATTTACATCATCTATGGAATTTGTGGGGTCATTTCGTCTTGCATCTTGCTGTCTTTTGAGTGGGTGTTGCACAGTGAGATTTCTGTTTTCATTTTCCCACTTGCTCACCAGATTGCCTTATGTCCGCCTGCAGTCACCCATGTCAGACAGACCGTCCGTGACACACACGTCTTTGAATATATTTTGCTACAGCGCAATGAACCGCCCGCATCTCTACTCATATTCGACTATTATTCGCGCCAAGAGCTCCTCATCGTCCCTCACAGCTGGTTTTATCTGACTTCTTAAACTAATAGGGATACATCTGATTCTTCTTTTAGCTTACATCGAGGATAGAAGAGCTGAGTGCGTGGGCGTCGTAGGCTTTTAAGGACTGTGTTCCCATGGTGATTGGATTCCGAGTGAAGTCCTCCAGAGCGAGGGCAATCACCCCCCAGGTGTTGTCAGCAAAACCGTCACTGGACATGGCGCTGATCATAACCACACAGTCCTGTGAACAATCATCCGTACACAATGAAAATATGAACCGTGGCCATGCATTCTTATCAGAAATCTTTTTTTTTTAATAAGCTTGATGTGCTAGAGGAATTAAGTATAGCTGCTGAACACGTGAACATACATTTTGACAGTGGGTTATTTCTTATGGGCATCTTGTTAAAGCACGATCTGGAACCGATCTTTCATTGCCTTATGCAAACAATAAATTGCAGGATAGTTATATGACTACTTAGCAGTGGGGAAAATTATACAGCGTATGTTCATCAAAGTTTCCAAAGCCAAATGGCTAATTACAATTTCATGTTTTCACTTTTACTTTTATCCATCCACTTGTACCATCTAGGGCGTCGTGGGAAGAAAGTACTGTTGATCTGTAGCCAGTTTGAAAGCCTATGTTGGTGTAATATCATGGGTCATCAGGTTTCCTCGACGCCTCTGATTCACGTATTCCTTGATCTGCCTCTAGCCTTAATACCAAAGAATCGCATTTTGTATGCACGACTGGATTGCTGGGAGATAAACATTCGTGACAGGTAGCCAAGCCATTTCATCCTTGACTAAGTTTTTTTGTTCTTTCATGAGTACAAGCATGGTTTTCCCACTTTTTTTTTAACTGTTATACTATTAACTTCGGAAGGGTGGCAAAAAAAAAAAAAAAATCATTGCAACTTTCTTCTCCATAGTCTTTCCATCATATTTAAATAATCTTCGCTGTGAGGCTTTAATCTTCGCTGTAAGGCGTTAACCATTCAATGGAATTTAACATCACAAAGCCATAATTCGTATGTTTGGGAGAACCAAAAACAGTACACTATTGTCCGTTTATGCGATGGACAATTGATCTGTATGGATACCAAGTATATTTTACTTAATATGCTTTTTTCCTTCGATGTTTTTGTCATTTTTTTTTTCCGTTTTATTTCGTGTAACAAATGTTTATGGGCTAGACTTACAAAAATGTTGCTGATGTATGGACTTTGCACACTGTTTCCCTTTTTGCACACCTGTAAGCTTAAATTGTTTGAATAAATTAAACACACACACACACACACACACACACACACACACACACACACACACACACACACACACACACATTTCATCCTCTGCTGTTCCATGTAACCCCTGGTCCTCGTCTTGGGAGGTGGAAACAGAAACGTTTTTTGGGTAACGGGGCTTCAGTGAAGCTACGACAGGCCCCGAAAGCTGTTAGTGAATAATTCAATGCTCAAAGAAATCAAAGAAGAAAGAAACGAATGAAATAAAGATGACTACCTTATGTAACATGTATACATACAAATACTTTTCTACCTTATAACTTTGTCGAACATCATAAATTAATTGACTTCAGCATTTTTTTTTCTTCATAAACATTCCCGATAGTTTCTGTTTCAGTTTCATTGAGCGTGCGTACTAGTCTATATTATATGCTACACCACATCTGCTTTGCTAAGAGACCACAGCGTGCAGGATTTACAGTTTGGCAGATAAATAAATTAGTAACTATGATGAAAAGATTTTAAGATGAGGGCTTCATGGACACAACTTTAGCAGATGCCTGACTGTGCATTCGCCCAACGCACTGGTTAGACCTTCGGTACTTACCTACTATTGTATGTGCTAATACTATATTAGTTGTCTGTGCGTGCATATGTGCGCGCGCGCACGTGGTGTGTGTGTGTGTGTGTGTGTGTGTGTGTGTGTGTGTGTGTGTGTGTGTGTGTGTGTGTTTGTGTGTGTGTGTGTGTGTGTGTGTGTGCGCGCGCGCGCCAATGCACGCGGTGTGCGTGCATGCTTCAGTGCGTGTATGTTTTCTTTCATGGCTTATCACCAGTGCATCGATGATAAATGCAAATAAAATTACAATCGAATCAATAGATCTATAACAAAACATAAGTAATCGCAATTGAATGTTCCTAACACACACACACACACACACACACACACACACACACACACACACACACACGCACACACACACACACACACACACACTCGTATGTTTGGACTCTCCACTTTGCACACTTGCATCGCTTCATTGTAGCACACTTGTCACTGCACTTACGTTTACAGAGAGAATAAGGGATCCTAAGAGATTTCAAAGTCGTTTTCTCAGCTCTTCAAAACCCTTGATGAGATAGGACTAGTCTACCTAAGCATGTGAAGACTGGACTCGGTGGACTGCTCGGAGGAAATCACAAACTGATTCAACGGGCAGAAAGGCGACTCCCAACAATGCCTTGTGGTGTGCATAGAGTATGATGGGACACAAAAGATATCACTACCATCACTAATATACCATACCATTAAACAATATTTACAAAGCAAACAAACCCTTCTGTTTCAGCCCGCTCCACTCCCCTTTTTCTTTCTCTCCTTCAGTGTTTAGCCACAATTAACACTTTAAAAAAATCACCGGTATCCCTCCTCGTATTATTTACGTTTTCATCATAGCCACTATTATCACAATTATTGCCATTGTTACCATTATTATCATGGTCATCATTACTATTTTAACTCCTCCTTAACGGCCTCGTTTTCATCCAACAGCCCTTTTGCGCCGAATATATGAAAATAAGTGGTATCTCATTCTTCGTTTTCATTGTCCTAAATGTTGTTTGTTTTTGCCTAAAGAAGACCCAAGAGGTCGAAATGCATCGCGTTTTGTCCTGTAATCTGTCTGTCTGTATTCTGTGGCGGAACTCAGAATCTTCAACTGGTTGAAGGCTGACATCTAAGAAAGAACTAATACCGTTTCTTTTTTAAATTTTGCTTCATTTTCTGCCCTCAGTTACCTTGTTTTGAAACTACCCAAGGGTTATTCAAATTCACGCACAAGTGTCTGTGTAACCCAGCCCCACAACTCCCAAACCACAAGTCCTGCAGCTATGGGGGAGTGGCGAAACAGACAGGTGGAGGTAACTACTGGCAGTCATAGTCACGAGCGTGCACGTACGTGGCCTGGGACCAGTGGTCGTGTGTTCTTTGAATCCAGGGCAACAAAGAACCCCGGCGGAATCTCAGGTGACTGAGCAGCCTCTTCAGAACAGCACTGCTCACCCTAGTAAGGGAGGGGCCCAGAAAAGATAGCCTAAACAAAGCTTGCCCCCAACTGTCCGGCCAGCTGATCGTGGCTGGCAGATTTACCACCTGCAGTCGATTACAACAGAGAAAGAAAAAACTAACCATTGGAACATGGAACGTACGGATCCTCATGGACAGAGACAACCCCTCAAGGCTCAAAGAAGGACAGCTCTCATTGCAAAAGAATTATTGAGATACAGTATGGACATCCCAGCTCTTGATGAAACTCGGCTTGCTGAAGAAGGATCAGTGTCAAAGTCAGGTAGTGGATGCACGTTCTTCTGGAAAGGCAAGGCCCAGAACGAGGACAGAATACATGAAGTTGGATTTGCCATCCTGTCTAACCTTCTTAAGCACATTCCCGAGCTACCCTCTGGTATCAATGAAAAACTGATGAAACTCCGCTTCCCTATTAGCGACAAGTGCTTCGCCACCATCATAAGTGCATATAGTCCCATCTTAATGAGCACAGAAGAGCTCAAAGAGCAGTCTTACGCTGACATGGACAATCTGTTGCGCACCACACCTGCCTCCAACAAACTCATAGTATTAGGCGACTTCAATACCAGAGTTGGCAGAGACTATGACCAATGGCAAGGAGTGATAGGTAAGCATGGAGTTGGGAAGATGAATAGTAATGGCCTTCTTCCACTGAGCAAATGTGCAGAGCACGACCTGCTGATAACCAACACAACCCTTGGGCAGGCTGGTACGTACAAGACGATGTGGATGCATCCCAGATCTGAACAATGGCTTCTCGTCGACTTCATCATCACACGCCAACGTGACAACAGCGACATATACTCATCACCATAGCAGTGCGTGGTGCATATTGTTGTACGGATCACCGGCTTGTTAGAGCTAAGCTCAACATGCGTATAGTCCCTCTCCACCGTAGACGCCCAAAGCTCATTAGAATGGTCAGCTAGACTCCTGTCACCCAGATACCAGCAGGAATTCCAAGCCAGCCTTGATGACAAGTTTGAGGCGACAGGACCCACCTTCTGGTGGACCAGAGGAAAAGTGGGACCAATTCAAAGACGTGGTCACAGAGACAGCCAAGACAATACTAGGTCCAAAGAGGCGGCTTCACCAGGACTGATTTGATGAAAATGATAAGGCCGTGCAAGCGCTGCTAGACAATAAGAATATGGCCTACACTGACAGGTAGAACCACCCCAACTGTTCTTCATGACGTGACAGATTCAAGGACTGTCAAGCCAGAGCCCAAAAAGAACTCCGAGCCATGCAGGACCGTTGGTGGGGAAAGAGGGCCAATGAAGTGCAGCTATATGCAGATACTAACAACTCTAAGATGCCGTTCGGTGCCATCAATGCTATCTACGGCCCCTCAAAAGGATGAACAGTCCTTCTGCTTTCTGCTGATGGTTCTACCATTATCAAGGACAAGGAGGGAATCAGCGCAAGGTGGGATGAGCACTTCAGCCAACTTCTAAACCAGGCATCCATTGTTGACCAGGGAGCTGTAAAGCAAATATCCCAGAAGCCTACACAGGTGGACCTCGACTACCATCCACTGAGGATGAAGTCAGGACTGCTATAAAGCAGATGAACTGCGGAAATGCACCTGAAAAAGATGGAATTCCTGTTGAATTGTATACAGTACTGGGAACCGCAGCTTTCAGAGCGTTCCACGACGTCCTCTCGACTATCTGGGAGGAAGAGGACATGCCGTCAGACCTCCCTGATGCCACTATCGTGGCACTTTATAAGTAGAAAGGGGCAAAATCAGACTGGCAACTACAGAGGCAATTCTCGTCTCTCCATTGCTGGAAAGATACTTGCCCACATCCTCCTCAACAGGTTCATCAACAAAATCTCTGAAGGCAACCTTCCTGTTTCCGTCCTGGCTGCAGTACCGTAGACATGGTATATGCTGTGCGACAAGTCCAGGAGAAATGTATCGAGCAGCAGATAGACTTGTACGCAGTGTTCATAGACTTGACCAAAGCTTTTGACACTATAAACAGAGGAGCCTTGTGGACCATCCTGATGAAGCTGGGCTGTATACACAAGTCCATCGCCTTGATCTTCCACGACAACATGACTGGACATGTCCTTTCTAATGGTAAAAACACAAACTCCTTCAACATCTCAAACGGAGTGTGTATCCTCGCCCCCATATTGATCAACTTATTTTTCACGCAGTCCTTCTTCACTCTGTGAAAGAGCTGGACTTGGGCGTACACATCAAGTACCGCTCAGATCGATCCGTGTTCGACCTCCGTCCATCTTGTTGTACCAAGACCCTGGAGAAACTCATCCTTGAAGCCCTTTTTGCGGATGACTGTGCTCTCATGGCACACAGGGAGAAACATCTGTAGATCATTGTTGACCACTTCGTAAACGCATCCAAGCTGTTCGGACTGACAATCAGTCTTGGAAAAACTGAGGTCCTGGTCCAAGCCACCCCTAACACAGCCACGCCTCAGCCAGCCATTACCATTGATGGAGTCCAACTGAAGTGCGTGTACAGCTTCAAGTATCTGGGCAGCGTTATCTCTGCAGATGGTTCACTGGACAAAGATATTACGTCCAGGATCCAGAAAGGCAGCCAGGCCCTCGGAAGATTAAGACTGAAGGTCCTCCAGCAGAAAGACATAAGACTGTCTACAAAGCTTAAGATCTACAAGGTTGTAATCCTTTCTTCACTAATTTATGGATGTGAAACGTGGACCCTGTATCGAAACCATATTAAGCAGCTAGAACAATTCCGTACGCGATTGCTGCGCATGATTATGGGTATTCGCTGGCAGGACAAAGTCGCAAAGCAAGAGGTGTTGGACAAAGCTGGCTTGACAAGTATTGAGTCAATGTTGCTGAAGGCGCAACTACGCTGGAATGGGCACGTCATCAGAATGGACGACAGCCGCATCCCCAGACAACTGATGTATGGTGAGCCCAAGGAATTTCCATGCAGACAGGGAAGGTCAAAACTGAAATACAAAGATACTGCTAAGAGCAAATGCAGATGGTGCGGCATCGAGCCTCGCGAGCTGGAAACCCTTGCTGCTGACAGATCATCTTGGAGGTCCCTCACTTTTTTAAAGCAACACTGCTTTCGACGAGGACTGAAGACTGCGTCTCGCCACTGCAAGGAACAGACGACACAGGGCCTCGTCCTCCCCAGTCCCAAACTCAGACCATCGATGTGACACCTGTGGCCGCCTGTGTGCTTCCAGCTTCGGCCTCCGAGTCACATGCGCTGTCATCGTCATCGCTGATTACACAGACCATTGTCTTCGTCGGCTTTCGACAGACTTCTACTATAATGATAATGAAGATGTGATAGACAAAAAGGAATAAGTTTATCATAAAGTGTGAACAGTAATAATAATAGTAATGATAATAATGATATAATAATAATCATGATGATGATGATGATAATAATGATAACAACACAACTACTACTATTACTGACGATAATAAAACTAATAATCATATGACAATATTAATGATAACTACAACACTAGCAATAACAATGATGA
>CM065717.1:62088332-62130832 GCA_033310375.1 Conus canariensis
CGCGCTCGCGCGCACAAAAATTGCTAAAGCTACTAATGGAACCCATCTATGGGTTCCGTTGGTAGCCTTTGCAATTGCGTGTTGCAAGGAAATCAGTTTGATAGAATGATACTGGTTACAGATATTAATTGCAACAGAATCTGACAGAGAGACTAAGAGATATAGCAACCGAGAGCCAGTGAAAAAAAAGGGATAAAAGAATGGGACAGTAATACAAGAAACAGAGAGACTGGAAGAGAGTGAAATAAAGATTGAAAGAGAAATATACAGTGAGCGACAGACAGAAACGAAGTGCTTGGGTTAGAGAGAGGGAGGGAGGGTGAGAAAGAGGGGGGAGGGAGGGAGCGGGAAAAGGGGAAAGAGAATGGGGGGGGGGGGGGCGGAGAGAGAGAGAGAGAGAGAGAGAGAGAGAGAGAGAGAGAGAGAGATTAACACTAAAAGAAAGAGGAATACAGTAAAACGGAATACAGTAAAACGTTATTTTTTGTTCAGTAAGGATTATGAAGTAAGGACATAAAACGTAGAAAAATATGCAGTTGTAATCAGCACAACTCTGACACAGAGAGAGAGACAGACAGACAGACAGAGAGAGAGGGAGAGGAAGAAGGGGTGGGTGAGTGGAACACTTTAGGCTTTAGAATGAAAAAATTGTATAACTAAGCATAGAGATTTTAAAGCAGCGCTTTGTCTTCCAACATGCACATACTGTTCTAAAATTTTCAACGAAAACAGAAAGTCAAGACTATAAAACGATGAAAAAAAAAAAAAAGCGCGGGCGCGCGCACACACACACGCGCGCGCGCGCGCGCGCGCACGCACATACGTATGTACGAACGCACGCACACAAGTAGACACACACACACACACACACACACATATTCAAGGCTTCATTACAGTCACGATCGATCATATTAATAGCATTATCAAGAGAGGACTGCATTGCTTGAACATATTGGTCAAAATGAGGATTCCACACAAACTTTTCAATAATATTTCTATATTCGCAGACAGATTTAAATTTTGCAGTCCGAAACGAAATTCGACAGGTAAATGCTCAGATTCCAATCCCTCAGATACAAATAAACTACAAAAGGGCAAGAAAACTAAAAATAAGTCTCGAGAAATCAAAAACAGCCATTTCTTATATAAAACGCTTTGTTTACCATCTGCTTGGTATCCTGGTATATTGCTTTGAACAGTTGGAAATATCACTGCTTGGAAAGATTCTTCAGGTGCATCTCTTCATGAGGGGCAATGGCCTATTTATTAATCATTAGATATTCGTATCCGTATCCGTACCCGCATCAGTATCTCTCTCTCTCTCTCTCTCTCTCTCTCTCTCTCTCTCTCTCTCTCTCTCTCTGTGTCTCTCTCTCTCCTGTTTATAACAGACTGTCCTGTCGGTCCGGTAAACGATTAGGCGGGCAGGTCATTTACCAACTTGGGTTCTCATGTAAGAATGGAGGCCTATTATACAGGCATAGCGTCGGCCACAGACGTTGTAGTGGAAGGAATGTAGAGAAGCAGGACCCCGCTTCGGTCTGTTTCTTTCGTCCCTGAAGGGTAGTTACTATGTTCATCTATAAAACCTTTCTGTCCCAATGGCACAGGTTTCTCGGACTGGGTCTGTCACAGGTAAGTTTCGAGATGAATGTCCATGCTCCAGCTGGCCTTGTGAGTGTGCTTGTACAACACGAGATGTCTTTCTTGGTCATGCTGCCCCTGCTCCAACTCGCCATTCCAGAGCACTTTGGAATTCCGCTGTCCTCCATGCAAATGGCATTCCTGTCCATCGTACCTGGCTCTTAAAGAATACATACTCGATGCTGGGATTTAACATTTTTCCAGAATTTGAAGGTTTGGCACTTTGTCTTCCCAATCGATGTTGCAGATTTCCTGCAAGAAATGCCGGTGGACTTGTTCCAGCTGCTGGATGGGTCGTTTTTGTTCAGCTGGTTCAGGTCTTGTCATACAACAAAGCATTGGGAAATTCTGGTCTGTACACAGCAGTTTTGCTGGAGAGTTTAAGGCCGTGTTCTGTTTACAGTTTCTTTATGAACCTACTGAAAGCAGCACCGGCCAGCACTGGCCTTTGAAATTTCTAACCCGCCGATTTGTATGCAGCGCCGATTTGTAAGCGCTTACAAATCGGCGCACGTTGCACGACTTGTAAAACCGCCGATTTGTAGAGCGCTGCTTAGAAATCGGCGGGTGCTTTACAAATCGGCGGGTTAAGCCCCCGCCGTTTTGTAGAGCGCTTTACAAAACGGCGGGCGCTTTATATCCTGCTTCTTTGGATTAAAACGATAAACTATTATTACGCTTTCAGTGATTATTCCCGCAATTTTGATGACTTTCTATTTCATCAAAACGGCGGACTGAAATGTGGTGTGTGTGTGTGTGTGTGTGTGTGTATGTATGTGTGTGTTCATGTGTGTGTGTTTGAGTAGTATATGTGTATGTATATCACTTTGTGTATGTAAGCCTGAGCATATGTGTGTGTTGGGGGGGGGGGGGAGAGTAAACAGTCTATTTCTTTTGCCCTGACTCACTCACACAATTAAATTTCGAAGTCGAAAGCAGAGGACATTGTTGACATGTTTTTATTCATATTTGTTCATTTCTGTAAACGTTACATGAAAGACAAAGTGAACTAGAATTGTTTGTTTTTAAACGCAATTTTAAGCACATTTTACAGTCGATAATATAAACACAAATTTCCATATTCAAATGAAAAGGAAATCGTAACTCAGCTTATATTGAGTGAAGAGAATAGTGCAAGAGAATAGGGAAAAGTTAAACTAGTGTGCAGTTTTCATACTTTCACCAGAATATTTCACTAAAAGAATAGATATGATTGCCAGACACAATCAATAAAAGAGACAATGCAGGAAAATTATTCGCGGATGCTGAAAATGTTACTTGTAAAAAACAAACAAACAAACAACAGCCGTTTGCATGTTTAATCAAAATTTAGTGGTGGACAGAATACTTCGTCGTTTAAGCCAGCTGTCAAAAGATGAACGTGATCCCGTTGGGAAAAAAATCAACTCTCAAGTTGGAAGTGTGTCCTAGATTCAATGTCAGTGACTCCATTGGTCAAAGATCAGCCAATCAGATTCACTGCATGAATTTTGCAAAGCGAAGCGTAATGTTTCTTTTAGTAATAATAACAATAACTTTATTGTCCAACACACATGGGGAAATTTTGGCTGCTTCCCCTGGGGGAAGCGTGTCGTTACAGTGCAGCGCCACCAAGGAAATAGGGAGTGAAGTGCCTTACCCAAGGACTCAACTCCGAGTGCACCAGCGGGAATCGAACCCAAAACCTCTAGATTGAGAGTCCAACGCTTTACCAGTTACACCACTGCACCTCCCCTAGTAGTGGGCTTTAAACACAATATATTGAAGAAGATGCTCCTGGTGTTCACATCATCTCTGCAACACTCGATGTTATAGTGAACAGACTCATGCAGTATAGGACTGTAGAGAGAGAGAGAGAGAGAGAGAGAGATTGAGAGAGGCAGACAGACAGGCAGAGAGAAACGGACAGAGAAACAGAGTGAGAGACAGAGAGAGAGAAAGAGAGGAGAGAGAGTTGGGGGGGGGGGGAGGTAGTAAAATAAGTTAGCAGACTTGTCTTTTTCTCTTCGTTAGAGTGCTCCTCAAAACGACGTGTGTCAGTCCGCCATCTTGATGAGCAAAGTAGAAAGTCATCAAAATTGCAGGAATAATCACTGAAAGCGTAATAACAGTTTATCGTTTTAATCCAAAGAAGCAGGATATAAAGCGCCCGACGTTTTGTAAAGCGCTTTACAAAACGGCAGGGGCTTAACCCGCCGATTTGTAAAGCACCCGCCGATTTCTAAGCAGCGCTTACAAATCGGCGAGGGCCTAAACCGCCGATTTGTAAGCGCTCTACAAATCGGCGCTGCTTACAAATCGGCGGTTTTACAAGTCATGCAATGTGCGCCGATTTGTAAGCGCTTACAAATCGGCGCTGCATACAAATCGGCGGGTTACAAAATTCTCAGTGTCAAAAAGTTGCATCCAGAGATTCGTTGTTGCTAATGATGCTGCCTGGATAGAAGAACGTGTCTATTGTCTTTTTTATCTTTGTGTTGTTAATGATAAGGGCTGGTGGTGATGGAGTACCAGAAATCTGGAATGGTAACCATCGGAACATGGCCACGATCTTGCCAAGACTTCTTGTGAGACCAAAACCTCTGCAGGCTATTAGAAATTGGTCTGTCATGCACTGAATGTCCTGGTGGAAATGTGTGGTCAGTGCATAGTCATCCGCAAACAAAAACTCGCGCAGAATGGCCTCAAACAGCGGCCAGATTATGATATAACAAGGTGTGTGTACAGCCCAAATATGTGTTCTTCCCGTATAAGTGAATGTATGGCTTTTTGATCATACGTTTACAGTAATATTTGTGAAAGCAAACACGGGGTATAGAATCTCTCTCCATGCATCTGTCTGTCTGTATGTTTGTCTGTGTGACTGTCAATCTGTCCGTCCGTCTACCCATCTTTCTTTCTATCTGTCTGTCTGTCTGCCTGCCTGCCTATCTATCTATCTGTCTGTCTGTCTGTCTATAATCGCTCTTTTTATGTAGTTTCGCAAGGACCTGCATTTAGAGTATTGTCTTGTTTCCCTTGCCTGTCCCAAACACGCTGCTCAAAAGAAGACAGCATCCTTTTTGCTATATTAGAAACTGAACAAATTACCAAATATCCAATTAATGATTACTACAGCAACATTTGTCTCAGGCTGTAGACAATATTTTTTTGTTTCAGTTATCCTTACTTCTTGTTGCTAGAGAAGTATAGCTAGTAATTTGTGCACAAAAATGTGTCAGTTGAACAAAACCAATGTTAGAATAGCATAAACATAATAAAATAGCTTACCGTACTCTTGCTTCATATGAAAATTTTCCCTTTTTTTTGAAAGAACCGTAAGATCCACTTTCTTCGGAAAACAGTACTTCACACCACATAGAGACTGTGAAGGTTGGTCATGGAAACAAAACAGCACAGTCCTTATTTCACACAGTCATATGCAGGAACACACTGGAACTTGCCAGTTTCGTCACTAACCTGTCATATTTGCTTTTGAAATGATGGCCACAGTAAGTAATCCACACTGAAAACAATCTCAGAAAGTGTTTTCTTCAAGTAAAAAAAAAGAAGAATAGCTGTATATTTTTCACAAATTCCTATGCAGGAACATGGCAGCGACGGGGGCATAAATTATCCGCCATTCCGGAACAGCATTGTGGCAGTGAAAGTGGCAGTTTAAAGGTTGAAATAGAATCAGATTCCCTCACAACTCGGATTCATCATCTGTCATCTCAAAACAAATCGGCCATAAGCCCTCCAGTTTTCAACAACCCAGGCAGAAGCAGAAAAACAAACGACAGCCGTCTGAAAATCCGTCCTGTCCTCTCTCATTTCCTCTCTCCTCTCTCATCTTACCTTTCTCAGTCCCTCATTCTCTACCTCCTCCGCGTCTCCCACCAGTTACCTCTCAAAATTTATCCAATCCCACTACTACAGTCTCCACCCCTTCCGAAATTCATCCACAAGAACCTGAGGACTCCCCTTCAATGAAACAACTGACAGGCACAATGCTACAGTCAGCCATGTTAATGCTGACCTTAGCACAGCTGGTGAGCTTGAGACCCCCACCCATCCCATTCTAAGAACTTTAACTTTAAACCGACAGGCGACTGTCATTATGCTAGGAGACTGTCATCAAAGGTGTGGACCTCTCCTACTCCTTCACTCCTCATCACAAACAGCAAAAAATCTGTCTGTGGTCTTACACTTTCCCAACTCATAGAGTGGCTAAGTTGTCAAATGCCCACACAGACAACTCGACATGTATTTCATGCAGGCATAAACGACTGCTGACAACAATCAACACCAATAGAGGGTGGCATCAGTACTGAGGGATGATCGCAGCTTCTTTGTCAGTGCAGACACGTCTTCCCAAAAGCAACACTACAAACGTCTGATACTATTTCTGGGAGGATTCGCCACCCAATGAATGCTCTGATACGTGCTAGCAACAACTTGAGACTTGCATGTGGAAACATGAGGGTGAAGTACACAGACCACTCGAATGTTTTCACCACAGCTGGCGGAGCACCCGTAAGTGCTCTCTATAGGCATGCCGTTCACCCCTCCAAGAAAGGAACAGCCCGCAGTGCAGAAGGCTTGTTTGCTCAGCACATCAATCGTGACGCTGGGAAAAGGAAAGAGCCGCCTGCTGACGGCAGTGTCAAGAAACTTCTCCCAGGCGCCCCACAAACCATCTGAGCCACTCTGCTGCCCACCTTCCCTCGTATGATCGAAACTCTCCATTCATCTATCCCCCTGATAACCACCCCTCTCCTGTCTCATTCAACTGAACATCACCCCTCCCTCTGTTCTCCTATCAACCATATGGATTTAAAAGATTTTCCGCCCCTATTAAGCTATCAGATCTATACTACTCCTCTCACCATTTATTACAAAACACTCATCATTATCACATGATAATGATCGTCACTGTTATATGCCATCTGGGAGAATGTTTCCTCAATTTCATTCAATGTATTTGTTACACGCTAGTGCGCTGACTTCTTCAGTACAAGATGAGTGAACATGTATAGGCAAGTGCAGTAGCTTGTAGGAGTTTGTTGTAGATCCTGTGGTAGGTGTTCAACTTGCAGACGACAAAATACACCAGGCAGTATTGAAACGAAGACGATCCTTTTATTTACAAACGTTGAAAAATATGGGAACAAAAAAACCCCAATCAACTGACCTTCAGGTTCAATAAGTCGCACAGGAACTCAATCGTACGTGCAGCAGCCAAAAGTCTACTAATGGTGGCTTCTCATCGACTGGACTCGAATTCAATGAAGACTCGAACACTTCTGTGCTCGACGATGACTAGAACTCTTCAGCCAATCTCATTTCTCTCTCTGTTGCACAACTCTCATCCTTTTATATGTTATCCAAAGAATGTTCTAGAACATACTCGATCATTCGTTTCTAGAATATTCTGCGTGTCGGTAAGCTCAACCGATGAAATCGCGACAAGCTTATGCGAGAGTATTTCTATCAGCTTCTACAACATTCTTGAACCTTCAGTAATGCACTAGCAAATTACAGAGACCTGGTGAACAATCTGACATAATCTCGAATATTCCAATGGCATTATCGATCGATCCGAAAACAAAAGTGAACAATCAACAATAGCACTATACTGACCAAAAATACAGAGATCTAAAAGCAATAAGTAAAAGGAGGCTTGCAACTCGCCATTAATGCTATGACGTCTTTCGCGAAAGTTCCTCCTCTCTTGTCTCCCTTTTAAGTTGTAGCATAATCTCCTACTTAAAGAAATTTCCTAAATTTCAAACACTTTTATAAATTTAAAAGATATGTCAAATGACTTTAAAACAAATATCAACTGGCAACGCACACCTAGTTTAAAGTCTACAACTAGTACAAGTCTCATTTAATCATACATGACTTAAAAAGTCTGCAAGCAGATTGTATGTGCCTTTCACATATTCAACCTTCATATAAAAGTTTTGAAGATACAGGACCCAGCGCATGACCCTACTGTTTACAGAATTAACAGAGTCTAAAAAAGATAAAAGTTTATGGTCAGTGCGCAAAACAAAGCGAACCCCCTGGAGAAACGGTTCAAACTTTCATACAGCCCACACAATAGCAAGACACTCCTTCCCCATGGTAGCATACCTCCGCTCTGCCCTGGAGAGTTTCTTGCTGGCGTACGAAACTGGGAACAGCTTCCCGTCATGTTCCTGCATGAAGACTGCACCAACACCCCTGTCAGAGGCATCAGTGCTGAGCACAAACGTCTTGTTAGGGTTGGGCAACCGTAGCACAGGTTCCTCGGACAGAAAGTTCTTCTCAGCGTTGAAGGCTCAGTCTTGTGCATCTCCCCACTCCAGCTAGTTGGGCTTCCCCTTGCGCAGAAGGTTCTACATTGGAGCAGTCACAGTTGCAAAGTGAGGCATATATTCTCTGTTGAACCCCACTAAGCCAAGAAAGATCGCAATTGTATCTTAGTCTGGGGATGAGGTATTTCCAGAATTTTTGTCACATTGTCTTCGAGCACCTCTTTCATTCCTTCCAGTGGCAGGTGACCAATGACGTCAATATCGTCTGCACCAATAACACACTTGCTGGGTTTTGCAGTCAAGTTGGCAGAAGACAGCCGTTTGAAAAGCTTTCGAAGAATTTCCAGGTGTTCTGTCCATGTTTTGGAATGGACCAGGATGTCATCCCAGTAGCATATGACACCTCCCATGTTACCCAAGTTTTCTCATGCCCCTCATGAGTGTTGCTCCAGAGTTCTTCATACCGAAGGGCATTCGGAGAAACTCGTATGTTCCATCTGGAGTTACAAATGCAGTTTTTGGAATGTCTTCTTTTGGTAGGGGGACTTGCCAGTACCCCTTGCTGAGATCAATTTTGAAAAAAAAAACCAACTTTATCTCCACTAGGTCTCTGGAATAGGTCAGCAGCTGTAGGCATAGGTTCAGGATCTAGGTAAGTCAGTTTGTTGAGTCGCCTAAAATCGATGCACACCTGGCTAGTACCATCTTTCTTTTTAACGACAACTGGCGATGCGTATGGCGACCCTCTGGACTCCCGTATAACTCTCAGTTTCAACATCTTGTTGATGTCCTTGTTCAGTGACTCTCTGGTAGCATACGGCAATTGGTAGGGCTTTGACCTGGCAGGCTCAGGTGATGTCAACTTCACTTCATGCTGAATCAGGTCTGTTTTTCCTGGGAACTCAGTGAAGATACTTGAGTACTCATCTAAAAGTCCACGTATTTCTGTTTGCTGCTGGCTGTTCAGTTGTGGCCCAAAAGCTACACAGTCAATCGTTTCCTGGGATTTGAAATAATTCAGTTCTAACAGTTCTTCATCGTTCACAGAACTTTCTCCAGTAAAGTTATCACCATCACCTGAGGGGTAAGGTGGCTCCCATTCTTGGAATTCAGCAGCATGTGCATCTGTTGCTGGCTTTTCTTCCCGTTCGAAGTACTTTTTGAGCATATTTGCGTGGAAAATCTTCTGCTTGCCTTTGATTTTCACTTCATAACCATTCAGCCCCTTGACTGCTTCTACAGGATAGGGTCCTTTCCACTGCATCTGCAGCTTGTTGTCAGTAGGCAGCAGGACGAGAACTTTGTCACCAGGCTGAAATTCCCTGACTTTGGTCTTCCGGTCATAATAGTGTTTGCTTTTGCCTTGAGACATTTCTAGTTCATTTCGGGCTAACTGTAGGGTGTCTTCAATGCATTCACGCAGCTCAAACACATATTGATAGCTGTTCTAGATCTCTGGAGATTCCACTTCTTTTATACACGGTTCTTTCAGGATGTGCATTGGACCTTGCATAGTCCGGCGGTAAAGTAGCTCAAAGGGAGAAAACCCAGTAGATTCTTGAGAGACTTTCCTGTAAGCATACAACAAGGCATTGATATACCGGTGGCATTGTCGTGGTTGGTCAGCACACAACTTCTTCAGCATGGCCTTTAATGTTCCATTGTACTTCTCTACCAGGCCAATGCACATGGGATGGTAGGGCGTGGTGGTCAGCTGGCGGATACCAAGCAGACGAACAACCACCTGCATGCAGTCAGATACAAACTGGGTCCCTAAATCACTTAAGATTTCGTCAGGAACACCGTCTACTGAAGATGTCCATCAGGGCATCAGCAACGGTCTCAGTAGCGGTGCGTTTCAGTGGGACTGCCTCAGGGTACCTGGTGGCATAATCTACCAAAGTGAGGATGTACTGGTGTCCTGATTCACTGGCTAGCTTGATTTCTCCTATGAGGTCTATGGCCACACCCTCTTGAAAAGTCAGTCGATCTTTTTGATGGGTACCTTTGGAGTTCTTCCTTTGGGTTCAGTCTTCTGGCACATGTCACAGGATCTGCAGAAGCGTGCAACATCGCCCTAGATACCTGGCCAGTAGAAGGCTGCTATGATTTTGTCTGTGGTCTTCTTGACACCCAATGTGGCCTCCAAGGATCGAAGCATGGACCAACTCCATCACGGGTTTACGTAGACTGGCTGGAACACGAACTTGGCAAGTGATTTGGCCCCCATCAGTCGTACTTTTTTTTCTTGTACTGTCTGTACATGACGCCATTTTTCTTCACAAAGATACTTTGGTGTTGCCCCTGGTCATGGCTTCTGTTTTGCTGGCATATTAATTTTTTTTGCAGGGAAGGGTCAGCTTGCTGTAGCTGGATCAGTTTCTCTCTAGTTACTTCTGGAATTTCTGTGGACTTGCTGATCTTCAATGGTGTAGATCTCTCTTCTTTCTCCTTCGTAGACAGCGCACAGGTTGTAACTGCACAGGTGTGCGGCCACTCTGGGTCAGGATCATCAGCTGCACGGGCACCTTCAATATTGCCGATGATGATGTCACGAGGTGGACTGGGCAGGCACAAAGCATTCACCTTCCCAACAAAGAACGGTGTAGAAATTTCAATGTCAGCTGTAGGGACGGCCTCAATATGTCTATGGACACATCGTAGGCAGCCATTCTTGCCAGTAAACTGTTTTTCAGGAACAAGGTCCTTCTTAATGATGACTCCACTGCACTCTGTATCTCTGAGCACCTATACTTCCTTGTCATCATAATGCCCCTTCACCACAGGCATGACACTCAAATCACTCTTGGCACGGTTTAAGAAGGCACATTGCATCACTTTCTCATGCTCTTCAGGGCTGTGACGGGCTTGACGTGAGGTAAATCCCCTTCTTCTCTACGATGGTTGTCTCTCCTGACTCCTTTCTCTGATGACAACATTGGCAGATGTCAGGCTTCTTTTGTTTCCACCCTGGCGCTGGTCTTTCTGGTCTTCATGACTGAAGTGTGGAGGGCTACGTTTATCTGGATTCTCGGGCAGTCTGCATTCAGCAGCCTTGTGACCCAGGCGTCCACAGTTGAAGCATTTCAACGGTGAGATTGATGTACTTGGAATCTGGACTGGTTGTATCCGGTCTGTAGATGGTTTTGATCTAGTGTCAAAGGTTTGTGCGTGAGACTCCAGAAACCTATGCGCAGCTTCAGTCAGGGATTTCAGGCTCTGGTCTTTCTCTTGTAGAAGGTGTGATACGAGGTCTTTAGGGCAGGATTCTACAAATTGTTCTTTCAGGAGCAAATATGACTAGCCATCATAGTCTTTGTTTCTTCCAGCTAATTCCAGCCATCTCTCTAGATAGTTTGGAATCCTGGTTAGAAATCGAGCTGGACTTTCGTTCTTCTCTGGCCTACTGGACCGGAAACGTTTCTGGAAGCCTTGTTCAGAAAAATCATAACTTCGAAGTTCAAGGTTGAGTGTTTCATATTCATTTGCTTCTTCTCGGGGTAGTCTGGACTATACCTCAAGGGCGTGACCAGTGAAAAGGGCACTTAAGCTGGTAGCCCACTGCTCTTTTGACCATTTTATTGCTTAGACTGGCGTTCAAAACATTCCAGATAACTGTCGAGGTTGTCTTTCCCATCCACGAACGCTGGAAGACGTGGGAGAGAACTATAAAATAGGCACTCTGGCTCACCCAGCTCCGCCCAGCTCCAACCGGCTGAAGCCGGTTTCGCTGTTGCTCCGCCGGCTTACCCAGAGTGCCTATTTTATAGTTCTCTAATAGTAAACACTTTACAAACATACATAATGTGTAGGATTATCTGTTTTTAACACTAATTTAGAAAACTTTTGAGACTTAAGTTTTTGCTTAATCCTTCGTTTTTCTTGATCGTTTTCAATAACATCATTTTCACGCATACATTCATCAAATGCGTCTCTATCTTTCATGTGGAATAAAACCACTGTCTTTAATTGCTCTCTAAAGTCTTTTAAAACTGAGTTATATTTTTGACATAAAATCCACACACTTATCCCAGCATGTCTTCCACTGAAAGCCAGTTTCGGCCGAACAGTCATCTATAATAAATAGTGTCTGCGTTCCCCCAAACAGTCTGTACTACCAGTCGGTTGACTGTCAGCTTTTTTGCAAGACCAAGACAACACAATTATAACGACGCAGTAAGTCAGCAGGCCGAGCGTCCTGTTTACAAACTGTGTGCCTCCCTATCAATAAAACACGCCTCGCGCGCCTACTGCGTTTCACCGGGCTTGCGGCGCGCTTTGTCACAAATGTTCTTGAACATTCTCGAATGGGAAGCCACCACTTCGCTGTTTTCAGTGTGCGTGTCGGTTTGTTGGTGTGTGGGGTTTACGACTTAACACAGACAAGAGGCCTTTGTTTACACAGAACACAGCACACAGTCAGTTAGGTGACAATGTACATACTTTCTTCACATCCAGTCAGCTGCCACACCGGCGTGGGTTTTTAGAGCAGCATGTATCTTTGGCGTCAACGCGATGGCTTGTGTAATAGAAATTGTCAGATTTGAGAGTTCTTAGTTTATTAATCCAATAGGTCTGTCCGCACAGCGGGCGTGCGCTAACACGTTCTTTGCTATAGCGTGAGCTGCCTCTTTCTCTGTTCTTCATCGCGCTTAACTAGTAGTTGCAGGCCAGCCCGACAACGAATCACTGCACAGCGCCCACGCACATCCTGTTCAGTCACAAAGCAAGTGGCTGACATATCAAATGACAAGTGGTCCTACCAGTTCCACTTTTCACCCCAAGTCCTTAATTAAGTCACCCCAAGTCCTTAATTAAGTCACCCCAAGTCCTTAATTAAGTTCTTAATTAAGTCACCCCAAGTCCTTAATTAAGTCACCCCAAGTTCTTAATCAAGTTACCCCAAATTCTTAATCTAGTTCTTAATCAAGTTACTTTAAGTTTTTAATCAAGTTACCTCAAGTTCTTATCAAGTTCTTATTTAAGTTTTCATCAAGTCGTCATAAAGTCGTTATCAAGTTCTTATTCAAGTCACTTATAATTATTTATTAAGTTCTTGAAATATTACTGCATATCAAATGGATCAAAATGATCTTTTGTTGTTGGCGGTTCTGGTATTCTTTTTTGTTCAGATTTTGTATTTAGTGGCTGTGATTTTTTGGGCTGCTTTGGTTTTTGCTGTCTTTCTTTATATGTTTTATAAACGTAATAACCACCCCCACCAACAGCAATGACGCCAAAAATGCCAACTCTTTTAATCCAAATAATCCATGAATACTTTGGTGTTTCGGGACTTGAAACAACTTGTTCTTGTTGTGGCTCTGGCACTGAAACAACTGGTGTTTTTTCATTATGAGTTATATGTTGTAACTCTAATTTTCTTTTTTTGTTCCACTCTGCTAATTTTTTCCCTGCTTCAACGCGCCCAGGATTCTTTTCACGGGTCACTTTCTCCACCTGATTCAACGTTTTCTGATTCTGCTCGGTCATTTTTAAGAGAAATAAAATCTATATGATTAAACGTAATTAACCCCATAATTACTGGCGACAATAATGTTCCAAATCTGTAATATAGATCACATCCTAGAGACTCTAATGACTTTGTTAAAACTGGATCCTGCGTTAAATCATACATAAAATCTTGTTCAGAATCAATGGGCACAAATCTACTAACTAGTTTAGTGTACAAACTAAGAACAGTTTGTCCGACACTTTTGACCATTCTTGACCCCAGTTGCGCTTCATACCTGTTGTGATACTTTACAATGTCTTGCGGCGACATCTGTTGAATCTGTTCTATGCTGAATTCATTTCCGAGGTACTGTTTTGTTTTTCCACACGCCGCCAAAGAATACAGCCTTTCCTTTTGGCGCATAATAGCTTGGTCATCAACTTGATTATTTGTAATCATAAGTTCAGGAAGTAAATCATCGCAGTTCATGTTTTATTAATAATAAATATTATTTTATTTTTTAAAAATGAGCACCGAAAAAACTGTTGCCAACCTCGTATACCATTCTGCTGTTATTGGAGGTCTAAGTGTAGGATACACAATGCTTGGTAAAAGCTTGATAAGAATAAAACCAGCAGATCTTGGCAAGCTAGATTTTGAAGACTCAGCAAAGTGGTTTGCTGTCATTACAGCTTCATTTGCTACGAAAGATTTTCTAGTTAAGCAAGGAATAATTCCAGAAAATATAAATATGTAAAAAAAATACATTTATAAAAATGGCTTCACTCGTAATGATGATAGGCGGTGCAGTGGTCAACGCGCTTGCTTTCAGCGGAAGTAATTACGCGTTTAGTAAACTACAAAATAACGATGAGAGAAAAAGACATAACAGAGCTATGGAGCAACTAGCCGCTGCACAAGACACCTATGAAAAGCAAAGAATGGAGCAGTTAGATTTTATTAACGACAGACTTAAACAACAGGGACATGCAGCTTACACATTTAAAGATGTTGACCAGGCAATAAAAGAATATTTTCTAGTAACAGGCCAACAAGTTGAAACATTGCCCCCACCAAAATTCAGCGACTTTTATCAACCATCAGAAAAACAAAAGATGCAAGAAATATTGTTTATTGTCTTTGGCATGACCGCTGTGTATTTTGTTGCACAAAGTATTGGCTGAATAAAAATGTACAAAATCTATTATTCTCCAAAAGGATACTGGAAGGGAATAACGGCAGTTAAAAAGCTTAGCCAAGCAGCGGGAGTCAGTGAACAAACAGCAAAAGAATGGTTATCTAAACAAGCAATTTGGCAAATTTATCTACCAGCGCCTAAACGAATACAGAGACCACACTTTGTGAATATAACACCAAACGACACCCATCAAATGGATCTTCTATATTTACCCCATGATACGATTAGACGAAAAAGATTTAAGTACGCACTTACAGTCATTGATATAGCTTCAAGATACAAAGATGCGGAACCATTAACACAAAAGAGTGCTTCTGCTGTTGCTGTCGCTATACAACTGATATATCAACGAGGACCCTTAACTTATCCTCGCATGATTCAAGTCGATGATGGAAAAGAATTTAAAGGTCAAGTAAATCAATTATTGTTAAAACATAGAGTTACCATTAAAAGAGGCATTCCGGGTGTTCACAGATCACAGGGTTTGGTTGAAAACTTTAACAAACAGTTATCTGAAAGACTTTTCTCCTACCAGTATCACAGAGAGCTGATTGACAATTCTCGCAACACAGAATGGGTAAAAAGACTGCCCTCAGTTTTGCGCGCAATGAATAATGAAGAATTTAAAGGGCTAAAACCAGTACAAGCAATCAAAAAACAAAAAATAAATGTTGTTGAAGGAGACGCCAGTTCATCAAGCAAACTATTACCATTTGGTTTGAAAGTAAGGTACCTTCATTTACCGGGAGAAGCAGAAGGGGACACTCGCATCAGGGCAACAGATCCAGTTTGGAGTGTTGATCCATATGAAATAAAAAGAATTGTAAAGATGAATCCGCCTGTGTATTATTTACGAGAAACTGACACAACAAAACGACCAGCCCCCCGAAGATCTTTTGTGAAAGAAGAACTGCAGATAATCCCGCCAGACACAGTTCCGCTTAATTAATTTACGTAAATATATTTGAGTTTAAAATGGAAGCTCAAAAAAAATTATTTGCGTATAAATTTATTATTAAAACAATGATAAAGAATAAACTGCCAATAGATCCTAATATTTATGAAAAAATCAAAAATCTTGAAACAACAACCACAAATAATCCGGCTATACTGGATAAAGAAATTACTGAGTATCTAATTGCGCTTGACCAAATGTCCTCCAGTGCCCAATTGCATATGAATACTCTGGATTAACAAATACTCGTTTAGTGTTTGTTCTATCTAATGACTTCTTTGTTACAACAGTTGTGTTAATCTCATGCAGATTAGATCGTAGTTTGTAATTGTCATGATGAAAAGTCTTTTTATTGAACAATGCTTCTTTGTAGTTGTCATGTGATATGTTTGACTGCACAACACTGCGAGATATTCCCTTTGCTTTTTTAACAGTTTTTGTTTGGCTAGCAAGACTGTACATTTTTTGACCTTAAACCAATAAACTCCTTGATCACACCTCCAGATAATTCATCCTTCATCTTACCTAAAACCTTCTTATTAATAACTGAATGCAAAGGTGAATCTTTAGGGTAATCAGATGTGTCGTACCATCCCGCATGCCCTTTAGCTACTTCTAATTCCATGTCTTTATAGATATCTTCAGTAGGGATGTCGATTACAAAGGAATCTGTATCTGTGTGAAGTACTTTGGACTCAGGATACAAGGGTTTAAAGTAGTCGTAAAGAAATTCTAACATCAAAAGCTTCGACAGCTCTAAAACAGTAAACCCAATAAAAACGGGCTTATCCAATTTGACTTTCTTTTTTTTCATCATTATGCCAAAAAGCTGATCATGAAATCTTCTGAAGTCCTGATAATTAGGTTTAGAAGTTAGCTTAATTGCATCGTTTTCTCTGGTGACCAATCTAACATCTTTACGCTTGTGCGGATTCTCCATAGTCTTTCCAAAACAGCTGTTGTTCATCAGCTTGAAAAAGTCTTTTTCTGATGCATCTGTGGATTTAGTTCTGAGATCAGTGTTCTTCATGATGTATGGTTTCATGAACTGTTCTTGATCAAAAGCAATTATACGATGAACAGCTGTCAACTTCAAACCATGTCTTAAATAAAATTGTAGAAGCCTGTAATGGCAGACATAATTTTTTTTGCCTCGAAGATTAGGCACAAGTTTAGGTGGTTCTGTTTTCGCCATCTTTAGACTTTCTGCTGCTAATGGATAGTCATTATGCAGGTCATGGAGTTTCTGAGGATATTCTAAGTCAACTTCTAGAATGTATCCACACTGTTGATCTGGCGTCAAACTGCCCAACCACTTTAATGCTTTTTGAATATTATTCGTATCTGTGTACATTTTAAAGTTGCGTAATGGAAGTGATTGCGCCATTGCCCATCCATACAGATTGTTTGCATCTAAATACATGAGATAGTTAGACCTTTTACTTGGATCATAGTCGTCCAAGTATTTGTTGTTTGCTTTACAGTAATGGTGCGACGCCATACTGATTCCTCCACGCAATCCGTTTTCAATCATCTGAAGCATTGGCAGGTCAGACAATAAATCAATTTGTACTCCAGTAAATTTTAAGAAAGCGTCCCAGCTCATCCCAGGCGCAGAAATATAATGCGCAGGATCCAAGCTGTAATGTTTCATGCAGGTCTTCCTATAATTTTCAAAGACGTCCGCCAACAAACAGGTATCCGCCATTAAATAGGAATCATGATAGTCTCCCATCGTTTTACACTCTAACTTCTGCCACGCATCTTGAGCATGCTGGTAATCAGAATCACTGATGTCCTTTCCTCTGAGACTAGAAAAGAACGCGCCTTTAGGCGGAAGTGTATCTTCGTCAAACCTTTGCCAACTGTTCATGTACTCATAAGGGTAAACGCCCTTTCTAACAAGAGTTGGGTCAAAATATTCTTCTGTTATTGGGCAGGACTTTAAGGACATAGCCAGTGACTCTAATGAACCAATCATGTGTTGCATAGAGTCGTAGAAAGACATGTTATTTAAAGTGAAACACATGTACTTTTCTGATGACTGTGCAATGCATGACACCCTGAAGTCGCTGGTTACTGCTTGCATTATAAGGTGAGAGTCGTAACCTCGCAAGTTGTGAAAGAATATAGGCAGCTTCCATGTCTTTGGTTCAAACTTTAGTTGAAGATTGCATTTACTGTGTGCTGCTCCTCTGAACTTTCCGCTGATGTGATCATGGTCTCTTACTGTTGGATTCTCTGCGTCTGGGGAGAGGCCTAAACCACAAATCCAACAGTGAGTGGCTGAGTCATACTGTTGTTGGTCTTCAGACGTCATTATGATTTCAGATAAGTTTAGATTATTAGAACAGGCATTACGCACTTGCTGCATGCGTTTTAAGAAGTATTTTGCAGCATTTGGTCCTCTGTATAATTCTGGCTTTGAATGGACTCCATCCGACCTAACAATGATGCAGGCAAATGAGCAAATCTGATGATTACTCATTAAGACTGTTTTAGGAAGTTTCTGTGGGGTTGGTCCTTCATAAGGAACAATGAGTGATTCGAAGTCTGCATAAACAACATATGGACTAGTTTGCAACCGTTTCCAGTTCTTAAAACTAACTTTACTGCCTTCTCCGGGCGTAATTAGTTCTGTATCACAGTCAACTGGGCTAATACAATGTTTTACATGTTCGCTCGCTGCTTTAACAGATGGAATTCTTGTTAAACATTTTCTACAGAATTCTTGTTTGCTATGTTGTTTTGTAGTATGCACTAGTAATCTACTCATTGTACGTATCAATGTGTAATGTGGTAGCCCTGTTGGTGAAAACATCAGTAGTAAGTCAACATGATTTTTGTCTGGTTCGCCAATCGTTGGACTGTTCTTGGACACTTTAATCGGCTGTAGATTTGTTTCCTCATCCCATATGTATATATTAACAGTTATTGGTTTGTTTTGTTCTTCAAACTGATCAATCTGATTTACACTAACAGGAAAGGATATTCCTCTAAAGTTAAGATCATTGATGTAAGGTTCATAGTTAGACACTCTCTCTGCGTTTTTGCGGACAGGATGCAGCCTAGCAAGAACGCACCACATGAAACATTTGTTGTCTGTATTCTTTATGTTTAGAACTGCTCGTTTTGCAACTAATGATGGAGGTAGTGGAATGTAAGCCTTGCCAACAATCGGCTCATACTTAGCCTGTTTTAATCTGATCTCTAAGACTTTACCCTCTGACCAGCCAGAGCCTCTCATTTTGGCTTCTTCAGCGGCCATATCAAACTGTGTAAGCAGCTGGTCTGCCCAACCAGGTGTTAAGTCATTATGAGAAAGAATAGTCTGTTGTTTAGTCGAGACCCAGACTTCTAGATTTTCTTCATTTATTGTTATATAATCGATTAAAACAACTAACCTTACTTTAACTGGAGGGTTTATTGTTAGTTTACTTGGAACTTGAGAAATAGCGTGTACAACGCTTTCCCGCACGTTTTTTGGATTAATAACTTCTAAATCAATCTCATTTAGTGCTCTTGACAAACGCTCTTTCTCGAGCATTGCTTCAAACAATTCATCTGAACCTTCATATATCTTATCCATGCTGAGTTTCTTTTCTAACTCAACATATTTATTTAAATTTAAAAAAAAAATACTTAATCAGAATCAATATCAACGGTCTTTTTGTGCTTGGACTCATAAACTAAAGTATAAACGCCCTTTGGGGTTGTTAATGTGAGCTGTTTAGAACAGAGTTTAATGTTTCGTTTACTTTTTTTAAACATTCCTTTTTTATCTGGTCGGTGTCTGGCTGTTGAGAAAAAGTTGCCCGTGCCTTTCTTTGAAGATCAAACTTTTGTCTTTTGTAGTCCTCAAAATCAGCCTGTAGGCGACTAAATTCTTCATCCGTGATGTTTGAGTCAGCAAGTGCTTTATCAATTATCAGTTTGAAGGAACTAAGTTTAGCTGTTATTAGTTGAACCATAGCTGTGTGCTTTTGGAGTTTAGCTTTTATTTTTTTGCTGACAGCACTTACAGCTAATGAACACAGGCCAAGAGTTAAAGACAAACCACCTAGAGGTAAAGCTGCCGGTGCACCTACGCCTGTTGCTAAGAGACCTACACTTGTTCCTGCTGATAGAGCACTAGTGATCGATGCTCCAGTATTAACATATGTAACAGCATTAAAGACAGCAGAATACCTTCGTTTGGTTTTACTGTATTTTGAAAGGTCCTGCTCTAGTTGGGTTTGCATTTGTGTAATGTTTGTTAATCTGAAAGTTTTTATGTCTACAGCAACAGAGTTCTCTTCTTTGGGCACTTTTGGATAAGTCGTAACAGACATGCTTTTTAAAAATAAAAATAATTTAGTATTGGATATCTTTTAATCTGTTATCTTGAATATTCAGCTGCGCATCATATATTAAAAACAAATGTACATTAAGTGGTTTATCACTCTCTTTTTCTTTATCAATTTAAATGTTTATTACGTCTTTAACTGTTCTCCCACTCCCATGCAACTGATTATCCTCTGTTGACCTTAGGTCAATCATAAACCGTATTTCGTTGTTAAATATTCATCAAGTCTAACACTGTGAAGGTGTAGATCTTTAGACACAAGGTCTACTGTTGGACTTCTAGACCTCCCGCCTCCAAACAATTTTCTTATTTCATCAAAATGATGATAAGGTTTAAGCCCGCTACCGTAGACTTGGTTAGGACTACCCTCAATTGAACATTGTACTTTCGTTATTTTAGGATTGATAAACTTTTCACTTTGTCTTTGGTATGGTTCTTTATCATCTTCACACAGCAATAAAATACCTTTAAGTGATCGTGCTGCGGCGCTAAAACTAAAATTCCATATAGTGTCTGCTCTGCTTTTAGGATATTTTGAATGATGAATCACTCTTTCGTAATATATTGCTAATTTTGACTGATATTGTTGCTCAATCAGCCTTGCTAAGTTAGGGTTGCTAACAATGTCAAACTCTAACGAGATGTCGAAAATGCTGTACTTTGCGTCAGTGTCTGTAGATTTAATGACACGTTTGTATTCATTAAAAGTTAGTTCATATGACAATCTGTCTTTTAATGCTCCTTGAAAGTATGGCGCATGCGCTTTTAACAACTCAAAATCTAAGGGTATGGAAAAGCGATTTCCATAAGCAAAACTTACAGCTTCATACTTGTTGCCGGCTTTAGCATCTTCGGCGTCTATTCTGTGTTTTAGTGCTTCATTATTTTCGATTCCTTGAAACGCAAGATCGGCCCTTTCATTCGCGGTTAGCCATAGATCAGAATAGATTAGAAATATGTCTGCATTGTGTAAAGAAAATATTTCTTGCCCCTCAAGTTTTATAGAAATTTTCTTAACGATTGCCCGTCCCAGATTCTGTACAACTGTCCTGTTTGCGTCTGTTGCTGAATCAAGTTCTATTTTGAAAGTAAGCCGTGCAGATCCCGGCACAATCACTTCATCTGCTCCTAGGTCTGGAAATTTAACAGTAAGAATTTGATCTGAATCAATAGTAGATGGATTATTTGGAACAATAATATTCTGTTTATTTCCCTTCACGCCAAAGGGCTCTTTCAGTCTTCTATGCGGGTCAAGAATCGAGCCATATGCTTGTGACATTTTTTTATAAAACAAAATAAAAAGTTAATTATTTAAAAACATGGCAGGCATTGAAGGTGAAGAAGATTATGATGTTTTTGATCCTGGAGACGACATGAGTGAAATGACTCCTTTGACACAACCATCGCGCTCAGTGCAGCGTGAATTAACAGAAGAAAGGGCCGAAGCATTTTACAAAAGTTTAGGCCTAGAACCTCCCGAATTTATAGACCCTGATTTTGAATTAAAAGATGGCCATTTGTCTGTGAGAAACGACCAAGGGCAACTTGTTCAGCTTACAACTAAACCAGACCCATTAAAGTTTTTAGCTAAGAGTACAATTAGACAAAGACTCAGTGTGCGCGATCAAAATCGCCTTGGCATTACTAAACCAAAATTAGATAGGGAAGCAGTTGCTAAACTTCAAAACACACTACAGAAACTCCCAACAGAAAACCAAATTCAAAACATACCCCTTAAAGATTTAAGCCCAACAGCAGACGAAATAATAGAAGCAGAAACCAGTTTTTCAAAAGAAACAGTATTAAAAACTATGCACGATCCGCCGCTACCTATGAGAGAAATAACGGCCCTTGATCATGCTTTGAGAAGCATCAGAGGCGAATTAACAAACAATTTAGCAAAACTGGGTGAACTAGATGAGCATATAAAAAGAGAAAAAGAAAAACTAGTTGAGGCTGATGACCACAACTTAGGGTCTGGTGTTAAAGAAAGAATAACACAAAGACTAAAAGATCTTGAACAAGAGAGATCAGCAAGACTAGAAGTGTTGTCTACTAACCGAGAACAATTACGAACTCAAGTGAGCAGAATAAGAGAAACTATCCAAAGAATTTTATATGAAGACACAACGTTAGCAGAACGAATAAGAACACTGTTTAGAGAGCAAGGCGTCACATTAGCAAGTGTTATAACAGCCTTAGGATTTGCAATAAGTACACTGGTGTTGGCTATTACAGGCGGCGGTGGGCAAGGGTTAGTGCCTCCGCCACCATCACCACCATCAGATAAATCATGGGTAAAAAAACAACTTGATCATCTTGCAAGTTTATTAAAAAAATTAGCCAGTAAGGCAATAGACTCTTTGCCTGGTATAATAGGAGGGATCGTTAGCTGGCTTTTGTCTGCCGCAAGTAAAGTAGTTGGCTTTATGGCTGAGCACTTATGGACATTAGTTGTCTTAATAGTTGGGTTACTTTATAGTAAGATAAAGACCAAGTAATCCTAGAGCAGTTAGTCCAATAACAAGTGCTGTCTTTTCATATTCATGGTCATTATTTTTTGAGGCCACGGGGATTGGATGGGGTTTAGAGGGGGCCACGGGGATTGGGACTTCTTTTTTTATTGCTATTGCTGGCTTAGAATTTATGTCGTTTTTTCCGACCTTCTCTTCTTTACCAGCCACAAGGATTTCATTATTATAGTTTATTATTGTTCCTATCTGGAGTCTGAGGTCAGAAGGCAGCATGTATAAACCAGTGCCGACAGCAAAGTCTACTTTCGATCTTGCGTATTGCAAAACATTTTGGTACCTTTTAATACTTGAAGGCAAATCAATTGCAGAATTAATAGAATCCTCTAAATTTGCTAAATACTGTTTTTGGGCGTCAAAGCCAGTAGAAGGATCAATTATGTTTGATCTCGTTTGTGCTTGCGAACCTAGCAAACACCAAACATAAGTACGAATAGAGTCGTTTATTCGTTCTATTCCCGCTCTAGTTAGACCATTAGAAGTATCCAAAATAAATGTTGTCCATGCTGTTTTATGCTCTTGCTCTATGGACCCGAGGTGAACAGTTGTGCCTGAAGAGAAAGATGTGTAAGGAGGATTCCAATCATAGTTATACTTTCTGTGCACGCCCCAAAAATAAAGGGTGCCTAAACCATGATTAAGATCCAACTTTTGTCTAAAGTCTGTCTTTGGGTCAATATCAAATTCGTTACAGATCCTTTCAAAAGCCTTGTAATCTATTCTGTTGCTGAATGGATTAAACGTTTTGTCATTTGGTAATGGCGCTTGCAGTTCAGATAAAATACGTCTGAAGGTGTAATAAAAATGAAATCTATACACTGACCTCACCAAAGGATCAGGATGATTTAAATGATCAGCATACGACACTCCACACCCAGTTGATGCACAAAACACAGCAAAGTTTAACTGGTTCTGATAAAACTGCATCGGATGACTAAACCACACTTTCGGGATGTAGTCGTTTTTAATAGGAGGGTTAAGATATCTGTTCAATGGAGTACTAACCTTTACTTGAAAGGCGTCAGTCTGAGTCACAGAAATGTCGAGGGTATCAGTTGTTATATCATTAGGACTGTAGTGCGGTCCAACAGAATATTTTGCATTAGTATATTTGAATGCACTCATTTTTAAATTTGTTTTAAAAATGTTTGTAACAATAACAACTCAAGACAGTCCTTCGTTTTTAGAATATGCTATTGATAATAACTGCGGAACCCAAAGGGTCGCACTCCATGAAATTTTTTTACAAAGTCGTATGGTTTAATATAACTGAATCCAAGGAGAATAATAAGATTAAAAAATTTGATAATAGAGGAAACTTAGTTAGCCAGTTAACCATACCTGATGGTTATTACGGGTTTTGCTCGCTGAAAGAAGCAATGAGTAACTTCGACATTACTCTCAAACTTAACAATGCAAATTTAAAAATAATGTTGACATTCAAACCTGAAGAAGAAGAAGTAGGTTACTATTTTGATGGAGAGCTAGCTAAAATGTTAGGCTTTGCAACTGCCATTCATGGTTTTAGAGTTACATCAGACGAAACTACTTATGAGGGAGAATATCCGCTCGATCTTGCATTACATTCATTACTCTATGTTCATTTGGACGAGCTGAGCACTGATGAAAACTTATATGATGGAAGGCCCTCAACTGTTTTAAGAGCTCTTCCATCAGGGAAAGCTGCATATTGCGATTATGAAATTATACAATTCCCTAATTTACAGTTTAAAAGATTAGCTTGTGGGAGGGTCAGATCATTTAATATAAAGATCACAGATAAAACAGGGAAAGTCGTGAAATGTGATAACCTGCACATTGTTTTAGAAATAAAATAATAAGGTGTACTAAAAATAATGTCTCGTGGGCCAGAAGAATCAGGAGTTACATTAGCGCCTGAGAGGTGTGTAACTTTAGAATTAAAAGACCTTGCAGACGTTGAGGACTTTGAACAAAACGGTGAGATAGGCACTTTGTATGGTTTTGAGTACACTAAAGATGGTTATTATAAACGCAAAGAGGTTGACGACAACAAAAGGTTTCCTAAACTAGAACAACTACGCAATGTAGAAGCAAATAATGCGGGTCAGTATGAATATAAAATAGTTCGAAAAACTGACAACAAATGGCACTTAGAACCATATTTAGAATGGGACATAAAATTTGAATTCTTAAGCCCATTTACATTTTTCGACCGTCAAAAAAGTTTCAGAAAAGCATTGAACTCTGGCCCTTTACATGTAAGTCTTATGCCAGAGGACAACAGTCGGAAAGAGATCGAAATAAAGCCGTTTGGGGACAAACAGTACATCCTCCACAGAAGAGAATCGGTTTTAAAGAAAGCTTCTACAAAATTACAGTTCATTCCACGCACAAAATTAGGAGACACGTTCACAATGATATTTAAAATTTCTGTCTTAAAAGATGAGGCGAGAAATGGAGCTCTGGGCGTCAGTGACAATCTTATGAAAGGAATTCTTATTAGCTGGCAAAACTTAGACGTTGACAAACTTAAAGTTACTGTCGTTGTTCTTTACAATGGCGAGGATATTAAGGTCATAACAACAAGCAACAAAATTGATATTAGTCTAAATAGAAACGATCTTACAGAACTAAACTGGATTAATCTTACACATTTGGGCCTTATAGGGTTTTATTATACTGAACAAGTTTTGACAGAGAGTATGATAAAAACAATAACTGGATTAGATTAAATTCTGTTTTAAAACTATGGAGCAGACAACTTTGGTGTCAATGCCGATGTTAAACTTTATGACAAAAACCCCTCATTGTTCATTGATTTGTGGACAGACTGGTTGTGGAAAAACAATATTTGTCCTCGACCTATTACAAACAGTTTATAGTTATAATTTTGATCATATTGTAATTTTCTGTCCAACATTAAAGTGGAACAAAGCATATCACGACAGAAGGTTTATATGGACGGATGATGAAATCTATTTGATTGATCCCAGCAATAAACTTAGCGAGTGCTTAGAACACTTTTATAGACAGTTTGAGGGAACGCAGACACTTTTTATTATAGATGACTGTTCGGCAGAAAGAGACATAGTTAGAAAAAGAAATACTTTATCAAAACTAGCTTTTAGCGGGAGACATGCTGGGATAAGTGTGTGGATTTTATGTCAGAAATATAACTCAGTTTTAAAAGACTTTAGAGAACAGTTAAAGACAGTGGTTTTATTCCACATGAAAGATAGAGACGCATTTGATGAATGTATGCGTGAAAATGATGTTATTGAAAACGATCAAGAAAAACGAAGGATTAAGCAAAAACTTAAGTCTCAAAAGTTTTCTAAATTAGTGTTAAAAACAGATAATCCTACACATTATGTATGTTTGTAAAGTGTTTACTATTAGAGAACTATAAAATAGGCACTCTGGGTAAGCCGGCGGAGCAACAGCGAAACCGGCTTCAGCCGGTTGGAGCTGGGCGGAGCTGGGTGAGCCAGAGTGCCTATTTTATAGTTCTCTCGTGGCCTCTTGGCAACTTCAGTTTCTGACTGAAAAATGCGTTCGCCATTTTGAGCTTTTACTTCTGCCATCCGCAGTTCAAATTCTCTTTGTCTCTCTTTTGCTTGAAGTTTTTGTTCAAATCTTTTCAATTCTCTTTGAGCAGCTCGCTCTTCTCTTTCTCTATCTTGCTGTCTTTTCCTGTGTTCACGTTCTTCTTCTTCTAGTCTTTTCTTGTCTTCACGTTCTACTTGCTCTAGTCTTTTCTTCTCTTCAGCTGCCAATTCTATTTTTCTTCTTTCCAGTTCTCTTGCTGCAGCTTTTTCCTCAGCCTCTTGAACACATTTAATGAGTTCATCACCTGCAAGGCCTAGTTCCTTTCCAATCTTCACGTATTCCATTGCTAACTCAGACTAACGGCAGCAATCAGTCACTGAAACAATACTTTTTAGTTTTCAACTACAGGCACATGAAACAGTCTTCCGTTTGACTCACCTAGCTCTGTAGAACCCTAATTGCTCTTGCTGACACAGGCGACAGTTTTCTCTGCTTCCCTGGACCTGCGCAATGCACTAAACACGGCTGAAAACTTTCTTGACGCTGAGCGTTTTGATCTAAGATTCGTTTCTTCGCAGACGACAGCCGATGCAGTACGTGACGGCGTTTGTCGACGTAGATCTGGACTGGCGCCTTCAAAGTCGCAGTTCGTTTAGTACAGGCTAGTGAATAATGTCTCTGGAATAAACACCAATGTAGCAGGATCTTCGGCTTGGCCCCCAAATGTGACACCGATATGTGAGCCATGAAAGTGTTTTGGACTGAGCGCACTGTTGGAAGATGGGGGCTGAAATGAGTGCATCCATGTTGGCTCCTATTTCGATGTAGTATGTCAACTTTTGCTCGTGCGAAACATGCCCAACAAGGCGAAGAAGCGACAACGTGAACAGCGATGTTCTATCAGCACTGACACGGGCACAAGCCGTGAGGCTTCAGCTCTTAGCCAACGGCCGACGAGGCGAGACCGGTCTGTAAGTAAGAGAAGTAAAGTTTCGAATTCAAGGTCTCTGTCTCAAACTAGACTCCAGTTTACTGTGAAAAGAACTGTTGATAGCGAAGTAAGAATGGCTGAAAGTGCGCCTTTTGAAACATTGCAGCAAGGTTTTGACGATTTGCGTCAACGAATTGACACTTGTCAGTCAACTTTGTCAGCCAAACTTGATGAACGAATTGAACAACTAGAGGGGGCCATATTTACTCTGCAAAAAGACAACGATAACCTTCGCACACTCTTAGATAAAGCTTTGCGCCTCTGTCGTGACAAGGAGGAAGACATTCGTAATCTTCGCAGCATTGTTTTGGATCAAAAGGAAGCGTGCAACGAACTGGAGCAGTATACCAGATGGGAGTCGGTGAGAGTGATTGGTTTGACTGGAGATGGAAGAAACGAGACGGCGGCAGATTGTGAGGGGAAGGTTCTGGAACTGTTTCGTTCAAAACTGGGCGTCGGTGGAATTGATGGTGGCAGGATTTGGGCAGTGCACAGGATGGGTAGGCCCAATAAGGACATGAACAGACCTGTTATCGTGAAGTTTGTGTCAAGAAAAGATAAGGAGGAGGTGGTGAAAAATCGACGCAAACTAAAGAACAGTGGGATTGTGATCACCGAGGACTTGACGGCACTGAATTTTCAACGCCTGTCCAGAATCCGTCAGCACGAGAAGGTAGTGGAGGCGTGGTCGGCCAGTGGTGGCAGACTGTTTGCTCGACTGCTGAACGACACCATTGTGGAGGTGAAGCGGGGTGACACCAGTGTCATTGATGAGAAGCTCATCGGCTACATACCCACAACGCAGCAGAGGCAGCAGCAGCAGCTGAAGCAGCAGCGTCTCCAGCAGCAGCAGAAACGGCGACAACAGCTGCAGCAACGTCACCAGCAGCAGTCACAACCCAGGCGGCAGCCGCAAGGACAGTTGCAGGCAGGTGAGAGGCGGGACCATGGAGGGGGTGGGGCAGACCTGCACACGGGACCGGTGCCGCCAGTGTCTCACTCCACTCCGGTGATTCCTGACCTCAGTCGTCGCCCGCTGTCTGGAGGGGCGCTCATGGAGGTGGGGGGTTCACCCGAGCTGACCACCATGACGTCCACCCTCCTTGTCAACCCTGGGTCTCCCCCTCGCCGTGGCTCTCCGCCCCCGCAACTCTCCCCTCCTGTGGCTCTTCCCTCCTGCGACTCTCCCCGAGAGTTTGACATCCAGCGACGACTGCAGCAGCTGGCTGATGGAGGGACGGCTCGGGGCAGCCAGAGCGACGCCACTTCAACTCAGCTGTGAGGATGTGGATATCCAGGTGGCGTAGTGTGCAAGTGCAGGTTAGCAGTGCTCGTGTGTGATGTTCGTTGACCATGTGTGGGCTGTGCACAGAACGTGTGTGCTGTGTGCACATAGGTACATGCGTGTGCGGCACAGGGCCGACTCATCGAAGGCACACAGCTCCCTGTTCTCAACACTCTGTCTGCACCTTTGAGGCGGGGGACGAGGAACATAAATTACCTTCCAGCACAGCAGAGTGGATCAGATCCATTCAGTGGTAACAAAGCGGACACTGCTTGAAAGCTGCATGCAGATCTATGTTAAAGTGTGTGTGTGTGTGTGTGTGTAAGTGTGTGTGTGTGTGTGTGTGTATGTGTTTGTATGTGCGCATGTTTATGCGAGTATTTGCGTGCTTGTGTAGATAGATATTAATGTTTCCCTTGCTCATGAATATTGGTGCATTGAATTTAATGTGGTTATGCTAGGATTGGGATGATTTGTGCGGGCGCTTGTATGTAATTCATATATGTACATGTTGTGATCAAAAATGGGTTGGGAATGTCCGCATGCAGAGTGATGGACTATATGCTTGTTGAGAGCTGCGTTGTGCATCATCTGTACTAAGGATCTTCACAGACTGCTTCACAGACTGTTCGCTACACAGATAACCATCGTCTGTTTTGAGCCATTGAACAGGGACCTCTGGGCAAAGTTTGGTTTAGCCAAGCACTGATTTCAAGGTTCAAACTGAAGTACTGATGTTGATATATTTGTGTGTGCGTGCCTCCGTGTGTGTGTGTGTGTGTGTGTGTGTGTGTGTGTGTGTGTATGATGGGTGTGTGTGTGTGTGGTGTGTGAGAGAGACTCGGCAGAAGTGCAGGGTGTCTTCTGGTTTGAGGATCAGTAGCAGCTGAACTTGAACTGTCAGAGAACTTTTGAATGAGGGGTGGTGGAGAGAATGAACTCTTGAGTATCTCTCTCTCTCTCTCTCTCTCTCTCTCTCTCTCTCTCTCTCTCTCTTGTGCGCGCGCATGACTCTGTGTGCGTACGCGCGCGCGCGCGTGTGTGTGTGTGTGTGTTTCGCTCAATAACGGCGGTACAAGTTGCTGGCAATTCTTTGCATTTATACTTAGGCCATGAATTTATCTGTGAATGTAATAATGTGTGTATAATTATATATATATATATATATATATATGTGTATGTATGTGTATATATATATGTATGTGTGTGTATATATGTGTGTATATATATATATATATATATATGTGTGTATGTGTGTATATATGCATATGTATGTGTGTATGTATATATATATATATATATATATATTGTGTGTGTGTGTGTGTGTGTGTGTGTGTGTATGTATGTATATGTATGTGTATATATATGTATGTGTGTGTGTATATATATATGTGTGTGTGTGTTATACAGAATAGTTGGTTTTGTTGTTTTATTTTTGATTTAGGTGGGTGGACGGGAAATTGGGTGGGTGGGGGTGGGTGAAGGTTTGTGTGTGTGCTTGGCCACTCATTCTCAGTGACACAAATGTAGTGGCAATTCTTTGCATTATGGACTGTTACATTTATCTTTGAATGCTTTATCATATATATCATTGACAAAACTTAAGTTCAGCTCACTCTTATAATAAAGTATGCATTCATGTACTGGTTATAGCCACATAATGATTTTGACTTGGCAGATATTTAAGTATAAAATGATATTCAAATACTTGATGGTGCCGGCTTTCAGCGTTTGAAAAGTGCACAGTGTGTGGTGTCTCTGTGCAATTTATCATTGGATTGGCATCAGCAGATAGGGGCCCAGCTTGCCTTGTGCCCCCCCCCCCCTCCACCTCTTACCTTCCCCTCCCCCTTCCTTTCCCTCTTACCCCGACGTTGCTCTTCCCTTGTTTCTTTTCTCTTTTTTTTTCCTCTCCAGAAAATGTAATCTGTGCAATAGCACTTTAATTGAATGCCTTGCGCTTTGCTTTGCTACTACCTTTACCCCCCCCCCCCCCCCACACACACACACACACACACACACAGCACACACACTCTCTCTCCCTCTCTCCCTCTCTCTCCTGTCACATCCCTCAGAGCTCTATTACTACAAAAATGATGGATTTCATTGCGAGCAGCGTACACACAAGTCACATGCCATGGCGACTGTCTTCTTTTTTTTTTTTTATTAAAAAAAAAAAAAAATTCTAACATAACAGGCTTGAGCTGGCGCACGGCTCCGGGTGTCCCCCTATCCCCCTTCCCTTTCCCTTCCGTCTACTCCGCTATCCCCATTGCAACTGGTCTTGAGGACATGCACGCTTGTAGTAGAGCATGAACAAGACTTCACGAGTTGAAGAAATCCTCGTGCAAGCCGCGTACAAGTCACGCGCTACGGCACACGCTCCCTTATCACAGGTGCGAACAGATGGCTGCAGTCCTGTCCTTCCCCACTGTTGTTTTCATTTGTATTTTTTTTACACACTTATGGCAGTTATTCATTATATCCTCAGTGCTGTTGGCGCACATAAGCGCATCGCTCCCCAAAATTTAACAATGTTTTGCTATTATAGCTTTGATTTTTTTTTACTTTATTATTTTTCGTTTTGTTTTATGTCATGCTTGTTTTTCTCGTATTCATTTGGTCTTTGTCATGTTCAACAGGAGGAAATCCTTTGTTGAACGAGATGTTGTTTTTTCTTTGTGAGAGAGATGGTGAGATTTTGCTGTCACATAGGGGACTGGTGATTTTGTGTGTATTTAGCTGCCTGTATTTCAGTTGGATACTGTGTCAGTTGCAAGGTATGTGTGTTTCTGCCTCCACTTATAAACATACAAGATGAGTAACTCTGTAAGGTTTTGTTCAATGAACTGCCGAGGCCTAGCGGATCAAAAAAAGAGGAGGGATGTGTTTCATTATTTAAGAGAAAAAGAGTTCTCGGTGTATCTTTTACAGGATACCCATTTTGACCCCAAGCTTGAAATGTGTATCAGAGCAGAATGGGGTTATGAAGCATATTTTGCATCATATATGTCTGACTGAAGAGGTGTTGCAATTCTCTTTAACAGTAATTTTGAATTTTGTGTAAAGAAGGTTTACAAAGATACAGGTGGAAACTACATTTTTGCTGTCGTATCCATCTTGGATAAGATGATGTTGATCATTAACTTGTATGGACCAAATTATGATAATCCTGATTTTTTTGTTGAGTTAGAAGATAATATTAAGGATGTGGGTGTTGAAAATGTTATAATTGGAGGGGACTGGAACCTGGTACAAGATTTTTCAATGGATTATTTTAATTACAAGCATTATAACAATGTTAAAGCACAACAGCAAGTTGAAGACATGATGCTTAATCTAGATCTTACAGATATATGGAGAATGTTGAATCCTGAATTAAAAAGATACACATGGCACAGATCCTCCCCTCTTCAGCAAAGTAGACTTGATTTTTTTCTAGTTTCAGACTACGTGTCCACCTTTGTCACGGATGCAGATATTAAGGCAGGATACAGGACAGATCATTCAATGATTACTCTGACTTTAACCTTTGCTAAAGAAACTAAACGATACCCCTTCTGGAAATTTAATTGTTCCTTGTTGAAGGGCAAACAGTACATTGATGAAATTAACGAGGAAATTAAAACTGTAATAGAAGAGTATGCAGTACTGCCCTATTCAAGGGAACAACTACCATTTATTGAGCGTTCACAAATTCAGTTTACCATTTCAAATCAACTGTTTTTAGATGTTTTACTGATGAAAATAAGAAGTAAAACTATATAGCATTTGCAACTGAAAAGAAACGCAGAAGTAATGAAAAGCAGAAGCGTTTACAAGTGAATATTGAAAAGTTAGAGAAGAAGGAACAGTTGACTGATGAAGAAAGACATGATTTAGAGCAGGACAAAGAGGAACTAGTTAGGCTTAGGGAAGCTAAAATGCAGGGGGTTTTGATTCGATCACGAGCGCGTTGGATAGCAGAAGGGGAAAAGGTGAATCAGTATTTTTGCTCGCTTGAAAAAGGAAATTTCTTAAACAAAAATATGACAAAGTTAACATTAGATAATGGTTTAGAAATATTTGATGACGAAAGGATCCAACAAGAAGTGAAGAAATTTTATGAAAAATTGTACCGGTCAAAGGAAGTTGAGGAGTGCGAAATAGCTGAAATGGTTAACTTACCTCATGTCTTAACAGACCAAGAAAAGGTACAATTAGAAGGAGAAATTTCTATAGATGAGGCTGGCTATGCACTTAAGCAGATGAAAAACAATAAAAGCCCTCGGTCAGACGGATTTACTGTTGAGTTTTTCAAATTTTTTTGGTCATCACTTGGAATATTCGTTGTCCGATCCTTAAATGAAGGTTTTCAACTAGGCGAGCTGTCCACCACACAAAAAGAAGGAATTATAGTTTGTATTCCTAAAGGTGATAAATCTCGAGATGTCATCAAAAACTGGAGGCCAATTACTCTCTTAAATGTTGTTTATAAGATAGGGTCAGCATGTGTTGCGAATAGACTAAAAAATGGTTCTTCCAGGCTTGATTAATGAAGACCAAACAGGATTTATGGCCAACAGATATATCGGAGATAATATTAGATTAATTTATGACATAATTAATTACTTGCAAACACACCAGCTGCCTGGTTTGCTTTTATGCTTAGATTTCGAAAAAGCCTTCGATTCACTTGACTGGAGATTTATGAATAAAGTACTTCTAGCATTCGGATTTGGACCAGATATACGTAAATGGATAAGTACTTTTTATAATAATATTAAGTCAACTGCTCTTGTAAATGGACAGGCATCTAATTGGTTTCCTGTAGGTCGTGGATACAGGCAGGGTGACCCAGTTTCAGCCTACATATTTATTTTGTGCGTGGAAATCCTTGCCATTATGTTGAGAGATAACAGAATTATAAAAGGGATCCAAATTAATAATACAGAACACAAAATTTCACAATATGCGGACGATGCAGAAATCATGCTTGAAGGTGACAAAGTGTCTTTTGAGGAAACTCTAATAACAGTTGATAGGTTTGGGAGAAAATCAGGTTTGATATTAAACACAGAAAAAACGAGTGCTATATGGCTTGGCAGTAGGAAAAACTCGAACATTCGCTATATGCAACACTTAAGTATACAGTGGAATCCACCACAATTTAAAATTCTGGGTATTTTATTTACCAGCGATCTTGCTGTTTGTTCAGAAATAAACATACAGGCTAGATTTCTTGAAATAAGAATGCTATATAAGGTATGGTTAAAGAGACAGATTACTCCACTTGGCAGGGTGGCCGTTTTAAAGTCTTTAATCTTGTCCAAACTAACTCATCTCTGGACTCTACTTCCAAATCCTCCCGATGATGTAATTAATGCTATTCAAAACTCAGTATTTCGATTTGTTTGGAATAGAAAAAGGGATCGTATAAATAGAAAATCTGTGACTAAAAACATAATGAATGGAGGACTTGGTGTGCCAAGAATAAAAGAATATATATTTGCATTAAAGTTTGCATGGATTAGAAAAATAAGAATACTGTCTCATAAGTGGAAAAGTATTACTTTGGCAAGTTGTCCAAGAATAGATCATCTAGAAAAAATTGGTTGTAGTCTTCCTCTAGGCCAGTTATCCAAAAATAAATTTGGGCTGATGTATTTAAGGCATATAAGGAATTCGGTCGAAGGATTCTACCTTGCATTTCCGAAGAAATGGCTTCTGAAAATATATTCTATAATGAAAATATTAAGATAAACAAAAAAACCAATTTTTTTTCAAAGTTTGTTCGACAAAAATATACATACAATTGGACACATTATAAAAGAAGATGGTACGCTTTTGGCATATAGAGAGTTCAATAACAAATATGGATTTTGCATTGACTTTATCTCGTATACTGGATTATTAAGAGAAATAAGCGCATATATTCGGAAAACTGCAGTAACAATGATAAATAACAAGAATGAAGAAAGGTCTAAATTATGGAAACTTATCTGTTCAGTCAGCAGAGGGGCACGTGTTTATTATGATGCCCTTCTGTATGACAACATAAATCCTGCTTATTGCAATAAGTGGAATGAAAAACTTGAACAGCAATTGGATTGGGATGTCATTTTGAAAAAGGTGCAAAAAATAAAAGAAATAAAACTTAAATGGTTTCAGATAAGAATTCTACACCGTATACTGGGTACAAATATTGTGCTGTCAAAAATGAGAATTGAACCAAATGATCATTGTACATTTTGTAATACAGAAAGAGAAAACATTGAGCATCTATTTTGGTCGTGTGAGCATGCGGCACATTTTTGGCAACAACTTCAAGCAATAATAAAAGGAAAATGTCAGCATGCGGATTCTTTAAATTTGTCTGTTGAATTGGTATTGTTTGGGCATTCAAATAATTTTAAAAGTGATGAAACCTTTGACTTTATTTTACTTCTAGCCAAATATTTCATCTATAAATGCAAATGTGAGAAAAAACTTCCAATTGTAATAAACTTTCTACACTATTTAAAGACAAGATATAATCTTGAACAGCAAGTCGCAAAAAGCGTAAAGTCAATGCAAAAACTACACGAAAAATGGCAGTTATACCAATCTTTGATAGAAGTGTAATTTTTTGACTTGATGTGCATGTTGAGGGATTAGTCTGTCTCCGTATCACTTATTATGCATGTACGTATGGATCCCCTTGTGATTTTGTCGGTGTCTTATCCTCCTCTCTCTCTCTCTCTCTCTCTCTCTCTCTCTCTCTCTCTCTTGTTTCTGTTTTTGCTTTGTTTTTTTTTGGTTGTCTATTTGTATTTAATTTTTGAAAAACCCTGCCTTGCAAATAAGCTAACACATGATACGGAAACTGTTTATGGTACTTGATTGAAATGTAAGCGTTTGGCTGTTGAAACATAAATGGTGTGAATTATATACTGATATAAACTGAAATGCTATGAATTTATGTAAAATGTTTTGTCTTTGCAAGCAGAAAAATAAAGTTGGAAAAAAAATAATAAAAATAAAAAATAGCACTACATTGACCAAAAATACAGAGATCTAAAAGCGATAAGTAAAAGGAGGCTTGCAACTCGTCAGTGCTATGATGTCTTTCGCGAAAGTTCCTCCTCTCTTGTCTTCCTTTTAAATTGTAACAATATCATCCCCCTTGTCTGCCTCGCACACCTGGTTTCTGGCAGTGGCCATACTACATGCCTCTCTCTCCATCCCTACCCCAGTACCCCACCCCGCAACAGGCATCAGGCATCCATGTTGAAGAAAGCGCTCTGTTGACAATGTTCAAGCTACATGGATAATACACAAGCTGTAGTTACAGAATTTTCAGAAGTTATGGAAAGTAGCACTGAAGGCGTTTAAGTTTTACGAGTGTGGTGTAACATCAGCATGTGTTTATGCAGGTATGCTATATTTCCGTGTGTAAAAGTTTATATATAAAAAAAAGATTAACATGTGTGTGCGAGGGAGAGGGTGTGTGTGGGGGTGGTGGGGTGGAGTGGGGGGTCCCTTTGTGACCACGCTACACACAATGCTGACAGTAAGAAAAGACAGCCTTCTGTGTGTTGAAGAAAGACAATGGATTAAAGTGACTGCAGTCCTCATGCACCTGGTGCCATTGCAGCACATGAAAAAAAAATCGCAAGTGCAAAAAAATTAATTGTGAACATTTTGCATCAGAAAGCAGGTGTGGTGACTATAACAGTTTTCTTTAATCAAATTATATCTGACTATGGAATTCTCTCTCTCTCTCTCTCTCTCTCTCTCCTCTCTCTCTCTCTCTCTCTCTCTCTCTCTGTTCTTTTTACATCATTGTCTCTATTTGCCTGAATGGTGCATGAGCACGCTAAGAAACCTCCAATGTTGTGGATAAAGCTTCAGTGGGACTTGTCACATGTATGTTACAAAACTCTTTGTGAATTTGACTTTTGCCTGTTTTTCATATTCATTATCCTTTCGCATTGAACATTGTTATTTTGTGTGTTGTTTCACAATTGTTTGTAAATTTAACTTCTGCCTGTTTTTCAAATTCATTATTCTTTTGCACTGAACATTGTTGTGTTGTGTGTGTACTATACGGACACATCTGTGACTGTATTTAAGTATATCCTCGCCACATTCATTTCAGTTGCACAGATGGTGCAATCATCTTCTGTGTGGTCACAGGAAGATGGGCTTTTGTATTGACCATTAATCAAGACAAGCCTTTTCATATATTTGGATTCACTGTATCAAGGCTTTCATATTGTCCTTGATAGCACTGTCGTAATCTCTGGCTACAATAAAGTACGCAGAGATCCCATCGAATCCAAATCTATGGGCACATTAATTTACATTCGTAATACATTAATTACTCGACGTTGATATGAACTTTGATATGAGTTTCGGAACTGAAGCAGGTTGGTTAGTAATCAGGTTGAAGAGAACAAAAACCCATCAAAATCGGATTTGTATATTGAAACCCTGTGGAAAATGGTGATTGGATAGACAAGTTTACGGCTATGATAGATAATCCATCACTAGATGCTACGGAGCTAATACTTTTAGGTGATTTTAGTACTGATCTATTGAAGTGCCAAACATCGTGGTCGGACAGGACTTCTCCCAAATTATAGACATGCCCATCCAAGTAACGCCCACGAGCAAAACATGGATTGACCACATCAGTCTGTCTGAACCACATAACGTCATTGAGAAACGTGTGCCTTTGATTGGATGCAGCCATCACTTTCCAGTATGCATTACGTGGAAAAGAAGTCGAATCAAAATTCCTAAAAACTGGCCACAAACCTATCACTTACAGTTCTTTTGGACAATTCCAGGAAGAAAACTTTCTTGCTGACCTCATGAATCCCCCGCCCTCACCCCAATAAACGTTTATAGTACGCTGGTTTTGAGAAAAGCTCTACATTTCTTGCTACACACATTTAATTCTGTTATCACCCCCAATAAACGTCTATAGTACGCTGGTCTTGAGAAAAGCTCTACATTTCTTGCTACACACATTTAATTCTGTTTAGGACAAGCATGCGCCATTCAAAATGCGTAAAGCATAGGCTCAACCAAAGTGGATGACTGATGAAATGCACGCTGCTTGTTTCTTACGCGACGATCCGCTTGAAACAGAAGGAAAGTCGGTTGCATTTAAAAGTCAATGTAATAAAGTCAGTTCACTCAAACGAGCAGGAAAAATTAATTTTTTTTCGTGAACTTGTATCCAACAAACAAAATTCGAAGTCCATATGGAAAGCAATAAATGAGTTTACGAATAAAACTTCTCAGTCAAAGTCCCATAACCAGCATAACAGCAAATGAACTCGAGAAACACTTTACGCATTGTCAAAGAAAGAAATACTGAGTCAAATGAAATACAAAAACTAAAAAAAAAAAAAAAAAAAGCTATTGCTATGCTAAGAATATTCTCTCAGTTCCGCCCATGACAGTAATGTTTACCTAGCTTTATGCCACTTAAAGCAGACAGGAAGTAGCGGACTTGACAGAATTAATGGAAGAGTTCTGAAACTATCAGCATCTGTTATGTTTGAAACTCTTACCTACCTTTATAATTTATGCATTGATAAATGTCACTTCCCCGCTCAGTTCAAAGTTGCAAAAGTGATACCCATTTTTTTTTTATCTGGAGACAATTCTGCGCCATCAAACTACAGACCTATATCCATTTTATCAGTTCTGTCCAAGCCCTTGGAAAAACACATTATATAAACATCTGTACCACCATCTTGACTCCTGTAATCGAGTAAATAAAAATCAATCGGGATTCAGGAAAAATCATTCTTGTCATACAACACTTACAAACCTAGTAGATCAATGGCTAACCAGTATCAACGAAAATAAATATTGTGGCGCACTGTTTGTTGATTTTTACAAAGGCTTTTAATGTCATTAACCACAAATTGTTATGCAGAAGGCTATTATCACATGGTATGACATGAAATATCTTCCAGCTGATCACACCATTCCTACAAGACCGTCAACAGACCTTTTGTGTCAACAGCAGCTCATCCGAGAAGTTACCTATCGACATGGCGTACCCCAGGGTTCTGTATTATTCCTACACGCACATATTCTCTCTTCAATCAATCATCACTATTTGACTCAACACTATTTGACTCTGCCAGTGCTAATGTCATGAAACCTCTTACCAGTGTCTACAAAAGAGTACTGAAAGCAGCTCTTTCAAAATCGTCAAGTTTTAGTGAGGGGATTATAGTAAAGCAGGGGCTCTTCCGTTAAAAAGAAATGTTTGCTGTCAACAAATGTTTGCTGATGCAAAACAAATTGCATCAGGTTTAGCCCCACAAACTCTTCAGTCTAAATTTGTCATAATTCCTAGCGATCCAACCAAATTCCAGATTCCCACACCTAGAATAGACTTGTTTAAATCAAGCTTTTCCTACTTTGGTAGAATGGTTTGGAATTCACTTCCACTGCGCAGAATCCTTAAAGGAAAAATTGATACATATTTCACAGCAGATCATTACTATTACAGACAAAACACGTGTACCAGCGTACACCTCGTGCATTGCTGCATATTTAGACGGTTACAAACTGTTACGCCGCTCCCTATCTACTGAATCCTTTCACCAGATAATGAGAGATATCTTTACTCTTGTTTTTCTTAATGACTAATTATATCGTGATGAATGACTGATTTTATTGGTGCATTGTATCTAATTCATTAACGTCCTAATCGCGTTGATTTCTTAAGGCACTGTAGCTACACGACGATAATTGTGTGTCCTGATTACTGTCGATTTTTGTGGTGTATTGTTGCTTTTTTTCAAATCCCTTAGTAATATTTAGCATATAATATTTAAGAAAATGAAAGTATAATAATTCTACCCCCTCCCCACCCCACCCCCATTGATGTATTGTCACTTGATTAACAATTTTAGTCTTGGGTAGTACATCAATAGTTTAATAAAAGGGGGGTGGGATTATGATGGCATCTCTCTCTCTCTCTCTCTCTCTCTCTCTCTCTCTCTCTCCCCTCACACACACACACACACACACACACACACACACACACACACACACACACACATCATGATGAATAAGTGTTATGATTATTGATGCTATGAATGCATTGTCGCTAACTGATCACTGATTATAGTACTGTTCGTTATATTCTTGCATTGTAACGCATCATGAAAATGCGTATAATATGTTGATATTATTGATGCACTGTAGTTTTCTAATTAAAATCTTTAGCAGTATGTAGTATGTTAATATCCTAGGAAAGAAATGTAAATCTCTCTCTCTCTCTCTCTCTCTCTCTCTCTCTCTCTCTCTCTCTCTCTGATGATCTGCTATATGAAGAGACAAATAGATACCCAATTTACATAAACTTATGCCGTTACGTGTATGCACTACTGGTTAGATCTGACAAGAATAGATGAGTCACAATTACGCGAAAAGCATATAGGACATTATTTGATTAATCTCTCGTAAAAAGACAAACTGGGTATCTGACATTCGCTGTAAGTTGTATATGCATGATTTTTCATGTGTTGTTAAACCAAGGCGTTGAGGGAGTGAAACAGTTTCTTGCTGACTTTAAAGAAAGACTAGTACTTTGCAAATGACAAAATGGGATTTTCATGTCAAGAACAGTGACGTATTCAGTATATGTAAGACTTTTTGCATAATAACAGTCGATAAAATGCATTTAATGTTGAATCTAGACACACATGTCAAGATTATTACAAGATTCAGATTGGATATTTTAGATATTGCTGTACATAGATATCGATACAAACAACATACCCCTATTGACTTTATTTGTCCATTGTGTAAAGAAGAGAAAGAAGACGAAGTGCATTTTGTTCTGTGCTGTCCTTTACTAAACGAAATAAGGAAACGTTTAATACATTTAAAATACTATAGATTTTCAAATCTGTTCAAATTAAGTTGCAAGGTGAGGCGACTGCAGGAGGAAATCTACACAAATTTCAAATATTAATGTTAGCGCACCGCTTAAAAAAATGTGGACAAACGAATCACAAGACAAAACACGACGCGTTTCGACCTCATAGGTCTTCTTCAGGCAAGATGCAAAACAATCAGGACAACGAAACTGAACGAGCAATCACTTATCTTCATCCACTTCTGCGCTGAAGCGGATGAAGGCAAGTGATTGCTCATTTTCGTTGTCCTGATTGTTTCGTATCTTGCCTGAAGAAGACCTAAGCGGTCGAAACGCGTCGTGTTTTCTCTTGTGATTCGTTTGTCCACGTTTTTACGGCGGTGCGCTAACATTAATATCTAAACTTTGTTCAGATTAAGTTTACTTCTAGCTCCTACTGATGAACAAACAACTAGAAATCTATCCATTTACTGAAATAAAGCATTTAAGTTACAATCTGTTCTTGTTTCTAGTATGGTATTGAATCAGTTTTGACCGTTTAAAATATTTGAATGATTTCCAGATGCACCCCTCCATGAGGGTCAATGGCCTATTTGTGAATAAAATATCTGTATCCCTTCCCCCCCTCTCTCTCTCTCTCTCTCTCTCTCTCTCTCTCTCTCTCTCGTTCCTTTGTTTTCCATTGTTGTTTTTGTTTCCTCTCTTTTTTGTTTGTCCCAGGGCTGGGTGGAAAGAAAGCTTGTATAATTTGCTTATCATATTACCCTGGAAAAATAAATTTTCGTTCGTTCGTTCGTTCTCTCTGTCTGTCTCTCTGTCTGTCTGTCTGTCTCTCTCTCTCTCTCTCTCTCTCTCTCTCTCTCTCTCTCTCTCTCTCTCTCTCTCTCTCGTTCCTTTGATATCTAATAGGAGGATCGCTTTATCTGTGTGTGTGTGTGGTGTGTGTGTGTGTGTGTGTGTGTGTTGCGTGCGTGCGTGCGTGCGTGCGTGCGTGCGTGTGTGTGTTTTCTTCGTAATCAATTTCTTTATTCTTGTTTGTTGTTTCAGGCTGGTTTTTTTGTTTTGTTTTGTTTTGTTATTTCTTTATATTCATCTATCCGTCAATGTTAATCGAGGAACAACTCATCCACATTTTTATGTATTTTTGAAGACATGTGTTTGTTAAAAAGTTTTGTAAGCTTTAGTCGCTAGTCATGCATAGTTAGTCCCTAAGCGGGGCAGGGGCCGCATGAAAATAAGCATGTGTTTGTTTATCTGTTACCTTTGCAAACAATGGTTATCATCAAATATTATATTCATCATCATCATCATCATCATCATCATCTCTCTCTCACTCTCTTTATCGCTCTCTCTTTATCTCTCTCTCTTTCTCTCTCTCTCTCTCTCTCTCTCTCTCTCTCTCTCTCTCTCCCCCTCTCCTCTCTCTCTCTCTCTCTCTCTCTCTCTCTCTCTCTCTCTCTCTCTCTCAGTTCTACAAAAACATCAGGCTACCATACCCAGAACTGACCTACTTAACACAGGTCTTCGTTATTCTGGCCCTCTTCTCTGAACTCGCATCCGTCCGAGTTTAAATGCGATCGAAGCTCAGGATCTTACAGGAAAAAAAAGTTTACATATTTTGCACACTCACACTAGTTATGTAGACATGCAGAATAATTCATATCACTAATGCCTATCCACATGTACGTTACAACTATATTTCAACTACGTACATTGTACTCACCTTCCCAGAGTGAATGTTGCTGTTTACAAGTATCATTGTTTCAAAATAAACTGCTACAGTTAAGGATTGGACACGCTATGTCAGTGCATGCAAATGTCAATATGTGAAAGATCTATGGTGTACCCTTGCCCAGTTTAAGATGCTGAATCGGCGTCCTGTTCATATCATCATTTGTTCTTTTCCTCATGGGTGGGTGGGATGGATAATGCTGTTTTTTTTTTTTTCTTTTTTTACCCTTTTCTGATTTATCATGTTTTGCTATTTGTTTTTTTAATTTCTTCTTCCTTACCCCCCCCTCCCCCTCCCTGATATCAATAACTGTTTCAATTCTCTCTCTCTCTCTCTCTCTCTCTCTCTCTCTGTGTGTGTGTGTGTGTGTGTGTGTGTGTGTGTGTGTGTGTGTGTGTGTGTGTCTGCCTTCAACAACATTATCTCATATTCCTCACTTGAAAACCAATCTCGCATTATGAACAAAAATGTTGGATATGAATACATGCTTGTGTAGTGGAGTTGAACATGAATGCCTCATGAATTACTGCTCATTTCGTCTCGGCTATGCTAATGAGGCTATCAGTGTTGACTAATGGTTCTTATAACCCCATTGCGCATACGAATATTCTATGCTAAGAAGTGTGTGTGTGTGTGTGGAAGAGTGTGTGTGTGGAAGAGAGTGTGTGTGTGTG
>CM065717.1:62138332-62143332 GCA_033310375.1 Conus canariensis
GAATCTGTGCAAATAAGCAATTTCCTAGACTGGGACTGCCCGATCAACTCCAAAGCCGCAAGTAGTGCAGTAAGTTCCGCAGTGTAAATAGTGCTTTCAGAGGGAATGTGTTTGGACATTTCTTCTCCCAAAGCTGGAGTATATGCGGAAGACCCTACACCAACATCAGACTTTGAACCATCGGTGAAAATAACAACATGTTCTTTAAAGTTAGAACACATGTCTAAAAAAAGTTGTTTATAAATTACGGAACTCGTGTTCTGTTTGCGCTGCACGGTTAAATCAAACCTAATTTCAGGAGACGAAAACGTCCATGGAGGTTGTTGAGGAAACTTGGAAACGTCAGAGATGACCCCAACATCAATATCCGCCTCCTCCAGAAAAGGAAGGATGCGAATACCGAAAGGGGGAATACTGGATGGACTTCTTCATATTTCTCTTGGAAATGAGGATTCATAACACAGTCGTAGGCAGGGTTGTTTGGTTCTGAAAAAGCTGTATGTAGTAATTTAAAGCTAATTTTACTCTTCTATGAGAGAGGGAACACTCTCCTGCCTCAGCATATAGGCTATGAACAGGTGTAGTACGGAAAGCGCCAAGGCAGAGGCGAAGACCCTGATGGTGAACTGGGTCTAGGACTTTTAGATACGAGGCTCTAGCGGCGCCGTAAATGACGCTGCGATAGTCCAACTTGGATCGAACTAACGCTCTGTAAAGATGGAGAAGTGTGCGTTTGTCTGCACCCCAATCCATATGAGCCACTACACGTAGGATATTCATGGCTTTGAGGCACGATGTTTTCAACTTCTGAATATGGGCTTTAAAATTTAACTTTTGGTCAAAGGTAACACCCAGAAATTTGGCTTCTGTGACAGCAGGAATTTTAGCTTTATCTATGAAAATTTCTGGTGGCGCAAAAAGTTGTCTGAAATTGTGAAAGTGGATGCACTCTGTTTTAACTGATGAAAACTTGAACCCATTTTCGACTGCCCACTGTTGGACTTTATAGACACACTATTGAAGTTGGCGCTGTACACCAGCAAATGTCTTCCCAGATGCATAAAGGGCAAAATCATCAACAAAAAGAGAGCAGTCTGAACCTTGGTTGACAGAATTTACAATTTCATTTATTTCTGTACTAAACAGGGCGGGGTAAAGGATACTGCCCTGTGGAACACCCATTTCCTGCTCGTGAATTTCTGACAATGTTGTCCCCACACGGACCTGGAAGGATCTGTCTGCCAAAAACTGTTCTATGAACACTGGGAGATTGCCACGGAAACCCATCCGATGGAGGTCTGACAGGATTCCGTACTTCCACGTCGTGTCATAGGCCTTCTCTATGTTGAAAAAAATGGTAACAACATGCTTTTTATCTAAAAAAAAAAGAGTTTCGAATAGTGGTCTCCAATCTGATTGATGCTTTCTAAAACCACACTGTTCCATGGCTAAAAGCCCATCAGTTTCCAATTTCCACATGAGCCTACCATTTACCACTTTTTCCATCACTTTACAAACACAACTTGTTAAGGCTATTGGACGATAGTTGGTTGGGTTTGAATGATCCTTCCCTGGCTTCGGAATGGGAACAATTAGGGCCCTTTCCATGAAACTGGGAAAGACCCAGACGTCCAGACGTGGTTATAAACTTGAAGCAGAATGTTAAGACCTGAGTCAGGAAGGTGTTTTAAAAGTTGATAATGTATTTCATCAAGACCAGGAGCAGAATCATGACACGCCTGCAAGGCAGACTTCAGTTCATTTAAATTAAAGGGCAAGTTGTAATCTTCTTGATTGGGTGAGGAAAAGTCAAGCTTCTTTTTTTTCTGCTTGCGTTTTGATCTTTAAAAATGCGGCGGATTTTTGACTAGAGGAAGAGTTGGTTTCTATGGTGGAAGCTAGCAAGTTAGCCACAGCTTGTTTGTCAGTGAGTGTATCAAGTTTTAAATGGTTGTTTGAAGGGTAGCTGTTCTTGCCCCTAATTTTTTTTAACAACTCTCCAGATTTTTTTTCTTGGAAATGTTTGATGTGAGCGAAGAGTAGAAATTTCTCCAAGACACTCGTCTACTTCCTCTACAAACAAACCTCGCCTTTGCTTTTTTCCTCTGATAAGATTGAACATTCGGGGCCACAGGATGCTGAAAGACTAGACGTTGGGCCCTCTTGCGAACGTTGCAAGCATTCTTACAATCCTGGTTGTACCATGGTGTACCAGGTAGTTGCGGACCTGGTTTTGTGAGTGGGATGGCATCTCTCGCACATGATAACAAAATATTAGTAAAGGACTCCGCTAGATCTTCTGATCGGAAGACGATTTCAGCATCTAGCTTATCAGTTATGGCTGAACGAAAGAAATCCCAATTAGCCCTTTTAACGCAAAAATACTGATGAAAGGAAACAGGTTCCTTCAAAATTGCAGTAAGTATTACAGGGAAATGGTCGCTCCCGTGCAGATCATTGTGAACTGACCAATCATAGTCTAGAACCAATGAAGGATCACACACTGACAAATCTAAACACGAAAGAGTACAATTTGAAGAATGCATGTATGTTGGTGATTTGTCATTTAGGCAACACAAGTCCAGTTCGTTAAAGATCTCTTCCAGCATGAGACCCCGAGGTGAGGAATATGAGCTACCCCAAAGGGGGGAGTGCCCGTTGAAGTCTCCCAAAATGAAAAAAAGGACGCGGAAGCTGATCTATTAGGTCAATGACTTGTTGCTTAGATATTGTACCAGAAGGAGGACAATAAATTGAACGGAGAGTTATTGTTTATTGAAAGTAATCCTGGCTGCAACAGCTTGTAATGGGGTATTTAATTTAACTTGGCTGAATAACAAAGATCTATGAATAAGAAGGGAAACACCCCCAGTGACACCATGGCCAGTATCTGTAGGTAAAGCAGGAAAACCTACTGAACTAAAGCCTGCCAGTGAAAAATGTTTTCCTGGTCTCAACAATGTTTCCTGCAGCGCAACAACACTAGGTTTGAGGTCAGAACACAACCGCTGGAGTTCCTCATACTGGGCATTAATGCCTCTTATATTTCAATGAATAAGGCCATGACAATAAAAAAGAAAAAAAGAAAATTACTCCATCGCGTTGTCCCCATCACCTTCTATCTCCAAAGGAGAAAAGCGATTGGAAGAAGGCGATGGAGATACCACCTTCTTGGCTGACGAAGGACGATACTTATTTCCACCCCCAGATGGACGAGGTGGAAGAGGAGGCTTCATCAGAGGTCGACTTCTAGAGTGTTCCCCAGACAAAGAGGCTACCTGTGCAGCCTTCCCAGAGGGTCTGGGATTGGAGGAAGGGGGCTCAGACCCTCGAGGAGTCAGGGGGGAGGTGGATATTGAGCCTCCACCCAAGGCACTGTTTGAATTTTGCTTTGTTTTTCCACTTTCTTTCTGTACATGTTGAGGCTCCTGTTGCGTCTGCCGATCATGATGCTGACAGCCGGCCCGAAGTTGAACAGTATCAGTCTGAACACCAACGCTGACAATGCTCCCCTTGGCGACATCAGCATATGACTTGCTGAGGGAGGACTGTCTATTCTCCACAAGTTTCCTTGCCTCAAAGAACGAAATGCGATTCTCTGTGCGTACTTTCTGGATCTCAAACTCAGTGCGCCAGATTGGACAGTCCTTCGAGAAAGCAGGATGGTTGCCTTTACAGTTTATGCAACAGGGCGGAAAATCACACGGACCTTCATGCACTGGTTTTGAGCACTTGCCACACGCCTCCTGTTCTGTGCACCTGTCCTTAATGTGTCCATACTTCTGGCATTTGAAGCATCGCAAAGGTGAAGGAATGTACATGGAGACGGGAACCCTCAAATATCCGACCTTCACATACACGGGGAGAGTTGCTGTACAGAAAGTGAGGAAAAGAGTATCTGTTGGCACACGGTCTTGGTCTTTTCGCGCTAGAACCCGGTGGACGTGGGTCACACCCTGGGAAGCCAGTTGAATGAGTGGGCATAAAAACAATAGATATGTCCATCGACATCTGTAAGTGATAAGTGAATGAATAGTAAACAAATAATAGATACGTCGATCGATGTATGTAAGTGATATGTGAATGAATGGTAAACAAATAGCACATATGTCGATCGATTTATGTGAGTAATAAGTAAATGAGAGGGTGAGCAAATATAGATAGGTCCCTCGATATATGTGAGTGATAAGTGAATGAGTGAGATAAGCAAATAATAGATACGTCAATCGATGTGTGTGTGTGTGTGTGTGTGTGTGTGTGTGTGTGTGTGTGTGTGTGTGTGTGTGTGTGTGTAATAAGTGAGTGCGTGGGTAAACAAATTATAGATATGTCCATCGACGTATGTAAGTGATGAATGAATTAGTTGGTACGCAAATAATAGATACATCCATCGATGAATGTACTTAGTGATCGAGTGGACAAACAATAAGAGATACGTTCATCGATATATGGAATGAGTGGATAAAGATCCATTACTGTATGAAAGTAATGAATGAATGAGTGGATAAACGAATAAAAGGTACGTTAATCGATGTATGTTTGTATGAGTAAATAGATGGGTAAACAAATAATAGACACGTCCATTGATGTATGTCAGCAAGGAGTAAATGAGTAGGTAAATAGATAATAGATCCATTCGTCGATGCATGCAAGTAGGTAAACAAATAAAAGGTACGTCCGTCCATGTGCACAAGTGATGAGTGAATGAATGGGTACCCAGTAACAGATACGTCCATCGATGTACGCAAGTGACGAGTGGATCAACAATGACAGATACGTCAGTCGATGTGTATATGTAATGAGTGAAAAGGTGGATAAACAAATAATAGATACATCCGTTGATGTATATATGTAATGAGTGAAAAGGTGGATAAATAAATAATAGATACATCCGTTGATGTATATATGTAATGAGTGAAAAGGTGGATAAATAAATAATAGATACATCCGTTGATGTATATATGTAATGAGTGAAAAGGTGGATAAATAAATAATAGATA
>CM065717.1:62148332-62153058 GCA_033310375.1 Conus canariensis
TTTGTCTTAAACGTGGCTGTATGATAAGATCTTTGATGACAGTTTCTTTATTGATGGATTTGGAACACCTTTTAGAACTGACCGTGACAAACCTTAACTGTTAAAATAAGAGGAGGTGGCGTGTGCCTGTACGGAAACGAGCGCTTTTGTGATAGAGCGACGTGACAGTGAAAAAGAGGCTGAGCACTCCTGACATTCACCTGATTGCCGTGTCACTCCAACCCTGTTACCTGCCCCGTGAATGTGGGAGAGTGTTCGTCACCGTCATCAACACTCCCGCTTCATCCAACCCTGCACGTGCCGCAAATGATTTCTCTGGCGTTGTGCGACAGTTACAGATGTTATCCCCTGATGCTCCAAAGTTTGTTCTTGGTGATTTTAATCAATGTGATCTCCGGTCTGTTTTACCCTCCTTTAAACAGTATGTCACATGTCCAACCCGTCTCAACAATGAGCTTGATTTGTGTTATGGTAATATCCCAAATGCTTTTAAGTCTGTGACCCTTCCTGACGTAGGTAAATCTGATCACAACACCGTACATTTGATCCCTTCTTACCGACCACCCAGCCTTTTGTGCAGAAAACTAAAAATTTGGTCCCCTGATAGTATAACAACTGCAAGCTTGCAATGGGTGCACAGACTGGGATGTGTGTGTGTGTGTGTGTGTGTGTGTGTGTGTGTGTGTGTGTGTGTGTGTGTGTGTTATTTATGTGTTGATGTGGACGAAGCTACTGATGTTATCTCTGAGTATGTTACCTTTTGTGAAAACATGTTGATGCCAAAGAAAACTTAATTTTTTCCCCGAGTCATAAGCCTTGGGTTTTCAAATCTTTAAAGAAAACGCTTAATGAAAAGAAAATCGCATTTCAATCGAAGGATAATTTTGCAAAGAAAACAGTTCAAAGAAAACCAAGACATGAAATAATGGACGCAAAGATGACATACAGAAAAAAAGTTAGAAAAGCAGTTTGAGTCAGGAAACATGCGAAATGCATGGGATGGCCTAAAAACTCTCACTGGACAGAATAAACCACGAAGTGTTTGTAATCTATCAGGAGAGGAATTTAATGATTTTGCTGACGAACTGAATGATTTTTTATTGCCGTTTTGAAATGAATTAAGTTGGTGAAAATTTGGAAACTGTTACGTCGAATCTTTCAAATAGCTGCCATAACGATGTTAGTGTTTTACGTATTGATGATTCTACTGTTCAAGGTTTGTTCAAAACGATAACGATAAGTAAAGTTGCAGGCTCAGATAATATTTGTGGAAATCTTTTAAAATCATGTTCAGAACAACTGTCATATGTTTTTTTGTAAGTTGTTCTCATGGTCTTTGAATTGTGGAGTTGTGCCCTCTGTCTGGAAAAAAAATCAACAATTTGTCCTGTACCAAACAAGAAACCCTAGTATTTTGAATGACTGTAGACCTGTTGCATTGACATCTCTCGTAATGAAATCTTTTGAACGCCTTGTCCTCCAGATTCTTCTTCCTCAAGTCAAACATCTTTGTGACCCATACAAATTTGCAAGCAAACAGAAGTACAGATGATGTAATAATCACTCTTTTAAACCATGCATACATACATCTTGAAAACAAAGATTCTTTTGTTCGCATCCTGTTTATTGATTTCTCATCAGCTTTTAATACTATTCAACCACACATTATGGCAAAGAAACTCCAAACATTACAGGTCAACCCAAAATTGATTTCATGGACTGTAAACTTTTTAGTCAACAGGTTACAGTGCTTACATTTTGAGGGAAATATTCATCAGCAAGAACCACATTTACTGGTGCATCTCAAGACCCCCCCCCCCCCCCCTCCCGTAATCTTCACTCTTTATACAAATGATTGTACTGGTTCTTCTATCACTCCCGTCATAAAGTACTCAGATGACTCTGCTTTAGAAAACCTGTCAAATTCAGATACCATTTATTTTCAAGAGGTGGAACGTTTTTGTACATGGTGCAAAGAGAATTGTCTAGATTTGAATGTTAGTAAGACGAAGGAGATGGTAACTGATTTTCGAAGAAACCCAGCTCCTGTCCCTCACTTGTATATCGAAAACACCAAAGTGGAACGTGTAAGTGAATATAAAAGTATCTGGGTACTATTTTAGATGATAAGCTGAATTTTAAGGCAAGTACTCCATTTATCTACAAAAAATGCCAATCTAGAATATACTGTCATCAGAAACTTCGGTCTCTTGCTGTTAAAAAGGACATCTTAAATATGTTTTTAATGCAAAAACTCAATTTATCTACAAAAAAATGGCAATCTAGAATATATTGTCTTCAGAAACTTCGGTCTCTTGCTGTTAAAAAGGACATCTTAAATATATTTTATCGTTGTTTAGTAGAATCAGTGCTGTCCTTTGCTTTTTTATGCTTGTTTGGAAATCTCAGTGTGAAAAACAAAAACATTTCAAACAGAGTGGTGATTACATGTGGAAAGTTTATTGGTAAAGAAACAAGGAGAGTTAGATAAAATGTGTGAGTGTCGTGTCACACAAAAAGCTGTGAACATTGCTGCCGACAGTTCTCATGTTCTTTCTAAAATACTACAATGTTCAACCATCTGGACGAAGATTCCAAATTCCAAAACAAATAGAACTAAAAACAGTTTCGTTTCCAATTCCATCAAACTCCTGAATCAAAACTGAACTTTCGATGAAATCCGGTTCATGACGTTTGTTTGTATAGTGTGTGTGTGTGTGTGTGTGTGTGTGTGTGTGTGTGTGTGTGTGTGTGTGTGTGTGTGTGTTATTCTGTGAGTAAGTGAATGGATGGGTGGGGGTCGATGGGTGAATGTGATTTTGTGATTTGTTAGATATAAATCCATAGGCATGTTTTTATGGTCACTTTTAATTTCTCTTTAGAGATATTAAAGTGTTCTTGACGTGACACACATTTATCATATTAGAACTAACAGATAAATCGGCTGAATATTGAAAGAAACTTACATCGTGTGAAAAAAATGTAGTTATAAAATCTGCTCGTCTGTCCGACCGGACCTGCATATGCAAAGTGGTCGTGGTGGCGACGACGACGACGACGACGACGACGACGACGATGATGATGATGATGGTGATGATGATGATGATGATGATGCCAACAACCACAACTCATTTCTCTCCATCCACTTTACCTTGAATGTTGTTGTTGACAGTGTCCGTGATTTCAGTGATCAGCAATGAGCGGTCTCCTCTGCCAGGGATCTCATTTTCTGTGCTCCAGTTGCCAAAGATGGTGGGGTCCTTGCTGGCATGGATCATCTGCAGACGCCGGTCATGCGTGGGGCTGCCCACGTCAGCTTCGCTACATCCCGGTCCACAGGGACCGTGACCTAGAACCCAGCCTGTGATGACTGTCACGTGGGCCTGCACACACACACACACACACACACACACACACACACACACACACTAAAATGAAATAGAGTACATAACGCACATGTACGCTGTCTTTCACAGTGTGAATTCTTAAAAAATATCAAAAACAGGTTAAGACAGATAGAAAAAAGAAGTAAATAAAGAATAACTAAATGTGATACAGAAACCGAATAAAAGAAAGAATCCACAAACCATCGGCTGAAAATGAAAATCACCATCTGGTAGAAAATCAAAGAGAATGACTCGGAAGACAAACACATGAATTAATGGAACCAATACACAGAAATTTTCGAATAAAACGATGAAGAGTGTCATCGTGGTCCGCCATTTTTCTCAGGTTTCCGATGTTTACGTGGCATAATCTCTTGATGTTTTCTTCATTTTCTCTGAAGTGCTTGTAACCCCTATTTTTTTTCATTTTTTTTAAAGAGTTTAAAAACTGTCCCGGTCGTGTTGACAGTCCTATTTCAAATTTTGGGAAATACCTTTTTTAAATTTCAGACTGTGACACTGTCTTACAGACACCTGACAAATTCCCCTCTTAAATTTTTTAAACACTGTTTGTTACATGAATATGTTACGCGATAACATGTACCTGCGCAGTTCGTTTTACTACGAAATTTTTTGGCGTGTTTCATGAACTGCGCAACCTCGTTGCAGAATTCATGAACTCTGCAACGGGGGATGGCGTTCAGGGGAAAAACGCAAAATAGCATTCCCCCCAGTACATGTCACGCACAGGGAGCAAACTCGGTTTTTAACCTCAATTCGCAGATTGCGTGTTTCATTAACTACGCAAAAAAGCTCGTCTGTTTGTCCACCCAAGAATGATGAATAGTAAAGGCAGAGCAGGAAGGAAAAAATAGAACAATTCACTTTAAGTCATCTGAAAAAGTTATCTTTTCTCCCCATAACTGTTTTTGGGTGCCCACTGGCAGCAAAAAAATCTAAACGTCCCTTTTGCTGATTTTCTGTATCCGAAAAAGCATGGATGCCCACTGCTAGTGATTCCCTCGAGGGCCCCGTGGTCTGGGTGACTATGGAAAAAAAAATTATCGAGTTTTATGAAAGGGCCCCTCACTGGCAAGAAAAAAAGAGGGAAGTTTCCATATCAAGAATACCTTTGCTATTGGTCCATTGGGTGGATTGGGGCCGGGGTTCAGGGGCAAGGGCATCCGGGCAAGTGCATGATCACACAGAGCCGAGTATATGAAGTGCTTTAAGCAAAAACACCAAGCAAAAGGTAAATGTTTTCAAATACTTCAGTCATTCACCAGAGGTGTATTATTTTGGTCACTGTCTCTTTGCTGGGCAGTAAGTCAGTGGGTGGC
>CM065717.1:62153158-62175658 GCA_033310375.1 Conus canariensis
GGCAAGCCATTGGACTAGAGGAAGACCTGTTGTCCACAGTGAAAAGAAGGAAAATGAGATGGTATGGTCATGTATCAAGACCAACAGGACTTGCCAAAACCATTCTACAAGGAACAGTGCGATGAGGCAGAAGGAGACGAAGACAGAGAAAGATATGGGAGGAAAGCATCAGTGCATGGACTGGCCTCACACCCAGCAATTGCCTAAGAGCGTCTGAGAACCGGCAGGAGTGGAGGAAGCCGGTTGCAAAGTCTTCTGTGGCGCCCAAACAGTTTTCATGACTCCCGGACAGGTGATGGGTGACAGACTACTTCCAAGCTTGTTTTTAGTGCTAACCACTCAGACCATGAATCAGCAATTTTTCGCATTCCCCCGTGGCCTTCATGAGCAGAACTGGATGAATTGCTCACCATCAAAGGGACTATTAAAGCCATAGAGCAGCTAAAGGTTTGTAAGGCCACAGGACATGATGGAATTCTACCAGAGGTTTGGAAGCAAAGGAGCCCAGCGTTACTTGCAAAAATGCATGAGCTCTTTGTCTGTTGCTGGGAACAGGGCAAACTACCACAAGATTTCCATGATGCAGTCATCATCACCCTGTACAAAAACAACGGGTAGTCATCATCACCCTGTACAAAAACAACGGGTAGTCATCATCACCCTGTACAAAAACAAACTGCTTCAACAACCAGGTATGACGCTGCTCTCCATTGCAGGAAAAAATCCTTGCAAAGATACTGCTGAACAGACTAATCCCAACATCGCTGAAGACCATCTCCCAGAGAGCAAGTGTGGCTTCATAGCCAACATGAGCATCACAGAGATGGTGTTTGTTCTCAGGCAACTCTAAGAGAAGTGCTGGTAGCAAAATACAGGACGTATATAACTTTCACCGAGCTGACAAAAGCGTTCAACACCACTGGCAGATCATGGAAGGACTCGGCTGTCCAGAAGTTCCTCAACGTGGTTCTCCAACTGCACGGAGATCGGTTTGGCCAAGTCAAATTATACAATGACCTCTCCAATCATCAGTGGAGTGAAGCAGGCTTGCATCCTGGCACTGACACTTCACCATCTACATCAGCATGATGCTAAAGCAAGCCACTAAATACCTTGATGATAGGAACAAAGTCTACATTGTATATCGTGTTGAAGGCAGCCTATTCAAACTCAGAAGACTACAGGTCTACATAGAGACCCTCAAGCAACTAATCCGATACCTCCACCTTGCCAATGATGCTGCCCTTTTGCCCATACACAGAAAGTCTTGCAGTGTATCTCATCCTGCTTTAAAGAGCTTGCCTAGCTCTTTCAACTAGAAGTCAGCTGAAAGAAGACAGACGTCTCTCACCAGTCTGCACCTCAGGAAGAGTACCACCCTCCCCACATTAACATTGGAGAAACTGAACATAAAACAGTCGATCAGTTTATCTCTCTGGGGTGCATCATCTTATTAGATGTCGAGATCGACTGGGAAATTGACAACAGCCTGGCAAAGACAGTGCTTTTGGCAAATTGTATGAACGAGTATGGAGCAACAAAAGTCCGAAGAAGGGCACCACAATCAGCGTGTACAGAGCCATTAGTACTTACCACCCTCCTGTGTGGCTCTGTGTTTGGGGTCATCACCTGAGACTCCTTGAGTGCTTCCACCAGAACTGCCTCCGCACCATCCTCAACATGTGCTGGAGTGACTTCGTCACTAACGTTGAAGTCCTTGAACAGGTTTAGTTCACCAGCATTGAGGTCACGGTACTCAAGTCCCAGCTACACTGGGTAGTGCACGTCTCCAGGATGGAGGATCATCGAACTTTCCATCTGCCATCGGGACAGAGGGGCACTGAAGAAGTGATACAAAGACTGTCAGAAAAAAATTCCTCTGCTTGTCATATCGACCATCGCCAATAGCCTTCCCCAGCAACTGATTGCAACAGCTGGTGTCATACCATCAACGAAGCTGTCTCCTCTGAAAACGCCCGTGGGGGCCCTCCTCGAGAACATAAGGCGCAGGAGAAAGAACCATGATTGTGCGACATCAATCCTTGATCAGACGTTTACAAAGAGTGGCTGCAGCCGGGCCTGCCAATTCTGCACAGTCCTTGTCAGCCTCGAGTGCACATGCAGTCGACATGGGCCACCCCTTTCATAATTTTCATCGGCGAAGCCACATATATGTCTGTCTGTCTGTATATATGCATGTATGCATAGAGAGAAAAAAAAGAGACTGAGAGACAGAGAGGGTGGGTGAGAGTTTGTCTCTGTGTTTTGTGTGTGTGTGTGTGTGGGGGGGGGGGGGGGGGGGGGGGGGCGGCGTGCGTGAGTCGCGCGCGCGCGTGTATGTGTGTGTGTGTGTGTGTGTGTGTGCGCGCGCGCGCGCACGCGCGTAATTTCTGTCGAAGTCCACATAATTTTTAGCAGTAGATCTGTACTCAGACAGTGAAACTGAGTACCCCTGCAAACGATTATCCAAAAATACGGACATTCCACAAAACATCAGTGTTTGATGAAAGTCGTGTGTCGCGCTTCCACCCGAAATTTGCACGGTATATTGCCAAGTCCCCAGTCATGGAGCTGCTAGCCACTTGATCTAAGTATAGATCTAGGCCACGGGACACTGTTATCTTCCCCTTGAGAGCGCGTTTTCCTGTACAGCAAAGATGCATGGGCGAGTTTGATTTTTTTTCCGCTATTTACCGAAAGTTTCAATTTTACTTTTAATAATTATAATAATAATTATTGTATTTATAATGCGCAAAATCTTGATAAAATCAACTCTAAGCGCAGGAAAAAAATCTGCACACACACACACACGCAAACACACCCACACACAACTGCACATGCGTTATGGCTCTCAACAAAGGAATAGAAAGGAAAATCGTGTACAAAATAAATATTAAACCATAAATATTAATGCACACACACGCACACGCTGTGGGCCATATGGCTCTAAACACAACTAATTCAAAAAGAAGAAACATTATGTACAAATATTGATGGATGCACCCCCTCCCCCCCGCCCCTCCCCCCTCACACACACACACACACACACACACACACACATACACACACACACACACACCAGCACTCACACACACACACACACACACACACACACACACACACACACACACACACATGCGTGTCATAAATCTAACCAAAACTATGGAAAGAGGGGAAATATATGCATTTCAGGTTCCCATGCCGAGTGGGTACAGGCTGCAATGGGAGTTGTAGAGTAGTCGTGGAGAGGACTATTAGGAAGAAGAAAAGAGATGAGTTTTAAGAGCAGTCTTAAAGGAAGAGAAATTAGGCAGTTGACGGACAGAGAGTGGAAGTTTGTTCCAGGAGAGTGGGCCAGAAACAGAGAAGGCACGCGGGCCAAAGGTACTGAGTTTGGTACGTGGAATCTGGAAAGTGAGAGCATCAGAGGAGGACCGGAGGGTGCGTGAGGGTTTGTAGATATTGAGTAAACTGGTTAGATAGTCAGGGGCTGCATTGTTGAGGGACTTGTAACAGATAGTGTTGAGTTTATAGTGTATGCGTTTGGATACAGGAAGCCAGTGAAGTTGTGACAGAAGAGGGGATATGTGGTCAGTCTTTTTCTTCTTGACTACAAGGTGTGCGGCATTGTTTTGAATGCGTTGTAGGGTGTGAATAGAGGATTCATTGACACCAGAAAGGAGTGAGTTGCAGTAGTCGAGACATAATGAAACAGAGGACAAGTTTGACAGTTGTTTCGGTAGAAAGATGTTTTCTGATCAGGCTGATGCGACGAAGGTGGTAGTAGCAAGATTTGGCAGTTTGGGTCACAAAGCTTTGCATGGAAAGGGTAGAATCAAGGTGGACACCCAGATTCTTGGCGGAGTCGGAAATTGGAATGGATGTGTTGCATAGTTGAAGAGAAAGAGAGGGGGGCAGTTGAGAGAGCTTTTGATGTGTGCTGATCAGAATTGCTTTTGTCTTGTCGTCATTGAGCTGAAGTTTGTTGTTTGTCATCCAGTTCTTAACGTCAGAGTAACAGTCAGATGTGCGAGTCAAGAGGGTCTGTACATTGTCGGGTGAGTCACTGTCATAAAGTTGGGTGTCATCAGCGTAGAAGTGGTGTTTAAGGGAGTGGGATTTGATTATGGTAGACAGGGGAGAGATGTAAAGAGTGAAGAGAACAGAGCCAAGGACAGATCCTTGTGGAACACCACAGGTCAGGTTTGCAGGCCTAGAATGAGTGCCATCCATGAGTGCAGTCTGTTTTCTGTCTGAGAGGTAAGAGGTGAACCAAGAGAGGGCCGTGTCAGAGATACCAAAAGTGTGCTGGAGTCTGGTGAGGAGAATAGTATGGTCAATGGTATCAAAGGCTGCAGACAGGTCAAGGAGAGTGATAAGAGAGACCATTCCAGAATCGGTTGCAATGAGGAGGTCATTGAGAATGTGGAGCAGGGCTGTTTCAGTACTTTGGAACTGGCGATAGGCTGACTGAAAAGGATTGTTGGCAGAGAGGTGAGAGTTAAGCTGATTGAGGACGACTTTTTCTAAAAGTTTTGACAGGAAAGAGAGGTTAGAGATAGGTCGGTAGTTTTTCAGTTCGTTTGGATCAAGGTTGTGTTTCTTGAGGAGAGGGCGAACAATGGCAGACTTAAAAGAATCAGGGACAGTTCCAGTTTCCAGGGTAGTGTTGACAATGTCAGTGATGAATGGGAGGAGAGTAGGAAGACAGTCGTTGTATAGAGAAGCTGGGAGAGGATCAAGTTCAAAAGTTTTGAGAGACATGGATCTGATTGTATTGAGTTCTTCCTGTGAGACTGGGGTAAAAGTGCTAGGGGGTGAACCAGAGAAGGGTGGGTCGGGTGGGCAGGGTTGACAAGGTGTTGCGTCAAGCTTTTCATGGAGAGTTTGTATTTTGGTGGTGAAGTAGTTGGAAAATACAGCTGGGAGTTCTTCGTGAGGGTGTGTTGTTGGGAGAGGTGAACTTTTTTTGTGCGCCAAGAAGGTGATTCATAGTCGTGAAGAGTTCTTTAGAGGAAGAGGAGGTCACAATTTTGTTTTGAAAGTAGCTGGTTTTGGCAGATGTGATAAGGGGGGATACTCATGTTCTTGCGTTGTGGAAGAGTTGCTTGTGAATGGTGAGTTTGGATTTACGCCAGCGGCGCTCAGCTCTGCGACGGGCACGCTTAGCATGGGCAATCTCTGGAGTTAGCCAGGGGGCAGGGGGCCGATTGGGTAAAAGACGAGTTGTAGCTGGGGCATAAGTGTCAAGGAGATGGTGGAGAGCAGTGTTAAAGTGTTCAGCGAGGTTGTGTGACTTTTCAGAAAGGAGACGGGATGCATCAGATGAAAAAGTACAGAGATTGATAGATTTGAGATTACGGCGAGTTGCGGTGTGCCTAGTACGAGTAGGAGGGGAGATGTCGAGAAAACAGAGAATTGCAGAGTGGTCGGATGGCAGGGCAGAAGTTATGCTAGTTGAAAGAACTAAACAGTTGCGAGAAGCTGGATTGGCACGATCAGGAGAAATGATCCAGTCAGGTGTGTGACCTGCTTGTTGGGTTGGTTCAGAAATGTGTTGTCATGTTGTGGCTGGATAGAGAGCTGGAGATGTGTTTGGTGTCGTAGGAGTCGGGATTGTCGTAGTGGACATTCATGTCACCGAGGATAAGGATGTTTTCTGGTAAGAGGCTGTAGTGGTCGAGTAGTTGATCAAAGTCGGACAGAAACATGGATGTGGTGAGCTTGTTGGCGGAGCCAGGTGGAGGTCGATAGACACAGGAGAAGGTGATGGGGTGTGGGGTGGATTGGTAGGATACTTCAACGTATTCGAAAGAAGGATGGGAGAAAGGGAGAGACTGTGAGAAAGACAGGAAAGGGTGGAGGGAGTCCTTATAGAGAATGGCAATACCGCCACCTGGAGATGGGCGAGGGAAAGAGGCAAGCGTGTAGCCACTAGGGGTGAGACACTTTTCAATTAGTTCATGACCGACCGAGTTCAGCCATGTTTCAGTGGGAAATGCAATGTCTACTTTCTCATCCAAGATGAAATCAGCTATTACATCAGTTTTGCCGTCTTTACATACAGATTGAGCATTGAACAAACACATTTTCAGGTTGTTAGGTTTACAGACAGAATGAAACATGGGTGATGATGATTCCTTTGAAACAGAATGAAACATGGGTGATGATGATTCCTTTGAAACATTTGGATGATTTTGAAGACTGGGAGACTTGGAGAAAAAAAGAGGATGAAAACTGAGGCAATGAAGGCAAGTCACGGAACACAGAGTCACATGTTGATGATTGAACAGAACAGGAGTGAGTGTCACAGGGGCTGCACGGAGATGGCGAAGACGGTGATGGTCGGGGCGAATTCGGGGACGATAGTAGCTGAGGATGAGAAAACAGAGGCGGTTAGGAAGGCAGCGCCGCTGGGACAGGAGACACAGGCAAAGATGGCAGAGATGAAGTAAAAGTCAGTGGGGGCAGGGGGGAGGATGGGAGCTGTTGAGGAGAGGACAAGAGTGGAGGCGAGGATGGCAGAGGGGTGGATGACGTCAGTTGCAGTGGTGAAGATAGTAGTAGCAGAGGTGAGGAAGACGATGGGGTGAGGAAAGATGAAGTGGTGGAGGAGGGGGATGGGGAACAGGCAGGAGTTGAGATGCAAGGGCACTCTGACACTCTTTTGTACTAGAAAAGAACTTGATTCCATCTTTAGTGATTATGTGGCCCAGGAACTCAGTTTCTTTCTTTCTAAACTCACATTTTTCTTGATTGAGTTTCAGGTTAGAATGTATCCAGATGGCGCACATCACGAATCACTAAAGCGAGGTGTACAGTGATTTCCAATTACAGGAAAATGCCAGAAAAAAAGTCTGGTGCTTTGTGTGTGGGAGTATGTGTGTGTATGTAAGAGTTGCTCTTTTTGCAGTTCTTGCTATTTGTTGTTGTTGTTGTTGTGTGTGTGTGTGTGCCATCAATACCCCTGATAATGATGTCATTGTCGGACTGTTTGGCAAGTTGGTGATTGTTCCTTTTTTGATTTCCATGAAAAACGTGAGGCGCGTTGTGGCCTGGTAATTCAGCCTTCACTGTAAAGGACAGTAAACCCTCTGCTGTAAAAGAGGTCACAGTGCCCCTTGACAAAGTTGGGTGGAAAGAAATGGCATGTAAATCACGTCACTTTCAGTTCTTCTTGCGTTCAAAGAGTTCCCTTCTTGAAGACAAGGTTCCCCTCTCTTACTCCTGCCCCCCCTCCCCCCCCCCCCCCCCCCCCCCACTCCAAGCCTCCTCAACTGGGTGTCCATGCAGATACCTGTGTATCATTTAGCGAGGCTAAAAAAATGGTTAAGACCATTCGAAAGGACGTGTGTATGTTTCTTTGTTTGTCTGCTTATAATGCAAGAATAGTTTATTGAATTATTTCAAAGTATTGAAAGTACGTTTTATTTATACAAGTGTAGTTTATTGAATTAAAAAAAATAATTCAGTGTTAGATCCTCAATGTTGAGTGGTGAGGTTCAAAATGTCACTCCTACAGTCCGACAATGACATCATTATCAGGGGTATTGATGGCATACACACACACACACACACACACACACACACACACACACACACACACACACACACACACACACAACAACAACAACAACAACAACAACAGCAACAACAAATAGCAAGAACTGCAAAAAGAGCAACTCTTACATACACACACATACTCCCACACACAAAGCACCAGACTTTTTTTCTGGCATTTTCCTGTAATTGGAAATCACTGTACACCTCACTTTAGTTATTCGTGATGTGCGCCATAACCTGAAACTCAATCAAGAAAAATGTGAGTTTAGAAAGAAAGAAATTGAGAGGTAGATTTAGATTTGGTCGAACTCTTGACTGGAAATGAAGAACGTTTGCAGGACTTATAAGTTTGCATACGTATATTCTGCATTTATTGTATTATCTATCATGAATGGAACGTATTCTTACGGGCTTTAGGATTTGCTTTTAGTTGTTGTCTCTGAATCTCTATGTATGTCCGAAACTCTCTCTCTCTCTCTCTCTCTCTCTCTCTCTCCTCTCTCTCTCTCTCTCTCTCTCTCTCTCTCCCCTGCCTGCCAGTTGTTATGTCTCTGTCTCTTTATCGCTCTGTCTCTCTCTCTCTTACTGTCTTTGCCTCTTGCTCCAGTCTGTCTCTGATTCTCTCTCTCTCTCTCTCTCTCTCTCTCTCTCTCTCTCTCTCTCTCTCTCTCTCTCTCTCCTGTCTGCGATTTACGAATGAGATGTTATATGAACACATGAGATTATGCAATTGTATACTCAGATGTGAAGCAAGACGAGGACTATGATGGAAAGATAACTATATAAAAGTGAATACAAGGGTGTAATATGAGGGAACATGAATGTAATATAATATGAAGGAATGGAATCATGGAAATGAATATGTTTTGTGGAAATTATGTGCAATGAATGAATATGAATATGAATGGAAATGTACAATTATGAATGGAAATGAGGGAGAATGAGGTTATTACAAATGGATGATGGAGTAGGGATACTTATAAGAACATGAACAAGATTGTAAAATGTGCATGTGTGTATGTATGTGTGTACGCATGTGTGTGTGTGTGTGTGTGTGTGTGTGTGTGTATGTACATGTGTGTGTATGTGTGTATGTATGTGGGTGATATATGCATGTATGTGGGTATATATATATACATATGCATGTGTGTGTGTGTGTGTGTGTGTGTGTGTGTGTGTGTGTGTGTGTGTGTGTAAATGAAAAACAAAAGAATAGAAAAGAAAAAGTAATAAGTATGAGGATGAGACTGATTGAGTCAAGATGGATCAAGAAGTGTAGTAGAATTGAATGTATAACTAAAAATATGTAATTATGCAAGAGTACAGATAATTAAGGCAACAACGAGGGAATACGTGTAATTATAATCTGAATGGATATAGTTAAGTATACATGACAAGTAAGAAGGAGCATGAAGGGAGGGGGGGGGGGGGGGCATGGAGGAAGCAACCGGATAACACAATATGGGAACAAACGTGGCCACCTTGGGGGGGGGGGGGGGGGGGTGGTAGTCTAGGCATATGAATGGTTCAAGTTAAATGAGTATGGAAAATGTATATATAATAGAAAATCAAATGTATTTAAGAAAACATGTATGGAAGAGGAAGGTTAAAATAAGTAACGAAATCTGTATATACATACACATGTAAAACTACGAAATGAATACAAAGGGAAACATAGATAAATAATCTGACCATGAAGTGATGAAGTATGTAAGAAAGATAATCAAGGAAACGAAAGTAGGACGAGAATTTGGCCAGTTTAGTAAAGCAAACAGTAAGGCACGTAGGAGAATTAAGAAGTAGGTCAACATGCAAATCAGCATGAAGCGGTGATGAATGCGTTCCATTCCGCTACGCGCACACGGTGTCAATCTTCTCCCTCTGGCCGTCTCTCGCCCGTTCTTCCGCTCTCTGCTCAGAGAGAGAGGGGGAGGGGGGGGGGGGAGGGGGGGGAGTGGAGTGTGAGGCGGATGGGGCGATAGTGGGAGGCGGTGGGAGCGAGTGTGGGAGAGAGAGTGGGAGTAGGAATGAGAATTGTCTGTCGAGTCTTGGCTGGATCGTCTGCTGTGATGGCTGCCTGTTGATCAGATTATAATGAGCATGGTTTTGTACTCTTTGAATAACGATAGTTGTTGTATGCATTTTGATTATTTTCCGACGGTTGTTTTGAATTATCCAAGTTTGAACTCTAGGGATCCGACCATTAAGAGACTCCTCTGGTCGGCGGGCGGTCAAGACACAGTGTGCGAGTCAAGTGTCGACAAGACCCACGGGACAGAATATGACAGGGTCACAGGCTGAAAAGAAATAGGGAAAACGACAATTAAAGTGAAAAAACTGAAGGAATGTACCAACCTGATACATGGAAAGCAACAAGGTTTTAGTAATTTATCCATGGGGCTGCTAAATCCAACGAATATAAACAACACAAGTCTAACACCACACGAACACGACCACAGAAGAACACACTCTGGGTGTCAAAGGTCAGCATGGCAGCTTTGTTATGTAGACTCAAGTTTCGGGGTTTACCTTTGCACCGGAGAGGGCGATAGGCTTATTTTGCGCATGCGTAATTGATGTAAACAAAAGATGCTTAAAATAGCACAGCTTTCCGGAGAATCTTACGACGCAGGGAAGAAAGGTCTTCACTGTATAAACGAAATATGATGAGGGTAACGGAATAGAAAACATGTGTTTTGTATGATAGTATCAACAGCATTAATATCATGAGTTTTAAAATAATAACATATATACTTACATCACGTTCATAAGGAAGAATGTACCAAGTAGTGTTAATGTACGATCAAGATAGAATTCTGCATGTACATACTGTCAGGGAAGAATGTTTCGTTGCAGTTATGGTGAATTTTGTTCTGATTATGTAAAATTGATGTATATTTCTTGTTGCGTACTCATGTGAATAGGCTGATGGCCTCACATTAAAGTCACGAGTCTCTCTCCTGTCTGCCAGTTGTTATGTCTCTGTCTCTTTATCGCTCTGTCTCTTTCTCTCTTACTGTCTTTGCCTCTTCCTCCAGTCTGTCTCTGATTCTCTCTCTCTCTCTCTCTCTCTCTCTCTCTCTCTCTCTCTCTCTCTCGGGGGTGTGTTTCTCAAGAGACGGTCGACAAGTCACGCTTTACGCGCTCTGCATAATTATACGGTTTTCTCTGTTTCTGTGTAGAGCACAGTGTTGGCCATTGACTGGTGACTTTGTGACAGACCATGCCATCCGTTCCGCTGACTTTTAGACCAGTGTGTGGTCAGTTTGCGCTGGTATTTGCAGCGTTTATGGCAAAACGGTCAAGATTTCTTGCTTCAATGCGAGTAGCCATTTTGAAGCCCAGATCCCGTACCGACGGTGTCATGGTAGGAGTGCTCCTCTTCCTACTCTATTTCGGGAATTTAATTCACCAGTGTGGGGACGTGGAGCTCAACCCTGGACCTGGCTCGAAGACCACTGGCAGCAAACGACAGACCTGCCTGGACAGCTCAGGGACTGGTGCGCGCAGGGACAGTGTGGACAGGACAGGATCAACGTATGACACGGCATCTACCCACGCCAAGGATCCCACCCTGAAGGACTTGATGGCAATGATGAGCGATGTGAAATGTAAGTGTGAGCAGATGAGTGAAGATATGAAAGAGGTGAAAGGAGTGTGTGGCAGCATTCAAGAAGAAATCATGTCTCTCAAAACTGAAATTTCTGATTTAAGACAGGAAAATGAACATTTAAAATGCGAAAACAATAGACTGAATCAGAAAGTTGAAGCTCTGGACAAAAAGGTGGATGATCTGGAGGGTCGTTCCAAACGAAATAACATTATTGTTCACGGCATTCCACGCAGGGAACGAGAGACCTGGCAGGACTGTGAAGCTCTTGTACATGACATGGTCACAGACAAGTTAGAAATTACCAAAGACGTTGAATTTGATCGTGTTCACCGCTTAAACTCTAGGTCAGACTCCCCCATCATTGCACGATGTACCTTTTATAAAGATAAAGAGATGATTTTGCGAGCAAAAAAGAAGTTAAAGGATACACAGATTTTTGTTGGTGAAGACTTTTCTTTCAGAGTGAGGGAGATTAGAAGAAAGCTTTCACCGCACCTGAAGTTAGCCAGAAGCCAAAATAAAAAGGCGTTCATGATCTATGACCATCTTGTTATTGAAGGAACTAAGTATGGTCTAGACGGCAGTGATAATCTTGTTCCACTGAAATGAAGATACGGCCGGCCTTGTAATTTGAAATTGTCCTGCCTACAAGGTTCAACAGGTGTCAAAAATATAAGGTCACCTCATGATGTCAGGGAAGAATATGCACGAGCGCGAAGAGTTAGTGGGTCAGTGAACTGTGCCAAGTTAAAACCGGCGTGCGATGTGTCCGTGCAGAGCACGCGCTGCTCGAACGTTGAACAACTTCGCCATGTGAATGGCATTGGTCGTGTCAGTGTGTCAAATGAACATGTAATGTATGATTTGTCAAATGATTGTGTTTCTTGTATGGTAAGCCTTGACGATAATGATGAAGAGAATATTAAAAGAAATACCACCTCATATGCTAATACTGTAAATAATTGTGCTATGTGTTGTGAGATTTCGATATGTACTGAAAGTAGATGTGATAGTGCGACAGGAAATGTATCTGTCAATGATGGTGAAAGTGAGACTGACACTGGGGACTATGTGACTGTAGATAGAACAGACAAATATGACTGTGTGACAGGTGACTATATCGTTGGGAGTGAAATGGATTGTAAGGGTGATAACATGACTGGGGAACATATGGAAATCGAAGCGTACTGTGCGAGTTTACCTGCCAATTGTACATCTAAAAATGATAATAAAAATAACGGATCCCACACTCATGGTAAGGAAATATACTCTGATGATGGTTGTGAAAATGGTAAGTTTGTGATTGTTGGAAATGTAAGTAAGAATAAAAGCAAACGTAAAACGGATGAGTTGTGTAAAAACAGTAATAAGGAATCAAAAGAAACGGATGACAATCTCCATGACCTTGAGCGAACGGGTGATGAAAGCTATGCAAGTGGCGCGGATGGAGATAGTTGTTTGACTGAAAACTCTGGAAACGTAGATACTCCTGTAAATACAGTATCATTTTTGCATTGGAACGTGTGTGGTTTATTATCAAAATTGAATGATGCAGATTTTGTTAACTTCGTCTCTTCCTTTGATTTTGTATCGTTAGTAGAAACGTTTGTAGAAAATTTTGATGATAAAATTTTTCATGATCATGAAATATTTTTCAAACCTGCTGTAAAATTGGCAACGCAAGGGAGATGTTCTGGAGGCATTATGGTTTTGATTCGTAAATCTCTTCTCCCTTTCATTAATCCACTTGATTGTGACAACAAGTATTGTCTATTGTTTATGTTGGAAAAAGATCTTTTAGGACTAAATAAAGATGTCCTGCTTGTCTGTGCTTATGTACCTCCAGAAAATGCTCCATATTACTCATTGTATGGTTTTGATAACGGAATAGATATGTTGGAGGAGTGTGTTGTCGAGAAATTACTGTGTTTAGATGATGCTGATGTATTAATGTGTGGTGACATGAATGCTAGGACTTCTAATATCTTTCCTGAAACTTTACATGATTACGAACTCCATGTCAACCATACTAAGGATGTAAATAATCAACTACAGAGATATTCTGAAGACACTGTATTCAACTCTTATGGAAAAAAGCTACTAAGTATGTGCACTGTTTTGGACCTATGTATTTGTAATGGTGTATGTATTGGTGACCTTGAAGGCCGTTATACGTATATTTCAGACACAGGAAGTAGTGTCAATGATTACTTTCTGTCATCTGGAAACTTGTTTGATTTTTTGTATGATCGCCTAACATTAAGGGTTGTCGAAAGAATTGAATCTGATCATTTACCTCTTTTATTGTGTATTCGAATGCAAACAGAAAAAGAATGTATTAGTCGCAGGCCTATTATAGAAAGTGCTCAATTTATAACTAAGTATTGTTGGAAAGAAACCTATGCTGAACGTTTCACTCTTGCCATGAATTCACATCATGTTCATCAGAAATTAGAAATTGCAGAAGCTCTTGTATATAGAAATGTAAATGAATCTCTGAACATGTTTAATCAGATTGTTAAAGAGCAAGCCAGTCACATGGAAAGAAAGATACAGGTAGATAGAAAAATCAAAGAGAAGGGTTGGTTCGATCATGAATGTAGACGAGCGCGACGTGAAGTACGAAGCTTGCTGAGAAGGTTTAGAAAAACGTTAGATGTAAAGATCAGAAAAAGACTTTGCATTGCGAGACGTGAATATAAAAATCTAAATAGAAGAAAACAAAAAGATCGTAACGATTCGTTAGTAAATGAATTGGTAAATTCTGTAAAAAGTCAAAAGGATTTCTGGGACACAGTACACAAGATTTCGAAAAGGAAATCCCAGCCTTCAAATGATATATCTGTAAATGAATGGTTTGATCATTTCAAAACTGTCTTAGAAAAAGACGAAACAGAGATAACTGAAGGTATCTCCATTGAAGACAATGATGAGAATGTAATTGATAGGCCAATAACTAAAGAAGAAGTTTTACATGCCATTAGAAAACTCAAGAATGGTAAGTCTGCTGGACCGGATGGACTTATAAGTGAGTTTTTCAAAAATTCCGGTGAGTTTGTTGTTAATTTCCTCGTAACATTATTTAACCATTTATTTGAAAATGGAATTTATCCGAAAAACTGGACAGAATCCATAATTATTCCTTTATTTAAGAAAGGTAATGTTAATGACGTAAACAACTATAGAGGTATCTCTTTATGTGACGTAAGTAGTAAGTTATATAGTTCAATTATTAATAACAGATTACTAGAATGGATTAGCCAGAATGATATTACAGGTGAGCACCAGGCCGGATTTAAGAAGGGATATTCAACGATTGACCATATTTTTACTTTATTTGCTGCAATTCAAAAACAATTTGCCTATAACAAAAAATTGTATGTTGCCTTTGTGGATTTTGAAAAGGCATTTGACTCTATTTCTAGAAAGTTGTTGTGGCCAGTTTTGATCAAGAACGGAATCAAGGGTAAGTTGTATCGCTGTGTTAAAAGTATGTATGAAGAAGTAAAGGCAAGAGTAAGATCTGGGGCATCATTGTCTGATGCGTTAAAATGTACACGTGGGGTTAAGCAAGGAGATGTTTGTAGTCCCGTTTTGTTTTCACTATTTATAAATGAACTGGCTTTGGAAATAATTGAGAATGGTCTTCATGGAGTTACGTTCGATTTCATAGAACTGTTTATTCTGCTTTTTGCTGATGACATTATTTTATTGTCTATAACAGTAGTCGGTTTACAAAGGCAGTTGAATAGCTTATATAATGCTGCAAGTAAATTAGAACTAAAAGTAAACATGGACAAAAGTAATATTATTGTTTTTCGTAAGGGTGGATATTTGTCAGCGAGTGAGAAATGGAACTATGGAAATGAGAAAGTTCAGGTAGTAAATGCATATAAGTATCTTGGAATATATTTCTCAACAAGACTTAGTTTCAGTTTTGCGTGTCAAAATATAGCTAACAAAGGAAAGAAAACACTTATTCTCTTATTTCACATCCTGTATAAACTAGATTGCAATGCTTTCAGCGTGTTTAGTAAACTATTTGACTCTCAGATCCAGCCAGTGTTACAGTATGGTGCGGAAATATGGGCTTTTGAGAAAACTACGGAAATAGAAAAAGTACATTTGTTTGCATTGAAACGCTTCCTTAATGTCGACATTCGAACGCCAAATGACCTTGTTTATGGCGAACTAGGTAGATACCCTATTTACCTCAATTCATATGTGAAATGTATCAAATACTGGCTGAAACTGACAAGAATGAATGAAGACAGATTGCCTTTTAAAGCGTACAAAATGTTATTTAAGTTAGATGCCAATGGTAAGAAGACATGGGTTACAAATGTCCGCCACTGTTTAAATTCTTATGGATTTTCATTTGTTTGGGATAATCAGGGTGTTCAAAATATATCAGGTTTTCTAACATCTTTTAAGCAAAGAATCATTGATTGTAGATGGCAGGACTGGCATGATCACATATATACTAGCGATAGATTTTCTTGGTACAGGTTGTTTAAAACCACTCATTTGAAAGAACCTTATATTGAATTGAAAATGAATAGATACATTAAGAGCGCATTGACCAAGTTTCGATTTGGTGTGTCTGGTATTGCTTGTCATTGTTTTAGATATAATGTCAGAAATGAAAATATGCTTACCTGCCGTCTGTGTAACATCGGTAAAGAAGATGAAGTACACTTTTTATTCTGCTGCCCTGCCCTGAGTGATCTTAGGGTAAAATTTATCCAGCCAAAATACTACAAGGTTCCATGTAGTTTTAAATTAACTTTGCTAATGTCAACTAGGAATGAGACCACATTAAAAGATTTAACTATGTACATTTACCAAGCTCTCAACAGGCTGCAAATCGTGAGCTCGTAGAATGGTATTTTTCAATATATTTCAAGAAAAATGTTATTTGGTTATTGATTATTGTATTCGTTGATGTCATTGGATTCTTTTTATTGTTTAGTTCAGTTTATGTGCATCCCCCTTCAGTAAGGGGCCTAGGCCTTTATCTGAATAAAATTTTGAGTCTTTTGAGTCTTGAGTCTCTCTCTCTCTCGTCTCTGCATATGTCTCTCCCTGTGTCTCTGTCCCCCTCTATCTTTAAATGTCTGTCTCTATTTGTCTATGACTGTGTGCCCATCTGTGCCTGTCTGTCTGCTTGCCCCCATCCCAGCCCCGACCACTTTTCTCTCTGTCTCTGTCTCTGACTCTGTCTCTCTATCTCTCTCTATCACACACACACACACACACACACACACACACACACACACACACACACACACACACACACAACACACACTACTAGCACAGACAGAACAAGAAGAAGAAGAAGAGACAGACAGACCAACAGACAGATTTAAGGATTACAAGTTAGCAATGGTTACGGCCTGCTGGACATTAGCTTCATATATTGGTGCCCAATCATTGAGTCCTAATCAACAGTCATTTTGACTGTCCCACGTTTTACTCCAGAAGGTGGCACACCACTTCCACTCTAGATCTGGCCTTCTGCACAGAAGACATTCACAAGTGTGTCAAGCGAGAGGTTGAAGAACAGATGGGTGGCAGCGACCATCGGCCTGTGTTCCTGCACTTGAATCTTGGAGCCTGCACCAAAGCCACCTTCCTCCGGTGGAACTTCAAGAAGGCAGACTGGATGGCCTTCAGCCACCGAACCAGTACTCTTACCTAAGACATTACAGTCAAAGGGCGAGACATCAACCTGGTCGTGAAGGACTTCAATCAATACATATTAACGGCTGCCCATAAAACCATACCAAGAGGCGCCAGGCAGAATTACATGCCATACTGGAGTACTGAACTTATGGCCCTAGAAGATGAAGTGTCAGAAGCCAGGAGGGCAGCAGAAGACTCCCCGTCTGATGAAAACAACATCAAACTCCAGCAGACTAAAGCCAGATTCCTCAAATACAAGCTACAAGCAAGCAGCAGAAGTTGGAGGGAGAAAACTGCTTCCCTGAATTTTGAGAAAGACGGCCGGAAACTCTGGAGACTAACCGAGCAGCTCAATGATGAAGAAAATAGCAGAGCAAAAGTTACACTGGAAGAAAATGGGAATATGCTAACTGGGAAACAAGCAGCCAACAGATTTGCAGATTTGTGTGCAAATGAGAGGAACATCCCAGTCAGCCCCAATGAACAAGAAGAAGCACGGAGAGGGCAAAAAGAACAAACACAAAACAAAACCAAAGTGGAACCCATGGGGAACCCATCGAAGTTGCAGAACTTAGGCCTGCTTTAAAGAAGCTGAAGGCAATGAAATCGCTAGCACCGGATGGCATCAGCAATGCTGTTATACATCGGCAGTGCAGCAGTCAACAAACTCCTCGAGGTCTTTAACCTCAGCTGGGAAGAAGGAAAACTACCGCAAATCTGGCGTGAGGCAATCGTGATTCCCATCCTGAAGGGAAGGATCCCAGAAAGCCCTCCAGTTACTGCCCAATCAGCCTGACCAGCTGTATTGTGAAGACCATGGAGAGAATCGTGAATGAGCGCCTCCGTTGGTACCCAGAATCAGCTAACCTCCTTACATCACAACAAGCTGGATTCCGCCAGTTCCACTCCACTGAAGACCAAGCTGCTTATCTGTCTCAAGAAACTAAGGACGCTTTTCAAGAACAACCAAGCTGCTTATCTGTCTCAAGAAACTGAGGACGCTTTTCAAGAACAAAAGCTGGTCTTTGTCACCTGTATCGATCTCCAAAAGTCTGTATGTAGGGACAACTGGTCAAACTGCTGAGGAATGGAGTCACTGATAGTTTGTACAAGTGGATCAAATCCTGCCTCTACCATCGCAAAGCAAGAGTCTCTCTGGACAGAACACACAGCAAGAAAATTCTGCTGTGTCATGGTTTCCCACAAGGGGGGGGGGGGGGGGATTCTATCCCCAACACTCTTCCTGCTTTTCATCAACGACCTTGTGTCAGAGATGCCTAAGGAAATCAAAATGGCACTCTGTGCTGATGACCTGGTGATGTGGTGCAAGGAAGACCATGCATCAACTGCCACCTACCGTATGCAACAAGCAGTAGATCGACTAAACAGCTGGGCAGAGAAATGGTGCATTACCATTAATGAGTACAAGTCTTCCATGACCCTCTTCACTTTGTCCACAAAACAGAAAGCTGGCGCCATTATTCTTGGGGAAACTCGGCTGAAAGAGGATGAAAAAGCAACATACCTTGGTGTCACTTTTGACAGAAGGGCGATCTGGAAGGCAGACATTGCTAAGGTAGAGGCAAAGGCCAGCAGGAAGCTGGCAATTTTACGCAAGTTGGCAGGTGGTACTTGGGGAGTTAACAAGAGAATACTGATACTGTCTACCAGGGTTCAGTCAGAATCTTGAATATGGCTCCACAGCCTGGTCGACTTACTCAAAGACAACACAGCAAACACGTGATGAAGTTCAAAATCATGCTCTATGCATTATACCAGAGCAATGAGGTCAAGGCCCATCAAGGAATTGGAGCGACTTACAGGCATCCAATCTTTGAACCAGCAGAGAGAAGCCAAGAATGACGCAGGCAAGAAAATTTCAGTCTTCCTGATCATCCATTGAAAAGAAAATTGGATGGTTTTACCCAAAATCGCTTGAAGGGGAGCAGTTTTGTCCATGAAAGCAAAAGGCTGTCTCAACAGTATCAAGACAAACTGCCAGACGACATATTGCCCCTCTGCCCCACAAACACCCCAGAACCCTGGGCATCAGACCAATCTGACATCAGGGTCTCAACCACTGTTCCTTATCTCATCCCTGGGGACGGACAGGATGAGAAAATAAAACAGACCCTCATTCTTGCCATGATTACTGAACGTTATCCTCAGGAGGCATGGATTTATACCAATGGGTCAGCAACCAATGCCATGGCAGACGGAGGAGCAGGCATCCTTGCTAAATTTCCCAGCGGAGAGACCGCAGCTTGCAGTGTTGCTACAGAAAAGCACTGCACAAACTACAGAGCTGAAGAACAAGCCCTCCTGCAGGCTGCCTCCATCATCCAGGACACAGACAGTGATACCCGTCAGGTTGTCTTCCTATCTGACGCCCTCTCTGTCCTGTAGGCATTCCAGAACAACAAACTCCCAAGCCTCAGCAAAGCACTGCAGAAAGTTGCCACTAACAGAAGAGTGGTGCTCCGGTGGATTCCAGCCCACTACGGGATATCAGGCAACGAGTTATCTGATCACCTGGCAAGGGAGGGTGCTCAAGGGAAGCAGCATAACAACAGCATCATCTTACAGCAAGATGCGAAGCATCATCCAGACTGTCACAACGCCATCACACCCAAGGATCATTATTATCAACTGTTGTCCAGAGAGCAACAAAGTGTCCTGGTGAGGCTCTGCACCGGACACAACAGACTTAACAGTCACTTGTGCCAAAACCTCAAGGTGGTGCCTTCTCCAGTCTGCCCTTGTGGGCAGGAAGAACAGACAGCGGAGCATGTGCTCCTAAAATGCCCATTACATGAACAGCCAAGGAGGTGTGGCCAGCAGAGACAGCTCTCATAACAAAGCTCTAAGGCAATCTACAAGAGCTGGAGAAAACGACATTATTCGTCTTAAGGGCCAGACTGACTGTGTAGACCAAGGCGTTCGCAAAGAAGAAGATATCATGGTGCCGTTGTGAGTGGTTCACTTTCATGCCCCTGGTTAAGCTTGAAATGAATGTGACGAAACCCCACAAACATGAGCAGTTTTCAATTGGATTGTTCGTGCATTTCATGCAGAGCTTTCTTTCTCACCCCCACACTTACTTCCCTCGCCTCTACTCCTTCTGGTCAGGGTTTTTTTTTGTGTGTTTGTTTTTTGTTGTTTTTTTTGCTGTCCCAACCTCTACGCCACCTCAGAGGCAATGCACCCACGCTGCTCATTCCGACACCCCGTCCACATCCACAGCCCGGTCGGCCCCGCCGCAACCCCGGCACCAGCAATCCACAGGGAGCAGTCAATGTCAAGTCGTCAAGAGGCAACCCACCGGAGGAGACACTGCACTGCTGCCGAGTCACTTCGGTGGTGTTCAGTGGCGCCTGTTCTTATCTAACATACGCAGGACACCACCTACTAAGCCCCCTACTGACGACAATAACTGCTTAGTCGCGGAGCCGGCGTGAGTGAGCTCTCCCTCCGGAGGGCGCCACCACGTCCGTCCAACGACAGCCCCCATGAACTCGCCGATACCGGTGACCCCGACGGAACCAAACCAAGGCCACAGACGTGGAGAGGACATCGAAACTGAGGTCACCATGAGAGCAGGCATGAAGGGCCACAGAATTTGAGACATTTTTTTATGCTGATCGATGAGAATGAGGATGATTAAGAGGATGCTATGGATTTCCATTTCGGTCTGAGACTACATGACAGGGCTGTACTCTACGCTTCCTTTCATAATATATCCCGGCGTCAACCAGGCCCGAGAAATACAGGCACCTGCAGTGTTGGTCAGGAAATTTGAGCAACACTCTCAGAAACGCATCCGGATCCATTAAGTGGATGAAACTCGACTGTGTGGTCCCAGTCTCCCCAACTGAGTCCGCAGCAACTCAACTCTGGGTAGGAGCCGGTCGGGGTAGAAAAACCCGCATGACTTCTGATGGGATTCGAACCCACGACCTCCCAGCCGGGAGTCCGCGACGCTAACCACTTCGCCACGGCGGCTGGATGGTCTGGGGTATTTTTGCACAATTTCTACAGTTCTTCCAAGAGAGAGAGAGAGAGAGAGAGAGAGAGAGAGAGTGAGAGAGAGAGAGTGAGAGAGAGAGAGAATGAGAGAGAGAGAGAGAAGCGGAACAAAAGACAGGAGGAAGAGAAAAAAGGAGACAAAGAAAACGAGGAAGAGCAGGAGGATTAGGACAAGGAAGAAGAGAAAGAAGAACAAGAAGAGGAAGAACAAGAATAAGAACAAGAAGTAGAAGAGAGAGGGATGGGGGGAGAAAAGAAAACAGAAGAAGAAGATGGAGAAGAAAGAAGAAGGTGGAAGGAGAGAAGGCAGAAAAGAATAACAAGAGACGGACAGACAGAAGAAGAAGATGAGAGAGAGAGAGAGAGAGAGAGAGAGAGAGAGAGAGAGAGAGAGAGAGAGAGAGAGACACTTTGATATTTTATTGTCATTACCAAATAGGTCTTTTGAAAAGGGGGGAGAGGTAACAGAACAAAAACATTTCCCTCTTCCTTTCCTGCAAACAAATAGTACACTTTCATTCCTAGTGTGTATCAAATCCAAAGTTAACAAAAACAAATAAATTCGTAACATTTAGTTTTGTTCTCACCTTACGCACAGGAGTAATGCAGTAAGGTTTAAAAAAAAAACACACACCTTAAGACTGACTCGACCATCCACTCAATCAAATGATGACATTGTATTTTACTGATGTCTTCAACATGAAAAAAAAAACAAACAAAAAAAAAAACTTAAGACTGACTCGACCATCCACTCAATCAAATGATGACATTGTATCTTACTGATCTCTTCATTGTATCTTACTGATCTCTTCAACATGCGATGAATGATAACATTCATTCAGATATCTCTTATAATGTATTATCTTCAATTTCACTATTCTTCATCCGTCTAATTTTCAATGCTTCCGCGCGCGATGAATTTCGCAACTGATTTATTACAAGTTCATCATCTGATGATAACACACCAGCGACATTTTGTCTTTTCGCTATATCTAACTGGAAAAATGAACAGTTTGTCCGCACTTCATTATAAGCAGTACAGTGGAACAGAAAGTGTTCTTCGTCATCAATCATATGTCTACATTCAGGACAAGGAGATTCTGTGGATGTTTCACATTGAAACCATCTTTTGTTCGCATTAAAACCTAAAGTCCTCAACCTTAGGTTGAGAGAGAGAGAGAGAGAGAGAGAGAGAGATTCGAGGATTAAATGTTAGCAATGGCTACGGCCTGCTGGGCGTTAGCTTCCTATCATGTTGTCGTTGTATGATGGTTCACTTTCATGCCCCTGGTTAAGCTTGAAATGAATGTGACGAAACCCCACAAACATGAGCAGTTTTCAATTGGATTGTTCGTGCATTTCATACAGAGCTTTCTTTCTCACCACCACTCCTACTTCCCTCGGCTCTGCTCCTTCTGGTCTGGGGCATTTCTGCACAATTTCTACGGTTCTTCCAAGAGAGAGAGAGAGAGGGCGCAGTAAGGAGGTGGAGGTGGAATATTACCAGGCCTACTACTGGAGAGGGGGAAATTTGGAGGGGGCGCAGGTTTGATGGTTTTTTAGTGTCCACATTCGCCGTCTCTCTTTTCCCTGACTTCATCTTTCCACCAACG
>CM065717.1:62178158-62188158 GCA_033310375.1 Conus canariensis
TCCCAAAAATCTGCCTTCGCGAAACCGTTGTTAAAAATGGAACCATCTGTGTAGACTTTCACATGATTTTGGTAACATTCATCGATATGAGATTTGCCGGATGATGAGCTAATAGGTCCATTGCATTTTTTCACATTTGTATAATCTGTGTCAAAGTTGGCATTACAGAGTTCCCAGTTAGGGACTGCACTGAATGATATCCGAGGAGCTGTAGTTTTGAGGTTAATACCTGAAATCTTAAACAGATCAGATTTGAGGTACCTACTGTTGTTAGATAATTTATTTGTTGTGCTCTTTAAGGAAACTGAGAGTCTGATTTCAATTCAATTTCCACAGTATTGGCGTTCTGGATCGTTTGATTTCGTAAAATACATTTTGCTGGCGCGAGTTTCATGTGTTCAAACACAAAAGGTAATATTCCAAGTTCTATATAAGTTTTCTATGTCGATTCATGAACTGGGGCACCAGTTGCAAGCTTTTACGCTTTACCGTTGATACTTTGAAGTTTTCTTAACAAATGTTTTGGCGCAGGAAAAATAAATGCCAGGCGTAGGATAATTTTGAAAGCACTAATGCTTTTGCTAGAATAATGAGTATTTGAGTGTCCTTTCTCCTCTGTTGTTGACCCACTATTTGTTGAAAATTCAAACTGTATCTGGCCTTTGTTTAAACAGATTCTACATGGCAAATCCTTGTTAGTTTAGATGTAAGATAAACGCCTGAAACTTCGAGTAATGATCCATCTATTTTAAAAGAAGGCAAAGGTTTGAGGTCATAAACAGAATTAAAGAGTGCCATATGAGCTTTTTCTTTTCCGGTGTAACGAAAAGTTTTAACTCCCCGAATGGTTTAACTCCCAGGGAGTTAAACTGTTCATTTGTAAATTTTAACTCCCTGGGAGTTAAACTAGAATATAAAAAACTAACTCCATCTGTGTTTCAGTTTGACTCCAGGGGAGTTATTCTGACATACCACCAGAATGACTCCCACCCACCACCCACCACCCACTCCCCGCACCTCGCTACCACCCATGCATCTTATATATATATATTTTTTTTATTTTTATTTTTTTTTTTTTTTTCGAAATGTGTGTGTGTGTGTGTGTGTGTGTGTGTGTGTGTGTGTGTGTGTGTTTTCTTACACTAACTTGACAGATCAAGACTTGTCAGGTAGAATTGTTTCCTTCGATATTATTGGTTTCTGTGAATTAGTCACGTGTCCTGAATTTTATTGAAAAATGTGTTTTTCTGATTGGCTGGCCGACTTTCATTTTTAGCTTGGCACACGCACACCACCACACCTGTGACGAGTCACTTGACAACTTTATCAGATCGGTCCCAAGCAGCCACCCTCTTGTACAAATTGTACAAAAACAGGCACCCCCCCCCCCCCCTCCCTTTCTCTATCCCATGTGTCTCACACACAAATTTCTATTTGGCGTCATATACTTTACCATGTCAGACCATAGCATTCAACGGCAGTTAGCCAGCTCTGTCAGGCCGAATTTTTTCCGTGGCCAATGCAGTCATAAGACAGTCACGTGATGTCACCCCACTTCCGGCCCCGGAAGAAGCCAGTGTCAACTTCCTATACGTCATTCATCTTCGGCCTGCCGTCAAAGCAAGATAAGTCTTGTGCTCTGTCTCGCCTATACTTGCCTTTGTGTTAAGATTGCTGTGTTTTGTTTCTATACTTGATTCAGTTGTGGCTTGCACTAGACCCTGAGTATTTTGCCGTGTGAGGCTCTTGGTGGGAGCGTATTTATTAAAAGAATTATCTTTTTTACCGGCACTCTCGGGAGCGTATTTATTAAAAGATTTGTCTCTTTTACCGGCACTCTCGCGACTTTGTTACTCGCGATCGTCGGCACCGCTCGCCGGTCGTGTTCCCCCACCATATTGCCGAGCCTCGGGTTCAACACGCATTTTGTGCTGGTTCCACTTATTAAGGTTTAGTGCTCAATAATACCCTTCACAGGTAGAACGTGTTCGAGTAAGGGTGCGTGACACTGATCTGCTTATTAAGATTTAGTGCCCAAAAAGAGATTGCTATTAATAGCCATACCAGTCACCCGACCGGTGGCGTGTACGGGTAGTTCGAGTTTCAGTCGATCTCTCGAGCACTTTGCACGACACCACACGGACGATCGAGATTAATTGATTCTCTCGATCGGCCACCTTGTCTCCTCTTTGCGGTCGTGTGTTCCGGGTTTGCTCTATCCACCTGTGCCCAACATGGTGAAGGACACCGCCGGGTCGAGCCACTCCACTGCTCGGAGTTCGCTCAATTTCCCGGAGAACCCGCGGGTCGATTCCATCTCGGAGCAATCCGTTCACACCGATGAACGTACGGTTCAGGTAGACAGAGACGACTCCTCCGCGGAAGGGACGCGTGATCTTTCCTCGTCTACCAAACCGACGGACGCACGACCGCGGCGTCCCAAGGCTGATAGGCAAGCGGCCACCATTTCAAAATGCCTTTCATTTGATCTGCCTGCAAAGTCTAAGGGCAAAGCTCCCCTCAAGGTGCTGCCCAAAAAGTCTAAGGGCAAGGCTCCCCTCAAGGGGCCCTGCCGAGCAAAGACTAGCCAACGGAATTCGCCCTCCCCCACCCCTTCTCCATCGGCCAGCTTGCCCTCTAGCCTACGGACTCGCTCGGAGACTTCTAACTATCATGCCGAGTCACGCGAATCTCGGCCCCCGGGGCACCTTGCCGAGCCGCGGACCAGCACGGGTGACGGATCTGGGATGGAATCACCATCCGTCACTCGCCTTGATGAGTCACGTATCTCCTTTTCCCCCCAAGTTGATACGTCCACTCATAGCGCTCGGCCCCACCGGGCACAGGTGCAGCCAACACCTGAGCTCGATGAGCCTTCGACTCCGGAAGCAGCCTTATGGTCACCCCGACGCACGACCTCGGTGGTGTCCATAATCCTGGGCGTGCGGGCACGCCGCGCCATGGGCCCGGCCGTGCCCATGCACAAGGACGGTCGACCTACCCCGATCGAACGTCACCTTCTTCCCTAGGGGTATTGGACGTTGGGGAACCGACCTTTTCGGATCCCCATTTGGGCAACGTCCGCGGTCCCGCTCCTCCGGGGGGAGGATCTACCAGCGGGACCAAGGGTAACCTGACATATTCCTCCAGGGGGAGGAACACGGGACCGCATCCTGACCAATCCGCACTTTCGCGGGTTGGGGGCTCGACTTCCGCATCCTCCTCCATACCATTATGGCCCTCCCAGGCCCATTCCAAGGACGTGTATGGTACAGTGCACGGACCTGGACGGGGACGACAGGCCACGGCCTCTCAAGACCCCCCCAACAGTGATTCAGGTTACCCGGGTCCCCGGGGATTTTCTGCCTACACCCCAGGGCCGCCACAGCCCGTTTACCTCCCCGGGGACCGGTGGCTCTATGCCCCCGAGAGAGACCAGTGGCTTAACGCCAACACCCAGTACGACCAGCTATATGGTCGAATGTGGCACCCGGCCTCACTTGCCTGGGTCGACCTTGGTCTCCCTCCTCGGGAGCTGTCCGATCGGCAGGACGATGTCCCGGCCGCCGATTATAGGGCCACCGGGGACTCACTACAGGCACCCCTCGACTTACCTCCTGATGACGGGTGCTATGAACCCTCTCAGGACCAGTACCTCCCTGAGGCGGACGATGAGGAAGAACTAGCCTCCACCTCATTGTACGATGTCCGCACGATAGAACGGTGGCGACCAGACCTCGTTAGGAGGGAGGCCGCACCCGCTGAAGAAGTTCTCTCCCTCTCCCATTTCGCCGGTCCCCCCCCGGCCCAGAGATCTAGACCAAAGATCGTTGCCCCCCAATCCCTCGCCTCAATTTGGGAAGGCCCAGCAACTCGCGCCAGGGGTGCGCACGCCATCCCTCCACCAGGACAGGGACCCCTCTCGGCCCCACATGCAGCCCAGGTCGGTTTCCTCCTCGGGGACCGCAAGAACCCCTCAGTCTCCTCCTTGTTTACGGACAATCCCGTGACCAGGAGATGGGCATTTCCCAGTCGGACCGTCGGTTGATCCCCCACCTGCCCCCCCCTACTTCCGGCACCATCTCATTTAAGAACCTAAAGGAATGGGACCGAGTAGCCAGGATGGGCATCCTCCACACCACGGCGGGACACACCTACTTGGGCATGCTCCTTCAGCGAGCGGAGGCTCTATGGCCGGAGGATGATGGTGCCATCCCAGTACCGGGGGACTCGGGCTCTGAGGAGCACCAAGAGCCTGACCCTCGCTTGTTCAGCGATCCTTTCATGCGACACTTAGTTAACAGGATTTCGCATCACCTTTCGGCTGCGGCGGACAGCGCAGCCAGAAGCCACTTCAACTGCTTGTTGGTCGCGAGAGATGCCGTGCTGGCGTGGACCTCTCTCTCCCCGACGCTTAAGGCAGCCCTGCGATGTATCCCGGGCCAGGACCAGTCGCTCTTTGGCGACTACTCGGCTGACGTCATAGCCCAAGCAGTTGAGGAACGCAAGCAGGCTGTGTCCTTTGCGCCCAGGCCACCGCCACGCCCTGCTAGACCCCCACTTCGTTCCTTCCCCAGGCACAGACCCTATCCCAGGCAATCGCCTTCCCGCACCGCACGGCCCGCCAAGCGACCTAATCTTCTCCCAAGGCCTAAGCCAAAACCCCATCAGCAAAATTTTCGGTTCGGCCAACAGTCACGCTCCCGGAGCTGACTAGGGAGACAGCCCGAGGTGGACTTAGATCAGGTAGCACCCCCCCTCGCCCTATCCCCCTCCCACCAGCCCAGACCCTCGCCCCCCCGGGCGGGCAGCCTCTCCCGGCATGCCCACCAGTGGAGACGTATGCGCCTCAACCCCTGGATAGTGGCGGTGCTACAGGAAGGGTTTCGCCTTCCTTGGGCCCACGAGCGTCCCCCCCTCATGCTATCTCCCCCTCCCTCCCCCAACGAACCCTCCCCCGCCAAAGCAGAAGCTCTTCGCACGGAAGTCCAAGAGCTCCTCAAGAAAGGGGCCATCGCGGAGGTTTCCTACCCAAACCCCGGCTTCTACTCTCACCTCTTTGTGATCCCAAAAGCCTCGGGAGGATGGAGGCCCATTCTAGATCTTTCGCCCCTCAACAAGTTCCTCAGGCCCACCAAGTTCAAGATGGAGACCCCCACCCAGATCCGAGACTCCATCCATCATCTCGACTGGGCCACATCCATAGACCTGAAGGACGCCTACTTTCAGATCCTGATTCACCCGGTCCACAGACGATTCCTACGGTTCGTCTGGCAGGGCCGAGTGTTCCAGTTCAGGGCCCTCCCTTTCGGCCTATCACTGGCACCCTTCCTCTTCACGAAGGTTGTCAAGGAGATGGCCTCCCTAGCCAGGCAGGAAGACATCCGCCTCCTAGTGTATCTGGACGACTGGCTCATCTTGGCCCCCTCCCGGGCCCAGTGCCAAGCCCACACCACCCGCCTCCTGAGTCTGTGCTCCACACTGGGGTTTGTCACAAACCCCAACAAGTGCGAACTCACTCCCAGCCAGAGGTTCTCCTTCCTGGGAATGAGTTTCGACACAATCTCCATGATAGTCTCCCCGACCCCGGAGAGGTCTGCACGCATAGTGGACCTCATCTCCCGCCTGTCACAGACACCCCACACCTCGGCCAGAACCCTGTCCTCCCTCCTAGGAATGATGGAGTCCCTGTCTCCCCTCATTCCCCTGGGGCGGGTCCCCAAACGCCAACTTCAGAGGGAGTTCCGCCGACGTTGGTCACAGACCTCCGACCGCTGGGACCAGGTCATTCCCCTCGGACACTGGTTCATTTCGGCGACGGAGGAGTGGCTCACTCCAGCCACTCTCTCCACCGGGGTCCCCATCTCCCTCCCAACCCAACCACTGGAACTTTATACAGACGCCTCCAACTTGGGCTGGGGGGCCCACGTGGAGGAGAGTCACGCCTCGGGGGAGTGGGACTCACAAACTGCACGCCTCCACATCAACATCTTGGAGCTGGAAGCGGTCAGGCTAGCCCTTCTCCAATTCCAACACAAGGTCGCGCACCGACTTGTTCTCCTCCTCACGGACAATACGTCGGTAGCTTGCTATGTCAACAAAGGGGGAGGGGCCCGCTCCATAGGCCTCTCCCTCAGGACAGAGGCCCTCCTTCGCTGGTGTCACGCGCGGGGAATCACCCTCCGCGCGAGACACATAGCAGGGAAACGCAACATCCTGGCGGATTCCCTCAGCAGGTCGAAGTCTCTCCTCCACACGGAGTGGACCCTCAACAGACATACCCTGTCGGGGGTATGGGAGCATTGGTTTGTGCCCATGATCGACCTGTTTGCCACCAGGTTCAACCATCGCCTGCCCCTGTACGTCTCCCCCGTTCCAGATCCCCAGGCGTATGCAGTCGACGCACTATCCCTCCCCTGGACGGGCCTACTGGCATATGCCTTTCCCCCCTTCCCCATCCTACACAAGGTGATCAGGAAGGCGAGGCTGGAAAGACCCAGGCTGATCCTCGTAACGCCATGGTGGCCGACCCAGTCTTGGTTCCCGGACCTCAAGTCCCTCACCCACGTTCCCCCCCTCCGGCTCAGCCCTCGCTGGGACATGCTGAGACAACCCCGGTCAGGTCTTCCTCACTCCAATCCCAAGATGCTTCGCCTACACGCGTGGCTTCTATGCCAGCCCAACTGCGAACATCTGCAGCTACCCCCCACTCGGACAGACCCCAGTCCGTCCTAGACACACTAGCCGGGGCAGGGGCCTCTCAGGGATTACGGGACTTAACCTCGGCATCTCGCAGAGCCAGCACCGAGTCCCTCTACAACTACCGTTGGGAGAGATGGATAGCCTGGTGCTCAGATAACTCTGTTCCCCATGACTGCCCCTCCAACATCCAAATAGGAAATTTCCTCTCCCACCTATCCTCTTCCCTTAAGCTGTCGGCTAGCTCCATTCGGGGCTACAGATCAGCTATCTGCACCACCATTCGTCAACTCGGGGGCCCTTCTTTTGACAATGACTTTCTGCTCAGAGAGGTGTCTAGAGGAGTTGCTCTACGGGAAGCTCAGTCCCCTAGGCGCATTCCCCTCTGGGACCTTTTTACGGTCCTCGATGCCCTCAGAAAACCCCCTTTTGAACCCATTGCTTCTATTCCTTTTGACCTCCTCTCCCTTAAGACCACCTTTCTCCTCGCCCTGGCCTCGGCCAGAAGACGAAGTGAGATTCACGCCCTCAGCGGTGACCCCAGAGATATCGCCTTCCACAGGGACGGCTCAGTCTCTCTCAAGTTCCTTCCGGAGTTCTTGGCAAAGAATCAAGAACCGGGCACCCCCTCTCCCTTCCTCGTCATCCGTTCCCTGACGGACATCTTGGGAAAGGGAGAAAAAGATGGAGACATGGACCTTTGCCCCTCCAGGTGTCTCAGGTACTACTGGGAACGCACACGCCCCAGGCGCTCCTCCCAGAGACGACTCCTTATCTCCCTCAACCCCAACAATACTAGAGATATCTCGGCGGGAACTATCTCCAGGTGGCTCTCCAAGACGGTGAGATCTACCTACGCTCAGGCGTACAAGGATCTCCCTGTCCTATCACCCAGGGCCCACGAGGTCAGAGCACTGGCCACTTCCACAGCGTTCCAGTACTCTGTCCCCGTGCGCCACCTGCTGGAGGCAGCCTACTGGCGTTCGGAAAATCCCTTCATTAATTTTTACCTGAGGGATATCCGCATGACCAGAGCTGATGGGTCTAAGGGGATTTCCTTTGTGGCGGCCAATGCAGCCATATCGGTCAACCCCAAGAACCACTAGGGCGCTCGCCCTCCTCCGATTCCTTTAAATTCTGCTATGGTCTGACATGGTAAAGTATATGACGCCAAAATGGGGAGTTTGTGTTATACTCCCTGTTTGGCTAGTATACTTACCATGTCAGACTCTAATTCCCTCCCTACCTTCCCCTCTGGCGCCAAGGTTCTCGGGTTACCATACACCAGGCCTCGCTGAATGACGTATAGGAAGTTGACACTGGCTTCTTCCGGGGCCGGAAGTGGGGTGACATCACGTGACTGTCTTATGACTGCATTGGCCACGGAAAAAATTCGGCCTGACAGAGCTGGCTAACTGCCGTTGAATGCTATGGTCTGACATGGTAAGTATACTAGCCAAACAGGGAGTATAACACAAACTCCCCATATCTATGCCAACCCTTTTTCTCCTTCCTTCTCTCCCAGATGTAGCGAGTCCATACAAACAATTTTACGTCACGTCGCGACTACTCGTCATTCTCTCCCGCCTTCCTTACCCTCCCCCCCCCCCCTCACTCCCTAATTTGGCGGCATGACACAATGAAAATGTGAAAATTTCCATTTCTACACCATTTGAGTGTAATGGCCTACACTTATGGGTGACTGTTTGATAGTCGCATAGATTCCATGAGAGAGAGAGAGAGAGAGAGAGAGAGAGAGAGAGAGAGAGTGAGAGAGAGAGAGTGAGAGAGAGAGAGAATGAGAGAGAGAGAGAGAAGCGGAACAAAAGACAGGAGGAAGAGAAAAAAGGAGACAAAGAAAACGAGGAAGAGCAGGAGGATTAGGACAAGGAAGAAGAGAAAGAAGAACAAGAAGAGGAAGAACAAGAATAAGAACAAGAAGTAGAAGAGAGAGGGATGGGGGGAGAAAAGAAAACAGAAGAAGAAGATGGAGAAGAAAGAAGAAGGTGGAAGGAGAGAAGGCAGAAAAGAATAACAAGAGACGGACAGACAGAAGAAGAAGATGAGAGAGAGAGAGAGAGAGAGAGAGAGAGAGAGAGAGAGAGAGAGAGAGAGACACTTTGATATTTTATTGTCATTACCAAATAGGTCTTTTGAAAAGGGGGGAGAGGTAACAGAACAAAAACATTTCCCTCTTCCTTTCCTGCAAACAAATAGTACACTTTCATTCCTAGTGTGTATCAAATCCAAAGTTAACAAAAACAAATAAATTCGTAACATTTAGTTTTGTTCTCACCTTACGCACAGGAGTAATGCAGTAAGGTTTAAAAAAAAAAAACACACACCTTAAGACTGACTCGACCATCCACTCAATCAAATGATGACATTGTATTTTACTGATGTCTTCAACATGAAAAAAAAAACAAACAAAAAAAAAAACTTAAGACTGACTCGACCATCCACTCAATCAAATGATGACATTGTATCTTACTGATCTCTTCATTGTATCTTACTGATCTCTTCAACATGCGATGAATGATAACATTCATTCAGATATCTCTTATAATGTATTATCTTCAATTTCACTATTCTTCATCCGTCTAATTTTCAATGCTTCCGCGCGCGATGAATTTCGCAACTGATTTTATTACAAGTTCATCATCTGATGATAACACACCAGCGACATTTTGTCTTTTCGCTATATCTAACTGGAAAAATGAACAGTTTGTCCGCACTTCATTATAAGCAGTACAGTGGAACAGAAAGTGTTCTTCGTCATCAATCATATGTCTACATTCAGGACAAGGAGATTCTGTGGATGTTTCACATTGAAACCATCTTTTGTTCGCATTAAAACCTAAAGTCCTCAACCTTAGGTTGAGAGAGAGAGAGAGAGAGAGAGAGAGAGAGATTCGAGGATTAAATGTTAGCAATGGCTACGGCCTGCTGGGCGTTAGCTTCCTATCATGTTGTCGTTGTATGATGGTTCACTTTCATGCCCCTGGTTAAGCTTGAAATGAATGTGACGAAACCCCACAAACATGAGCAGTTTTCAATTGGATTGTTCGTGCATTTCATACAGAGCTTTCTTTCTCACCACCACTCCTACTTCCCTCGGCTCTGCTCCTTCTGGTCTGGGGCATTTCTGCACAATTTCTACGGTTCTTCCAAGAGAGAGAGAGAGAGAGGGCGCAGTAAGGAGGTGGAGGTGGAATATTACCAGGCCTACTACTGGAGAGGGGGAAATTTGGAGGGGGCGCAGGTTTGATGGTTTTTTAGTGTCCACATTCGCCGTCTCTCT
>CM065717.1:62190658-62218158 GCA_033310375.1 Conus canariensis
GGCGCTCTACCAACTGAGCTATTCCGGCTCCCAAAAATCTGCCTTCGCGAAACCGTTGTTAAAAATGGAACCATCTGTGTAGACTTTCACATGATTTTGGTAACATTCATCGATATGAGATTTGCCGGATGATGAGCTAATAGGTCCATTGCATTTTTTCACATTTGTATAATCTGTGTCAAAGTTGGCATTACAGAGTTCCCAGTTAGGGACTGCACTGAATGATATCCGAGGAGCTGTAGTTTTGAGGTTAATACCTGAAATCTTAAACAGATCAGATTTGAGGTACCTACTGTTGTTAGATAATTTATTTGTTGTGCTCTTTAAGGAAACTGAGAGTCTGATTTCAATTCAATTTCCACAGTATTGGCGTTCTGGATCGTTTGATTTCGTAAAATACATTTTGCTGGCGCGAGTTTCATGTGTTCAAACACAAAAGGTAATATTCCAAGTTCTATATAAGTTTTCTATGTCGATTCATGAACTGGGGCACCAGTTGCAAGCTTTTACGCTTTACCGTTGATACTTTGAAGTTTTCTTAACAAATGTTTTGGCGCAGGAAAAATAAATGCCAGGCGTAGGATAATTTTGAAAGCACTAATGCTTTTGCTAGAATAATGAGTATTTGAGTGTCCTTTCTCCTCTGTTGTTGACCCACTATTTGTTGAAAATTCAAACTGTATCTGGCCTTTGTTTAAACAGATTCTACATGGCAAATCCTTGTTAGTTTAGATGTAAGATAAACGCCTGAAACTTCGAGTAATGATCCATCTATTTTAAAAGAAGGCAAAGGTTTGAGGTCATAAACAGAATTAAAGAGTGCCATATGAGCTTTTTCTTTTCCGGTGTAACGAAAAGTTTTAACTCCCCGAATGGTTTAACTCCCAGGGAGTTAAACTGTTCATTTGTAAATTTTAACTCCCTGGGAGTTAAACTAGAATATAAAAAACTAACTCCATCTGTGTTTCAGTTTGACTCCAGGGGAGTTATTCTGACATACCACCAGAATGACTCCCACCCACCACCCACCACCCACTCCCCGCACCTCGCTACCACCCATGCATCTTATATATATATATTTTTTTTATTTTTATTTTTTTTTTTTTCGAAATGTGTGTGTGTGTGTGTGTGTGTGTGTGTGTGTGTGTGTGTGTGTGTGTGTTTTCTTACACTAACTTGACAGATCAAGACTTGTCAGGTAGAATTGTTTCCTTCGATATTATTGGTTTCTGTGAATTAGTCACGTGTCCTGAATTTTATTGAAAAATGTGTTTTTCTGATTGGCTGGCCGACTTTCATTTTTAGCTTGGCACACGCACACCACCACACCTGTGACGAGTCACTTGACAACTTCATCAGATCGGTCCCAAGCAGCCACCCTCTTGTACAAATTGTACAAAAACAGGCACCCCCCCCCCCCCCCTCCCTTTCTCTATCCCATGTGTCTCACACACAAATTTCTAATCTATGCCAACCCTTTTTCTCCTTCCTTCTCTCCCAGATGTAGCGAGTCCATACAAACAATTTTACGTCACGTCGCGACTACTCGTCATTCTCTCCCGCCTTCCTTACCCTCCCCCCCCCCCTCACTCCCTAATTTGGCGGCATGACACAATGAAAATGTGAAAATTTCCATTTCTACACCATTTGAGTGTAATGGCCTACACTTATGGGTGACTGTTTGATAGTCGCATAGATTCCATGAGAGAGAGAGAGAGAGAGAGAGAGAGAGAGAGAGAGAAGGTACAGTATTTCTACCAAAGGCATCAAGCCATCAATTCATGTATATAGAGACTTTACATACAGATTATATACAAAAAGGCATAGTAAAATATCAAGGACATGCATAGATGAGCACATGAATATGTACACGGACATTTCCTTTCCCTGTGATGATGATGATCATGAACATTAAATCCCCTTCTCCATTCTCTTACCAAAAAACACCTGGGAATAGGTGGGTGGGGAGTCATCTTAGTCCTGATCAGATTAACTCCCCCTCTGTTACAAAGTAACTCCCTGGGAGTCAGAAAACACGTGTACACATTAACTCCCAGGGAGTTATTCTAAACTGTGAAAAACTGACTTCCCTTAGTGGGCAGGGAGTTAAACTTTTACACGCCTGGATTAACTCCCGGGAGTTAATCTGTACTAACTCCCAGGGGGGTCATTCTGTTACAGGGTGGGAGTTAAGTCTGATATATGTACAAAATGACTCCCCCCCCCCCCCCCCCCCTTAATGTTTCAAGAATTTGTTGAGACTTGTACAAAAAAGATTTTAGAACATTTTGAAGTTTTACTGAGTGGAGTTATTTTGGCACAGGGTGGGAGTCATTCTAGTTTAACTCCCAGGGAGTTAAAATTTACATATGAACAGTTTAACTCCCTGGGAGTTAAACCATTTGGGGAGTTAAAACTTTTCGTTACACCCTGGGAGAGAGCCAATCCGTCTTCAGATATATATATCTACTTATTTTGTCAAGTTCATTCTGATAAACTCTTTGGCATAATTTACTGATCTAACAGGACAATGTTTTCGTAAAGTGACTCATTCATATGCAGATATCGTCTGCACACTGCAAGAGTTGGTAAGAACGTATGCTGTAGAGTCTTGGAGACAGACATACCATCTTCGTATTCTGACTGGACATCGGAATCTATTTCCTAGGAAGGGAATTAAGCTGGTATTTGGTGAAAACTACCCACTAAGTAGCCAACTAAAAAAATGATCTATAAAGCCAAGTCATTACTGAGGACAGTTGATATCAAATGTTGTGAACATCGTTGTATGACAATTCAACAGTATCAGAGATTGTTGACAACGTTTGTGCTTGTCACCAGGAACTTTAGAACTTGTCAGGATGCCTGTATTTGGTTACTTACTGTAAATGGCAGGTGGGTGGATGGATATTATTGGCAAGATACTCAGTTATTAGTTAGTCTTAGTGATTAGTTAGTCATCCAGGAGGCCCATCTAGAACAGGGGTTCTAGTTTGTTCCAGACTGTCAATAGCAGTATACTACGGCGTAGATTGAACAGCATCAGCAGGAGGTGCATGGCGGAAACATTCCTTTCGCAGAACAGGCCGCATCAAGAAAAAAAGGTTATACTTTAAAATAAACAAATAAAAACAAAGAGACTGGCCGCATCAAGAAAAAAGGTTATACTTTAAAAACAAACAAACAAACAAACAACGAGACTTTGCCTAACCTGGTCTGTCATCAACGCCGTGTGTGAAAATCATGACTGATTGCACACGTTATGTGTATGTTTACGTTTGATATTATGCAACTGTGAAATTTGAAAACTTCCTTCATCGCATGTTGTGATTTGAAGAGGGCGGAAGTAAGAATGGATATAAGTTCAAGATAAAAGTGTCAAAAGAAAATGAAAACCCTAGACGAAAGAAATTAAGCAAACAACATCTGCTGAAGACCCCATTTTTGACAACACACACACACACACACACACACACACACACACACACACACACACACACACACGCACGCACGCACGCACGCAGAGAGAGAGAAAGACTGAGGAGCCGCCATCATTGAACAAGCATACCTTGAAGGTGTGCCTGCCGTTTCCTCCGGTATCCACAAAATAAAAGCTGATCGTGCCTCCACTGAAATAACCAGTGTCGTCGGAACTGACTTGCTGCACCACTGTGACGATTAGCCACAATGCCGTCATTAGGAATGGAAACAAATTCCTGAGTGCATTGGCCATGTTGGTGGCTAGGCGATTGTGGAACTGTCTGAAATACACAAACGAATAAATACATCAACAGATAATGATATAAAACTGACTTGCTGTTTCCTAACGAAAAAATTTGATGCTCAGAATAGCCACCATGGCGCAGTGATTAGAATTACAATAGGAAATTGGTTAGTTCGAGTACCATCAAATTTATCATTGAGATGTTTGCTTCCTGACTGGTTTCCACCCTGAGGTGAATGTACCTTAGACTGAAAAGCTAAGACTGGATCTACACAGTGTCATTTCATCCACTTGATTGTTGCATAGCTGAAATCATTGCTTCCATTTTCTGACCAGTACTGCAGGTGTCTCCCGGGGTAATAATATTGATGATGATAATAATAATGATAATAATGTTGATGATTTCCGCCTGCAGTCTTCCTACCTTGAAACACCAACTTGATAAAACTGTTGTATTGTTTTGTCATTCGTTTCATGCTATATTTTCTATGTGTGTGCGTGTGATCATAGTTTAATATTCGTCACTTCCTAGCTCTTGCTCATCTTTCAGACACAAAGACACCTGTATGTGATCACATCAACAATAACAACAACAAACACAACAACAAAATGCTGGCTGTCCAATCCTTTTCTCACACCATGAACGCCAGTCCATCCATTTTCTACCACCCATCCAGTCATTCGCAGCTGGATATGCAAAAATACAGTTTCAAAAAACAAAGTTAACATGTCATCTCAACTTTCCAAAACCGCGCCTCAAACTACAGCATATCACTCTCCGTGGCTTCTAACTTTTTCAACCTTAACGATCCCACTCTCACCACTACCACCACAAAGATCCAATTCCAAGCCAGTCGCAAAATCATACTTGCGCATATGAAAATACTCAACTCGTCCCTAGAACATCTCTCCCGTCATCTCTAAAAATTCACACAAGAAACTACAATCATTAAGTCCGTAGCCACTGCCTCATAACTCAGTTCATTTCTTCACACAACCAACTCTCAAAATCAACCACATCAAGGAAGACAAATTATCCAGACTGCATAACAAACACAGGATAAAACTCCCAGAACGGTTTTGTCTCCAAATACACAACACCGATCCTACTACCAAGAACACCTCCACTTTGATCACTGCATCCCTGACAACTTTACTTTTACCAGTGGTGAAAGATCAGTCTTACTGAAAGGTCTCGAATTGATCCCCATTCAGCCTGTTCCAAACAGATGCCAAGACCATGTTGATGCTGAGAGATTTTCCAGCAAAGTACAGCGAAAGGCCGCTTTGAAAATGTACCCAAGCCCCAACACCAGACAATTCAGAGACATTTCCACTCTTTTTTTTCGGGGCTCCGGTCCTCCGTCTACCAGCCATCGATAAATAAAGAAATGTCGAATTCTACATTAAAAAGTCCGGAAAAGAAATCTTCAGAACAAAATCCAAACATGTACGTTTCTCCAACCATTCACAGGAAGAACAAATGACTCACTAAGACAACGACAAGATATCGTCATTAAACCAGCAGACAAACAGCTGTACATACATGAATCATATAGACAACCGTCTGATACCAGTTTCTACACACCGCTTACGCACCCCTACCTCAACACCAAGACTCATTTCAGCCTCGGTCAACCAGGAAATTAAACAAAATAGCTTATCGAAGACAGCCAAACTCTTAATGTCAGAAACCAAACAACACACTTTCCACTCACTCCCTAAAACACAAACCTGAAACACCCGAGAGACTCATTGCCTCTGCCTGTTGTTGCCCCACACAACATATCTTACAATACACTGGCTCTCTCCTCCAGCCTATAGCGCAAAGCATACTCCCAAAACACAACTCTAACACTCAACATGATCAACGCATTCAACACAGACCCCCACATGTCAGCTTACCCCCTCTTCACGTTAGATGTCCCACTTTACTCTTCCATTCCCCACGCTAAAGGCGAGGCCCTTACCTTCTGTCTGGACAAACGGTCACCAGCAGCACCCACCCACAGCTACACTGGTAAGACTTGCAGATTTAATCCTCACTTTCGTCACCTTTGAATTCAATAACTACAATTTCTCACAATTTAATGGTGACATCCTGAGAACCAAACTGAGACCATCCCATGCCTCTCTTCTAATGGGACACCTGGAACACGACCTACTACGGGACCCACTCCAGAGCTTCACAAAAGGAACCTCGATGACGAGCTGGGAGCCACATTCATGCCAAAACAATTCCTTCTCAACTTCCTCAGCATTGTTCAGACCCTTCAGTCAACACCAGTTCTAAGTTAGTCGACTTCCTGGACATCCTATTTCCCTCAAATAAAGACTGCTCAAACGCTCAGTTTTCTACAAACCCACCGATCCACATTTATACCTGGACTACACATCTCCCACAAAAACACATTATTCTGAATTACCCCACATGCATTGACTCTGCTCCGACGATGAAGATTTCCCACTGCAAGCAGCCAAAATGTAAGACCTTTTACACCAACGGTGGATACCTTAGTGCCGTCATTAATGATACTGTCGCCAAACTTGCTTAAAGAAGACCCAGGTCGAAACGCGTTGTGTCTGTCTTGAAACTATTTTCTTCGTTCATTTGTCGATCCAGTAATTCTATTTTTGTTATAATAATAATAATAAAGATGATAATAATGATAATGGGTGCTTATATAGCGCAACATCTCCAATAGTAAAAGGAGCTCTTTCCGCTTTACATAAAGTAATACAGGAAAATTATGTTTGAATATCTTCAAGAACAATATTTCACAACTTTTCATGCACATAAAAAATAGAATAGAAAAGGCTCTGACACAACTCGAAGGAAACACCCACATCATGTGGACTATCAAAATCCTTTCACAACCTATAATACTCAACAGCATTTTCTCCACAGTAATTACAGCACAAGCAAAAATAAAATGAGTTCCAGACAGCGAAAGCCCCATTGTTGTAAACTTGAAGAGATATCTTTTGAAAAAGTCAAGGAAAGGGAAATGACACTTTTTTTTTTTCTTTCTTTCTTTCTTTTTTCTTTTCTTTTTTTTTTACCCTCTATCACCCTCGCCTTTATTAAAAATTGTTTTGTCTTTTGTTTTTTTTTTTCCTTTTTTTTTTTTTTGAAAGGCAGTCTTTGATTTTGTTTTACTCTCTCTCTCTCTCTCTCTTAGCTATATCATATAAGATAATACAAATTGTTATAATATTTTCAGCAAAACTGTCACTCTAACCATGAAGAACTAAATTTTCCATGCTCTAATAATGCTCCAAATTAACATTTTGTTTGTGATACAACTCTGCAAACATTATCCAGAAAAACTCATTTTGATATGCATGTGGATGTGCGTGTGTATGCGCTTTGTAGAAAGTAAATTTGTATGCATGATCCTCCTCATTTTCCACATTCACCACGTGCAACAGTCTTACACATACAAAAACGAAAGAATGCAAAAACGTACCGAGGAGTGGACTGCGAAAAGGCATATTTACCGTGTGGTCACTTTCATTGCGAAAGAAAGGTCACCAAGACTGTGTTGTATGTGTGTGTGTGTGTGCACATGTGAGTGATATAGTGTATGTGCGCCTACGCCAATAAGGGCAAACGCATGCATGTATTTGTTACTCTTGTGTGTGTGTGTGTGTGTGTGTGTGTGTGTGTGTGTGTGTGTGTGTGTGTGTGTGTGTGTGTGTGTACGAGCCTATATGTGTGAAAGCATGTGTGATAGCTCTTTATATTTTCCTCAGTTGCAATTGAATTTCGAACATGACTGAAATTGGCTGCTTAGATTCCGTTTTCTTTTTTTTTTATGCTTATACACATCTTTGCAGTAATCACAATATGGTTTATTTTCAGTAATGTGTGTCTGTCAATATTTTCTTGTCTAAGAATTCCAAAGAGCACATTTGCTTAAAAAACACGATTTTTGTGTTGTATACAGCTAATACATGTTGCCTGACAAATTTCAGAAATGAATCAGCCTCATGACAGTGAAAAAAGACATGTTCAATGTAATAAATTTCATCATTGCGACGTGAACAATTTCGATCATCCCTGATTTTCATTTTGCACAGCATTATGTTAGTCGGGCATATATATTGTGAGATTTTCCATTGTAAAACTCTCAGTCTGGTTTCTTTTGTGCCAAAGCGGGGTATCTTCCATATATTTTCATTTAACTCCAAATCCATATCTATTGGACCAAAAACGGGCGGCACATGGTTCTGTGTAACTGTGGGAACATAATGTTGCACGAAAGTCCTTGCAAGATACATGCTTTTTGTTACAGAAAACAGGTGGTTCTGAAACATCTACATGAAATCTAATTTGACTACCAACCATAGTAACAAAAGTATGTGTGGCCGCTGACACTACGTCATACTCTAAGATCCTTGCTATCTTTTCAACCACTCCATTCCATCTGGACCATACATGTCACTAACATTTAGTATTTTGCCCTTTATCCAGTCATGGAAGAAAAGGACATTCCCACGATATTTGATATGCTGGTCATTCCAAGTTTAGAAAATATTTTGTTTTATCAATCCATTTCATTCTAGATCTTACCTGTGCTGCACGTGCTTTATAAGTTTCCAATGATTCTAATGCTAGCATTAAATGCTGTCGCTGCTTTTGATCATGAATACCACTAGTTTTTTGTTTGTTTGTTTGTTTGTTTTTTTCAATATTAATATCTATGTCATTCTACTAACTTTCTTCTTCTGTCAATGTCTTGATTTTAGCGTAATTTATTGTAAACCTCTTATTTTCCAGTTTTAGAATTTCCCATTCCATTTGATAATCGATATTTTCGCCTCTATGTAATATACCTATCAAAATTCATTTGTGTGACATAGTCATTTAACAATGACTTATTGAACTTCCACAGCCCAAGTCCCCTCTCAAAGCTGGAAAATATTTCAGTTGTTGGAGCAGCCTCTGTGACCTGTAAAAGGGATAGAATGAATACTGCAATCTACAATCACATCATCATTTGATATAAAATAATCCAATCGGCGTGCAATAAAAGGAGATGTTTTACGCCATGTAAATTTCTTTTCATCTGGATACAACATTCTCCAGGTATCATGCAGGTCGTGGCTTTTTATTAAATCATTAAATTTCTCTACTGTGCCCACTGCTTGTTTTTCTCTAGAGCTAATATCAGAATCGTTGTCTAATACGCAGTTGAAATCTCTCCCCGCCCCCCCCCTCCCCCCGCCCCCCTCCCCCCAATTAACAAGTGCTCTGACTAAACATTAGAGATAATAACATCTCTCAGTTTGTCAAAGAGAGTATTTTTGTTCATTGTCATTATTTGCAGCATATACATCCACAATGACTACCTTTTTATGCTTAATTTTCATTTCAATGACCAGCATTCGTCTTGAATTGTATACTGTCTTGTAATTATCAATCACATTATGCCGAAATAAAACAACCTGACCACAACTATGTGATGTATAACAATTATATAATAATTTACCCTTTCCCCATTCTTTTTTCCATTGCACATAAACATCATCGGTGATATGTGTTTCTTGTAAGCACATTACATCGTACTTTTCCTCTTTTAAGTGTTTAAATATTGATTTTCTTTTCCAGCACGAATGCAGACCCCGTGAATTTAATGAAAAATAGTCAAGCCGGAATCACAAGTCATAAGGAAAGTCCGGAATCCAAGTCGTTATCAAATCCAATCGCAAGCCCGTAAATTAGTCCGTGTAACGTGCGTAAATCGTCTCCGTCAGGTCAAGACGCACACCCGGTCAAGATTCACCCATCATCTCCCCTGTAACAACCCAATAGTACTCTCCGCCCAGAAGTACTCCCGGGGTACATCTGGGGCCGCGCCAGAATGACTCCCGGAGTACTTCTGGGTCGGGTAAAAAATGGACCCCCGTGTTTTCACAAAGTACTCACCGGGAGTCATTCTGGGACGGTCCCAGAAGTACCCCCCCCCCCCCCTCCTCCCCACTCCGGGCATATCTCCGTTAAGGTGTTGAGGGTTGTTATTTATTGGTTATAAACTCATACATGGACATTCTATCTGAATCAACATTGAAATATAGTCTGAACCAACTTAACGGGGAGTACTTCTGGGCCGGTCCCAGAAGTATCCCCCTCGCATACCTCCTTTATTAATGTGTTCAGGCTGTTGTTTAAAGGTCATAAACTCACACATGAGCATTCTATCTAAATCAACATTGAAAACGAATCTGAATCCACTTTAGGGGTAGTACTTCTGGGCCAGTCCCAGTAGTACTCCCCTTGCATATGTCCTTTATTAATGTGTTCAGGGTTGTTATTTACTGGTAATAAACTCATACACGGACATTCTATCTGAATGAACATTGAAAACTAGTCTGAATAACCTTTAGGGGAGTACTTCTGGGCCGGTCCCAGAAGTACCCCCCTTGCATATCTCCATTATCAATGTATTCAGGGTTGTTATTTAAAGGTCATAAACTCTCACATGGACATTCTATCTAAATCAACATGGAAATATAGTCTGAATCAACGTTGGGGGCAGTGTTTCTGGGCCGGTCCCAGAAGTACCCCCTTGCATATCTCCTTTATTACTCCGTTCAGGTTGTTATTGACTGGTAATAAACTCATACATGGACGTTCTACCTGAATCAACATTGAAAACGAGTCTGATTCAACTTAAGGGGAGTACTTCTGGGCCGGTCCCAGAAGTACCCTCCTTGCATACCTCCTTTATAAATGTGTTCAGGACTGTTGTTTAAAGGTCATAAACTCACAAATGGGCATTCTGTCTGAATCAACATTGAAAACCAGTCTGAATCAACTTTAGGGGGAGTACTTCCGGGCCGGTCTCAGAAGTATCCCCCTTACATATCTCCTTTATTAATGTGTTCAGGGTTGTTATTTACTGGTCACAAACTCACACATGGACATTCTACCTAACTCAAATAGAGACTGATTCAACTTTAGGAGTAGTATTTGTGGGCTGGTCCCAGAAGTATCCCCCTTGCACATCTCTATTAATGTGTTCAGGGTTGTTATTTACTGGTTATAAAGTCATACATCGACATTCTATCTGAATCGAGAATGAAACATGTCTGAATCAACTTACTGAGGAGTACTTCTGGGCCGGTATCAGATGTACTCCCCCCCCCCCCCCCCCCCCCCCCCCGTGCATATCTCCTTTATTAATGTGTTCAGGTTTGTTATTCACAGGTCATGAACTGACACGTGGACATTCTATCTGAATGAACTGTAGGGGGTAGTCTTTCTGGGCCAGTCCCAGAAGTACCCCCTTTGGAATCTTGAATGAATCAACTTAAGTGGAAGACTTTCGGCCACCCCCCCCCCCCACCCCCCCACCCCCTCTCCAATGCATATCTCCTTTATTAATGTGTCCACAGAATTATGGACTGTGGTGTGTCTCTATTTGACACCAAGAGCACAGACACAACCAGCCGTGTCTCCCTGATGAGTCTGATCCAGCGGACGAAAGGCCTAGGAGCAGGCAATACAAATAGATGTGTCTTCGAGAGGGATTGCGATGGTTCCCTCAGGCAGCCAGTGGAGGGTTTCTCATATTTATAATACATTCCCCATTTTCTTCAGCCTTTTTTTTTTCCCCTAAAAGTTTAAATCTTTGCCAAGTCATTACTATAATGACTGAAGAATTGTTAGCCTGCACTTGTTTCCCCCCACTATTTAATTGTTCAGCATTATATTGTTTGGTCAACCAGTGGGAGATTGCATCTCTTAGGAGATCCAAGTAAAGGTTGTTCTGTACAATTCTTAGCCACTCACAATGGTTGGGTTATTGAACAGCAGAGCTGACCACTCAGACTGTTCCTAATTTTTTTATCTCCCTTGCATCCTTGACTGGATCCTCAAGCATAGGCTCAAAGATTGTGCCCTACATTTTATACTGTTTGAATAATGCTTTTAGTTTTTCAGCAACTTTTTTCCTCTCCACACTTTCGTTTTGTTCCATTTACTACCCTTCGCTGGCTGCTTTGAGGGTGCTGCTGGATTCTTTTTTGAACCCTTGGTGGTGAGAACACCACAGAATTATGGACTGTGGTGTGTCTCTATTTGACACCAAGAGCACAGACACAACCAGCCGTGTCTCCCTGATGAATCCGATCCAGCAGACGAAAGGCCTAGGAGCAGGCAATACAAATAGATGTGTCTTCGAGAGGGATTGCGGTGGTTCCCTCAGGCAGCCAGTGGAGGGTTTCTCATATTTATAATAATTCCCATTTTCTTCAGCCTTTTTTTTTTTTTTCTAAAAGTTTAAATCTTTGCTAAGTCATTACTATAATGACCGAAGAATTGTTAGCCTGCACTTGTTTTCCTCCACTATGTAATTGTTCAGCACAAGATTGTTATTTACTGATCATCATGGACATTCTATGTGAATCATTATAAAAAAAAACTGGTCTGAATCAATTTGAGAGGGAGTATTTCTGGGCCGGTCCCAGAAGTACCCCCCATGCATCTGTCTTTTAATTATGTGCTCGGGATTGTTATTCATTGGTCTAAAACACATACTTAACGTTCTTTCAGTTGCAGAAATTGTTATCTTGATTTTGTATTTTTTTCATTGACTGTTTTTTAGACAATGAGTTGCGATGGGGGGAAGATATACCCAGACTGTTCAGTGTTTTGCTTAGTGTTTGATGTCATGTGTATACGTTATGATGATAACTGATATGCCCATTGCATTTTCTAATATTTTCTCAAATGTCTGATGCCATGCATATTACGATAACTGATGTATCCATTGCCTTTTCTGATGTTTCTCCAATTTTTGATGCCATGCATTCATGTCGATCAATGACAACATACAGCCAAACAAATAAGACAAACAAATTACAAGACAGACAGGACGCGTTTCGTTCTTCTTAATGCAGGACAAACAAACATAAAAAACAAACAACAAAAACCGATGGTACAAAATCACTTAGTGTTTGAATGAAAGTCAGCCTTCTTGGTGGGCACCCAAAATTACAGAATGGAATTGAAAAGAAGAGGGGAAAGAAGAATTATAATGAATCAAGGGAATACAAATACTAGCACTAACATTAACAAAGCTACTAAAAGCTACTAATAATCATAATAGTGATGAATGATAATAATTTGGAAAAAAAAAAGTAATAATAACAATAATAATAATGATGATAATATCGGTCATGTTAACAGTGGTAATAAAGAAAAATTATGTTAAAAAAAAAGGAAAGATCATGTTGCTTGTGATAACAGAAGTGATATTAGCACATCATATACATATACGAAAGACCACCAAAAAAAAATGTAAAGAAAGGGGAAAGGATGAGGGGATGGGGGGGGGGGGGGGGGGGGGGGGGGGGGGGGGGGGGGGGGGGGGGGGGGGGGGGGGGGGGGGGGCGCTTAATGAGAAATGAGGATAAAATAGATAACTTAGGACAAGTCTAATTTCGAGGGCTGACTGCCAGAACCCACTATCTCTCTTATATATATGTATATGAGATACTGGAATCTGGCAGTCAACCCTCGTGGAATTTGACACGTTTGAGAAGGACGCAAAATAGGTGTGAGTAGGTAAATGAAGAGTTGTGTAATAGTATGTAGGAAGTGTTGTGAGGAATATTGTTGTATGTTGATCCTAAGTGATTCCCCCCCCCCCCCCCCCCCCCCCCCCCCCCCCCCCGCTTGTTTTTGTTTTTGTTTTTTGTAATAGTTTATGTATTCTACGTCAAAATTTTCTACAGCATTTCATTACCACGTTTTAAGTTCATTTATCTCCATTTTCTTTCTTTTTTTTAATTCTATCTCCTTTTTTGTATTATTATCATTTCATCACTATTATGATTATTAGTAGCTTTATTAACATTAGATATTAACATTAACATATGGAGGGGGTACTTCCGGGAATGGCCCAGAAATACTCCCCCTTGATTCAGACTAGTTTTCAATAACGATTTAGAATGTCTATATATGACTTTATGAGTAGTCGACAATAACCCTGAGCACATTAGTTCAGGAGATATGCATGGGGGTACTTCTGGTACCGGCCAAGAAATACCCCCCTCCCCACCACCGAGAAGCTGATTCAGAATAGTTTTCAAATAACGACTTAGAATTTTCATGTATGAGTTTATGACCAGAAAATAACAACCGTGAACACATTAATAAAGGAGTTATGCCAGAAAGGTAATTCCAGGACTGGCACAGAAGTACTACCCCTAAAGTTCATTCAGACTAGTTTTCAATCTTGATTCAGATACAATGTCCATGAATGAGTTTATGTCCAGTAAACAACAACCCTGAACACACTAATAAAGGAGATATGCAAGGGGTGTATTCTGGGACCGGCCCAGAAGTACTCCCCCTAAAGTTGATTCAGACTAGACAGCATGTCCATGTGTGAGTTTATGACCAATAAACAAAAACCCTGAACACATTAATAAAGGAGATATGCAAGGGGGGTACTTCTGGGACCGGCCCAGAAGTACTCCCCCTAAAGTTGATTTTGACTCGTTTTCAATGTTGATTCAGATAGAATGTCCACGTGTCAGTTTATTCTTTTTCTTTCTTTCTGCGTACGCAGGCTGATACTCCTGCGGACACTGCCTGTATAGACAGGCAGTGGAGTTTTGTGTCTCTGACAGTTTTTTTATCCAGCCATTAAGGCAGCCATACTCCATCTTCGGGGAAGTGTCAGTTTATGACCAGTAAGTAACTACCCTGAACACATTAATAAAGAAGATATGCAAGCGAGGGGAGGTACTTCTGGGACCGGCCCAGAAGTACTCCCCCTAAAGTTGATTCAGACTATACTTCAATGTTGATTCAAACAGAATGTCGATGTATGAGTTTCTAACCAGTAGATAACACTGAACACATTAATAAAGGAGATATGCAAGGGGGGGGGGGGGGGGGGGGGGGGGGGGGGGGGTACTTCTGAGACCGGCCCAGAAGTACTCGCCCTAAAGTTGATTCAGACTATATTTCAATGTTCATTCAGATAGAATGGCAATGTATGAGTTTATATCCAGTATATAACAACCTTGAACACATTAATAAAAGGAAATGTGCATGGGGGTACTTCTGGGACCGGCCCAGAAGTATTCCCCCTAAAGTTGATTCAGACTAGTTTTCAATGTTGATTGAGATAGAATGTCCATGTACGAGTTTATGACCAGTAAATAACAACCCTGAATATAATAATAAAGGAGATATGCAGGGAGGGGGTACTTCTGGGACCGGCCCAGAAGTACTCCTCCTAAAGTTGATTCAGACTATATTTCAATGCTGATTCAGGTAGAATATCCATGTATGAGTTTATAACCAGTAAATAACAACCCTGAACACATTAATAAAGGAGATATGCAAGGGGGTATTTTTGGAACCGGCCCTGAAGTACTCCCCCTAAAGTTGATTCAGACTGTGTTTTAATGTTGATTCTGAAACAATATCCACATAAATCTTCATAAACGAGAAACAACATTCCTAAACTCTTTAATACAGGAGATATAAAAGGGGGGTACTTTTGGGCCTGGTCCCAGAAAGACTCCCCACCTGCTACAGAAGTACTCCCCGGAGGCCCAGCCCAAATGTACTCCCGAGAGTAAGTCTGGGCTGGGCCCAAAAGTACTCTCTCAGCTTCGGGGGGAGGGGGGGGGGGGTACATCTGGAGCCGCGCCAAAGTTACTTCGGGGAGTACATTTGGGCTGGGCCCAGACGTACTCCCGGGAGTCATCCTGGTGCCGAAGGGGGTCAGTCTGGGACTGGCACCAAAAATACTCCCCTGTCTAAATGAATCAGCGTTATAAGATAGTTACAGAAAACAAAGATTTATTTGCAAAGTTGTCAACAGGGGGGAGTACTTCTGGGACCAAGGGGGGTGGGGGTGGGGGGGGGGGCGCTGTCCCAGAAGTACTCCCGGGAGTACTTCTGGGCGGGGAGTACTTTTGGACTGTTACACCCCCACCTTTACTCTGCCCACTCGACAGGGCCGCAAAAAGGTGAGCATTCTTAGCCTTTGGTCCGCCACGCCGCTGCCTAGGTGAATCCTCGTCACCTGACCTCTGTCGCTTGCCACCGGTGCAAAGTGAAAGCTGGCCATTCGCACGTGCTTTGTACCGCCGGATATTTTTTTCGCGGCGAAGGTCGGAACGAACCTTTGTCCATGACATGATCTTCAGTTTTATCGCCCAACTCAATATGAATTTCGGACAAAAGAAGAACACCGTCAAAAATCGTTGAAATCGTTGTGTTGTATTTACATTTTGACAGCACAGACCGCACATGCAAAAAGAAAAGCAAAGCACAAACCTGTTCTAGGCTTACAAAATGGAGAAGAAAAAAAAACTTCGAATAAACAATACACCAAAATAATAAAATAATGGACCAGAACTAGAAAGTTTCACCACAAACCACCTTCAAACTTCACATTCTGCAAGACTGTGGCATCCGCAAGGCAGCACACACTAGAAAAAAGCACTTAAGGCAATACTGCCTAGAAAAACAGAAGAGAACCACAGAGCTCGCAAAAACACGTCCTCTCGACATCAATTGAACATCCACTCCCTCGGGAATGACAGATTTGATTTGGAAGAGAATCCCAATATTCGGCGCGCAGAACGAAAAGAACCAATGATCAAAAGGTTTATCAAGAATTCTGCCGTCGAGAGAAGACCGAGGATTTTGAAATGGGACATGGTGGGACAGGGTATCAGCCATGTATGCCTACGGAGAATGTAAAGCACTTTACAAATGTACAACTAACTATGGACAAGACTGAGTTTTTTACTCTCTCTCTCTCTCTCTCTCTCTCTCTCTCTCTCTGGTATCTGTCAAACTCAGCCGAATTTCACGTGAACACAGACCGAAGTTAACACAGTTTGCTTTCCGCATTAACACGCAAGCCACCTGCGCTCAGCCAAACCAGTCGGTCGGACATTTTTTAAGTAAGCAGTCAACTGTCAGCAGCAAGGAGAATAAAGATTCCAAACAGCGAAAACCAAGAGAAAAGAGGAGTGGTAGGATCGTAAATTTCTCACACAGTGAGCGATATTCAAATTCGGCTCCATGTACAAAAAAACACTTCATATTATCCGGGGTTGTCCCTTAGATTTTTGACACACAACGTCAGAAGACAATTAATATAATGCCGAATGTTTTGTAATTCATATCTTAATTCTTTTCGTATCGTTTTGCTTTTTTGAAATTTGGTTACATTCGATATCGAAACAAACATTTTCAACGACTTTAACATATACATTGCTGAAGAGAAAAAGGTTTCATACCTAGGAAGGCATTCTGGGGGAGTTATTGTTCTTGTTTGCAAATCGCTCTCATTCTTTGTGAATTGTGTACGTTAGAACTGTGTACCTTCCTCTAAAAATAAGGACAGAATTTTGCAGACTGGGTACATTCGTAATATATGTGGCAGTGTACATCCTCCGTCGTGATTCCAACTTCTGGAAAACGGCAAAAAAAAAAAGAAAAAAAAAAGGTGTTAGTATGGAAGCATAGACACACGTAATCTGTTTCTGTGCTTGACTCGACTGTAACATTTTGAAGCTTAATGTTTCTTAGTTTTAATTAGATGTAGAATTCGACGCTTGTCTTCTAAAGCTTTCATTTTCATTTATTGTTGCTCTTCGTTTATTCTTTAGCATATTATAAGCCAGGATTACAATGTGGGCTTGTCTATACACAATGTAAATACGAACACGATCTTACATCGGTGTACCAGTTCCGTAGCACTGTTCCACGACTATGACCTTGAGTACTGTCCTGCTGCCACGCTTCACTACAAGTGTCCACCCGAAAGAAAAGATCCTCGACTGACAGTTCACTACCGGGAACACATTTTATAAAGTCTGCTGACTGATAACAAAACGACGCGTGAGCCACAGTGAGGCGCCGCATGGGGATGATACTCCTTTATCTCTTTCTCTGGCAGTCTTGTCTTTTCTCCCCTCCTCAGGCTACTGCCTCTTGCCATTCTCCGCGCTTCTTTTGTGATCGGCGACTGACAAGTCTGTCAGAATAGATCTTGTTCCGTTTGCTTTACATTTCTGTCTTGCTCTGTGTGTCTACATGTCTGCAACCCTCCCTTCTCTCTCCCATCAACCCTCTCTCTCTCTCTCTCTCTCTTTCTCTCCCCTGCTTTCTCTCTTCAGAGAGAGAGAGAGAGAGGGGTGGATTAATTTGCCATTATATGCTTTTCTAGTTCCTTATTTTCCTTTTTGTATTGTTGTTGAGTGAGTGACCCATACAGTGGTGTTGTTTTCCATTTTCCTATGTATAGAACTTGGCCTAGTTGTGTGCCGCAATAGTTTGTATTGTGTCCTAACTTACCTCAACAGTTGTATTCTTTCCCTCTCTCTCCTACACACTCTCTCTCTCTCTCTCTCTCTCTCTCTCTCTCTCTCTCTCTCTCTCAGTTTTACCCCCTTGATATTATTTACACCCTGGTAACGTTACCGTCGGCATGGCCTCAAAAACATGGAAACCGCATTGGTTATCAAAACTTCAACAGCATTGAGAACAAATAGGCATGAGATATCCTCAGTGTTGTAAAACACAGACAAACCATTTCATGTCTGGTTTTACGGAGTCCAGGCTCACAAACATTGTTCCTGACAATATCGTTGTCATTCCTGGCATTATTTGCAAAGACCCCGTGCTTTCCAGATCTACAGGCATACGACTTTACATTTCACAGAATTTAAACATTCATCATGTATATCGCTGCGAAAATTTTCAAACTGAGTCAGTTTGGCTAGAAATTAAGCCGAAAAGAACCACCCTCTTAGAATCGGCATGGTTTACAGAACCCTCTGAAATGCTGAATGGGCGGACAAGTTCACCGCTATTTTTTGATGCAGTATTTCTTGATGCCACTGAAATATTACTGCCAGGTGACATTAACATTGATATTCTGAAATCTCATCAATCACACACAGATATGTTTTCTTCATACAGTTCATCTTGAATTGTTGACACCCCCACCCGTGTAACCTCAACTAACAGAACATTGATTGACCATATTTATGTCACTGACTCACTATACATCACTGAACAAAATTTTCCAGTATATAAATACATCAACCATTTCCAAGTATGTGTCATATGGGCCAAACCTGGAATTCAAGTCCCCCGAACAAAATCACAAACACGTAAGCTACAGATCCTTTGAAATGTTTCAGGGAGATAGATTTCTTACTGACACTCTTCTACTACCCATTTTCCAATACCTATACTTATACTAATCCAGAAAAAGATACAAATGTTCAGTTCTGTTTATAATAGACATGCTCCATTTAAAACGCTTAGACTGAAACACACTTCTCAACGTAATTGGATAATCTTCGTGAAGATCCCTTTAAGACAAGAGGCAAGGCAGACGAATTAAAAAAAAAAAAAAAAACACGGCTAAATAAGGTTAACTCACTCAAACGAGCTGCACACAAGAAACATTAACAGGATCTTGTTTCTTCCAAACAAAACCCAAAGTCAATAAGGAAAGCTATAAATGGACTTACGAATAAACCATCAAATCTAAAACATGTCATATAAGCAGCTACACCAAATGAAGTCAATAAACATTTCATAAGTGCGGCAGAACGTACCATGAAACAGCTTGGCTAAATAACTTTGAAACATTAACAATGTTCTGCTTTTCCTAGGATATTCACTCCCTGCTATCGGTATCTTTAATGTCAGTAACTAATGTTTACTATTTCCTGCGTCACTTGAGAGAAGCAGAAAGTCGTGGATTCAATGGAACTAATAGTAAAATTCTTAAACTGTCTGCTCCGTCAGCTTGTTCATTGAAAAATGTCACTTTCCAATACAGTTCAAAGTTGCGAAAGTCAATCCCAGCTATAAATCCAACGACAATTCTGAACCAGATAATCATAGACCAATATCTGCTCTGACATCATTGAAGCCCTTAAAAAAGCACATAATTCAACACATTTACAATCATCTTGAATCATATGATCTACAGAATGATAGTCTGGTTTTAAGAAAAACATAATTCATTTCATACTGCTCATTAGGAAGAAACTCTATGGAGAACTTGACAGCAGGTCATCAGAGAAGAAAACCCCCTCCGACAAGTGTTTCGGCCCATAACTCCTTACTCTCTCAGGGGGCCAGGTCGCATCCAGGTTTATGACTCCCAGATGCCCTTCTACTGCCAATTTTTTTTTCTGGCGCTGCTGGGATTTGAACCCGCAACTTTTGGAGTGGGGGGGGGGGGGGGGGTGTCCTGAGGCTTGCCCTTTTATACGGATGTCTTACCCCACTGCTAACGGGACACCTGTTCTAAGTTGGAAAATTTAAGCGTTATGAAGTTCACTTTTGTTCCTCCTCGACCAGATCCAGCAGGAACTCTTTTCGGCTACCTCTCTGCCACTGCCTTCAGGGCTTTAGTCCTCTGCTTACCTGAAATCCCGAGCTGTTTCATGAAGTCACAGACTGATGAGCTTACAACCCCCCTTGTTCCAACTTGTATGGCGAGAATACGGGCCTGGAAGCTGGATTCCCTAGAGCTGCATGCTTCTCAGTCTTGTAGAGGTGCGCTTACTCCATTCTGCTTTCGAATGGCATATTGTTCGATCAGAATCATTTGTTTTGATGAACCTAAGTGGAGAACATTATCCGGTCTCATGCCACTCTTCCTGATGATCGCTGGATGGTTCTCCCATTCTGGAAGGTCTACTGTGCATTTCAAGTCATCTGCTCCATCCAGTAAACCCTGCCTCCATGCTCTTGATATCACAGCTGTTCCAGACCATGATTTGTGGCCTTCTGCCGTGTAGAACTTTGCTGCCGGAGCTGCTGGTGGCGTAGATCTTCCTCCAGCAGTACTAACCGCATGTGCGATCCCCTTGAGCACTTGGTTGTGCCTCCATGTGTACCTTCCCTGGGTAAGCGCTGCTTTGCATAAACTCAGGACATGTTCCACTGTTTGCTTGTTGTGACAGGGTGGACACGTAGGGCCACCTGATTTCCCCCATTTGACCAGGTTAGAATTCAAGGGCAGGAGGACATATACAGATCTGAGGATGAAGTTGACTCAAGAGGTTCCATGTGCTTTATACCATTCCAAGTGAGACTGTTTTGCAGTACGTTTTCCCACGTAGTCCACTGTCCTTGTTGGCCTTGCTGGACTGCGTTCTGGATTCTCTTGGCGTCCTCTTCTTTGTTCAGCACCTCTATTACCATGTCTCTCTTTGCTTTCCCTTTTGCTTTTGACCACCATTTCATTTCTGTTGACCCCAGCCCCTGTCTGTTGGTCTGTGTGTGGCCTGTTATTTCCTTGATCTTGAGGTTTTCCTTTGCCTCCCGAACTTTCAGTTTTCTGCCAGTCTTTAGCTTCGGGCGGACCGTTCTCACAACGTTGTCTTCGGAGTCCTCAAGCATGATTAGTAACCTTGCTTTACCCACTTTGTATTTCTCGAGGATGGATTATAGAAGAAGCTTAAGCTTTGTTTCCCTCTGACGTCTGGTCTACCATTCCTGTCCATGCACGTCATGTGGCCACGAACGCTTGCGAGTCTGCTTCGTGTTTGGATCGGGGCCACAACAACACTTGAAGACTAACGGTGCTGTGGGCATGGCTACTCATGCACCAACTTCCAAAAGTGGTTGGCTTGTCAAGTAGTTCTCGGAATCTCCTATCCCCACCTTCGTTTATCCCTCCTCAACCCTCCCTCCTTCACTCACTGCACACACACACACACACACACACACACACACACACACACACACACACACACACACACACACAGAGAGAGAGAGAGAGAGAGAGAGAGAGAGAGAGAGAGAGAGAGAGACTCAAAGACTCAAATGATTTATTCATAAAGGCCAAAGCCCCTTAGAATGGGGATATACATTGTGATTCATGTCGCATATTGACACTAGTCTTCATCATGTTACATAAACACTTCGCATCTGGAATGCTTTATACAAGTAAATAGCAAATTGTCTGATAATATGTTCATTAGATGATGACATTAACAAGACCAATTTGAAAAGACAAGGATTCTTGAAATATTTTTGTGGTATGAATTGCTCCCTGAGGTCTCTTAATATTGGACACGTCAGTACAAAATGAACTTCATCTTCTTTCGGATTTTGGCATAATGGACAAATTAGATTTCTGTCACATAATTGTCTATAACGAAAATGATGAGTAGCAATATCAGACATACCGAATCTGAATCTAGTCATGATACGCTTTAGTTGTTTGTCCATCTTCATCGATATATATACAGGTAAACAGCGTAAATGACTGAACGTTCTATATGATTCAAATCTATTGCTGTTTTGCACATGATAACTCCAATTTTGCCAACTACAATCAATCAGTCTTTCTCGATATACCCGAATAAACACACTCATATCACTCACACCTTGGTTCATCCATACAAAGCTGAAACCATATTCACACAGTTTCATCCTCACTTTGGTCACCCAGTTTTTCTTACCTCTACTGTCTGACAACATTCTATACGCTTTGAGCGGTAATCTGTGCTCCTGCATCTGAACAATTTTCAACCAATATCAGATACATTTAACAACAGAATTCAAACTTATAGGATGCCTTGCTGTTTCACATATACTAAATCGTTCGGGGTTTGCAAAGGTACACCAAGAAATTTCTTAAGAGCAAAAAGATGAATTTTTTCACAGTGCACAGAGGCAGCATCAATGCCCCATATTTCAGCTCCATACTGTAACATAGGTTGAATCTGGCAATCAAACAATTTCAAAAACAGAGTAAGGGAATCGTTCTTTAGCAATGATAATTTTTTCATAATGCACAATAATGGATATTTTGCTCTACTTGCTAAATCCTTGCAAGCAAAGGCAAAACTCAAACGTGTGGAGAAGCAGATACCCAGATACTTATATACATTAACAACAGGCATTATAGATCCGTTGTATGTCCATCTTTCTCTCGCTGCAAGATACCCACCCTTCCTAAATACAACTATATTGCTTTTTGACAGGTTGAATTTTAACTGTAATGAAGCAGCGACACCTTGTAAAGTGTTTAACTGAGTTTGTAATCCTATCACTGTTTCTGATAACAAGACCACACCATCAGCTAAAAGGAGAATGAAAATTTCGAGAGAGAGAGAGAGAGAGAGAGAGAGAGAGAGAGAGAGAGAGAGAGAGAGAATAGCTTGTTTACTTCATGTTGACTTATGTTTCTATTTCCTCTCCACGTCTGGGTCCCTTTTGCGTTCGTCGTGATTATCTCATTAAAGATGCGACTTTCTAGGACAAAAGTGATTCACTTTTTCATGTTTCCTCTGTGTTTAATCAGTCACTAAATTTGGGAAAGATCAGACCAAAACTGTGGATTTCAGATCGCGTTAGGCATACACACCTACAGACACACATAGCACGCTTCTCTGTCTGTGTGTGTGTGTGTCTGTCTGTCTGTCTGTCTCTCTCTCTCTCTATACACACACACACACACACACACACACACACACACACACACACACACACACACATACACACAGAGTCGAAGCCGCTTGTAACGAAGGCCGGATATAACGAAGCAAAAAGGTTTGTCCCAGCAAAAATCCTTCTTTACTTGACTAACAAGATGCAAAGCATATAAACGTACTCCCAGTTTATCTTCCTGAAAAACGTCACAATCAAACATGCGTCATAATGTACTTGACGTCACAATCAAATATACGTCATACTTATATACGTCATAATGTATTTTGTTGTGCATGTCAAGAGATGGGCCGTTATAGCCGTTCGTAACGGCTATTCTGGTAAAATAAAACATCGGGCATCATCCGCGACCTATAATGAACATACCTACACATTTTCAGAAAGATCCGCCCAGAAGTTTTGTCTGGAGCAAGTAGAACACATTTTGGCCGCGGAGAGACACACAGACAGACACACAGACAGCATTTCTTCATTCCCATTGAAAAATACTCCCTAATCTATAAGAACTGGGAGCACTAAAATACGTCGGATGTAACGAAGTCGGTTGTAAGGAAATGCCGCTTATAACGAAATGGTTTTGGGGTCCCCGGCGGGCGATCACACCGGTTATAACGAATCAGCTGCCAAAAGCGAATCATATGTTCGGCCCTGTGAAGAGTTTAAGCCGGATATGATGAAGTGGTTGCTTTTGTGTTTGGGAACCATTTCTCAAAATGGTTGGTTAGTTCGCTGCGATGTATATTTCTTCATACTGTAGCTTGCTATTCCAGGGAGATGGAGGAGTGTCCGCATAGCGCATAAAATGTAGAGCTGTCTATGCGTTGCTCTAAATAGAAATCACACATTTATACATGTGTTTGACTGGCTGCATAACCTAAGCTTGTTTCATTTTTTCACAGCTTCGCATAGGTAGACTGAAAGTGCACAGTATTTTACTGTATGTTTGTTGTATGGTAAACGTCACCTCTGATGATAAAAAAAATCGTATTTTAATGTCCTGTAAAGCGCGTGCCTGTGATTGTGGAAGCAGAGCTGTCGACTCTTGTTCAGCGACTGTAGACGGAGAGATGCTGAATGGACGAGGGTGGGGTGAAGGAGAAGGAGGGTGTCAGTTTGTCAGGCTTTGATTTAATGGGCCATTTCATCATGGCATCTGCACGTCGCAAATTTTTGTGCCAAAGCGAATGGCTGAATTTTTTTTAGGAAGTTGAAAGAAATCCAGCAGCATAGATGAAGAAATAATGGAAGAATATGAAACTGCGCCGTCGACACTGGCAATCATTCTGGCTTCCAAACAGAATTGTGAAAATCAGTATTTTGGATGTGAGGACACCGTAGCACGCCAGAACTCGTTTTTATGTACCCATCGGAGAGAATCAAATGAGAACTTTGACAGAACTGCTGCATGCACAAGAACTTGTGTAGTCATGTGGACCGCTGTGTTACGAGGATTGAAAAACAAAATTATTTTCCTTTTAAGATATTTTTCTTCACTGTTCATAGTTGAGTTTGGATTGTTTGCTTTTTTTCGTCTAGCTGTGGCAACAATCAGCCTCATCTGTTCCGTCAAAGAAGGATTTGAAGGATTTTTTTTCCGTCCAGTGTGCACGTGGCAACAATCATCCTTTTCTGTTGTTTCACAGAATGAGAGAATTTGAGGGATTTTATTTTTTGTTCAGTGTAACAACAATCATCCTTTTCTGTTATTTCATAGAATGTGAACATTCATATATCAGACATCATAACTGCGATTCCATTACCAGTATATGAGTGACCTAATGTGAACTGCTAATGATAAAGAACTCTTGACTGTATACTGATATATTTTCCGTCGTGTCCGACGGATGAGTAGGAGGCAGGTCATCTACTGATGTGGGTCCTCAAGTGGGAATTAAGACCAATTATTGAGGCACAAAGTCGTCCACGGACACTGCATGAAATGGAGTTCTGCAAGGATGGGGCCTGTTTTCTTTGATCCCTCTTTTCCTGGATGGCTGCTGCTCTGTTGTGCTCGAATGTCACTGAACCCTGGGTACACCGTTGCTTCCACTGTGTTCTGTCAAGGGCGACATCTTCCCAGGAAGCAGTGTCGATGTTGCTGCTTCTGAGGTTAGCCTTCAATGTGTCTTTGTATCTCTTGAGAGGCCTTCCTTGCTTATATTGTCCTTGCTTCAATTGTCCATAGACCAGCATTTTGGGGGTTCTGCTGTTCCCCATACGGACAACGTGCCCTGTCCATCGGAGCTGGCTTTTGATGAGTATACTCTCAATGCTGGATGGGCCACACATCTTCTGGACCTGTAGGTTGGACACTCTGTCTTGCCATTTGACGCTGCAGATCTTGTGCAAGCATCGTTTGTGGAAGTGTTCGAGTTGTTGGATATATAGGCGGTACGTGGTCCAAGTCTCACTACAGTAGAGGAGAGCACTTAGAACCACAGCTCTGCACACGTCAAACTTCGTGCGAAATATGATGCTATGGTCTTACCACTGACTATTTGAGAGTCTGCCAACGGCAGAGCTTGCCTTTGCGATGCGCAACATCATTTCTGCATCCAGATGTCCGCAGCTGCTAACAGTGTTGCTTAAATAGCAGAACTTGTCCACATTGTTATCATTGTGATGTTGATGAGACGGGCGGTAGTGTGGTGCACTGCCAGCTCCGGGCAGTGAACGCTGGAACATGGCCTCGGTCTTATCAAGACTGATTGTAAGTCCAAAGCGTTGACAGGCCCTTGCAAAGCGATCTGTTATGCACTGGATGTCTTCATGGGAATGCGCGGCCAGTGCACATTCATCAGCAAAGAGGAACTCTCTCAGAAGCGCGTCAGATACTTTAGCCTTGGCCTGAAGTCGTCGAAGGATAAAGAGTTTGCCATCTGAACAAAAGTGGATGCATACCCCCTTGTCACAGTACCGGAATGCATAAATCAGCATCGCATTCAAACAGAATGAAAGAGAGGGTGGGAGCTAAAACGCGTCTCGGCTTCACTCCGTTTTTCACTGGGAATGGGTCAGGTTTCTCCGTTTTCTTGCACCCTCGCCTGCATGCCATCATGAAATGAAACGATCAGTGAGATGAACGTTTCCTGGCAACCAAACTTGTGAAGGATCTTCCACAAGCCAGTCTGATTAACGGTGTCGAAAGCCTTAATGAATTCAACAGATACCATGTGGAGCCCCTGGTTCTGCTCGCGACACTTCTCCTGTAGCTGGCGAACAGCAAACACCATGTCGGTTGTGCCCCTGCCTGCGCAAAACCCGCACTGTGATTCAGGGACGGAGTCTGCTATGTGGGTGATGAGTCTGTTCAAGATGACCCTGGCAAGAATCTTTCCTGTGATGCACAAGAGGGAAATTCCACAATGATTGTCACTGGACGCATTATCATCCTTTCTCTTGTAGAATTATACAATAGAGACGTATCTGCGGTCTTGAGGCACTTCTCCCTGTTTCCATATGAACTGGAAGAGGTTGGTCAGCTTTTCCAGGAGTACCTCGCCTCCATTCTTGTAGATGTCAGCTGGAATTCCATCTGCTCCTGGTACTTTCCCGGACGTGGTCTGCTTCAGAAACTTCGTAGTCTCTGCACTGGAGGATGGGTCTTCCAGAGATTCCTTCACTGGCAGTTGGGCGAGCGCTGCGATTGCTTCTTCAGATACTGACGAGTCTCCATTCAAGACAAGCATTGAAGTGCTCAGCCCAGCGAGCAAGGATGCAAGTCTTATCTGTCAGCAGTGTGCTCTGGTCAGAAGCACGAATGGGTGTTGACTAAGTGGTCTTTGATCCATGGATGGTGCGAAGGCCCGCGTGAAATGTCTTTATGTCGTTGATATCAGCCGCAGCTTGCAGACTTTCTGCTTTCTTTCCCAACGATCGTTCTTCACCTGCCGAAGCTTCTGTTGGATGAACTACCTAGCTTGCTGGTACTTCTGTTCCTTCTTCTCTGAGGTGATTTCTGTAGGTCTTGAGGAGCATGTTGATGAGCTTGTTGATCTCTGCTAATAACAAAGAACTCTTGATTGTATACACTAACAAATAAGAACACATCTGTGACTTTCGTTCCAATGATGGACTAAAGTAATATTCAAGACCTTATCGAGACAATAATCATTTTTGGTTATTGTGATTTCTTGTCAAGTTGTGACAAGCACAAAAAATTCTCTCCAGTATGGCAGAGTGCGTGTATTTAAAAATCAACTATTTAATAGTTTCTTTCCATACCAGGGCACACTCCAATGACAGTGTGAAACAGTCAACGAACAGTGTAGAAACTCCCCTTTCCCCCCTCTCACTTTC
>CM065717.1:62220658-62250658 GCA_033310375.1 Conus canariensis
AGAGGGTAGCGACCGTGGTACGGGTACAAATCAATGCTCCCATTTATATCAGTCCTTGACAATCTGGGATCACAGAGGAGTGGTCATTTACTGCTTATCGCGGTTAACCCTATCATGGTGACGAGTCTTTGTTGTAGCTCTCCAGGGTTCAGCATACCGGTGTTGGCGCGGATTCCTGACCTCCCTGTGTTGGATTGTCGGAGACCGGGACGACAAGACTAATCCCTTTTGACTGACACATGTGAGGAACCTCACAACAGACAGATCATGGATATTGGCTGACGAAAAGAAGACTTGTGAGGGGGATTCACAACAGATAGATCATGGATATTGGCTGACGAAAAGAAGACCAGTTATATCGATTTTTTCCGTCATTTCTTTTAGCTCCTTATCGGAAATGAGAAACAGTACTCCGAACGATATCCGACGTAACACATCTATTGTTCAGCAGTACATACGTTTATGTAAATATCTTTCTTTGCTTGAGTTTCATTCTTCTTCTGTTTGTTTTCGTCATTTGTGGTCGTTCCTACACTGCTACATAGGTTTAAATTGTCTACATGTTTTCGTTCCTTTTCTTCCTCCCCCCCCCCTCCCCCCCCACCCCGTTTCTCTATCCTTTTTCATTTTTTTCTTGTTTTTCCCTTAATATTTCTTATATTTTCCATTGAACAAAATTTAACAATGATGTCATTCAATCACACAAAAAAGCAACAACAGCAACAACAAAAACACCACCAACAGCAACATAATAATAATATCACTTCACACCCACATACACATGTATACACACACGCACACCCCCACACACACATACTCAATCACATGGAGTCATAATCAACAACATATTACAAAAAAAGGATAATTGTATTCTTCGACTGTACTACACATACACATGTATACACACACGCACCCCCCCCCCCCCCCCCCACACACACACACACACACATACTCAATCACATGGAGTCATAATCAACAACATATTACAAAAAAAAGGATAATGCCAGTGAAATATTTCGAATCTCGAAACTTGAACTTCAAACACTTGAGTCAAAAACAGATGTGTAAAAGGTCCAGTCTTTATGAAAGTTAGAGTAATTGCCACATATTTTCATATTGTATTCTTCGACTGTGTATCTGTATTTCAGTTCTTTTATAAAACAAGAAACAAGTGGGCATGTACTATTCATTTTACATTTAAAGATGTATTGTTTAGCAAACAAATATATAAAGTCTGTAACAGCATCTGTTTTGACGTCAAAATCCGCACCGAATATGACAAACTTTTCCGAGATACCAGTAAACATATAAAGAAAAAAAATGTACATGCGCTAAGATTGTTTTGATGAATATTCAACCTCTGACAAATCCATAAACTAATTAAGCTTAGAAATTCTGACCGAGAGGCAATAACTAGAGATAGATATAAACATGACCCAAACTTACAAACCCAAATATAAAACAAATAAAACAAGTACATAAATGCACATATCACAAAACAGTACAAATTCACCTGGATGTACATAAATCCAGATAAATTCTATTTTACAAAGGTTGCTGAAAGAAAAAAAAGAAAAAAAAAATATATATATATATATATATAAGGAAATCGAAATTTGTTAAATTGACTACGGCAGTCACTGGAGCATCCCGGAGCACTTTCATGAACTTACACACATGTAAACGCATATATGCACACACATACATTTATACACATATGTTGTTCGTCCGTCGATTTCGAAGATAACCATTCTCAGATGGAAGATCGCTGAGTGTGGGTCCGCAGGTGGCTGGGGAGGCCGATCTGGGCCCGGTAGGAACGCCCACATGTGAGACACATGGGGGTGGGTGCTACAGTGGAGGTGGAGGTAGCTCTGGCCTTGCGCGCGGCTCGCTTCCTCTCAGCTTCTGCTGTGCGTCTCTTCTCAGATGTGTATGCACCCTTTGTGATCCTGCTTCGCCAGGCTGGGCGGTCCAGGGCAAGCGACTCCCAGGTGTTGAGGCTGATGTTCAGGCCTTTGGGGACACTTTGAGGCAGTCCTTGAAACGTTTCTTTGCGCTTGCCCTGACTCAGTTCTCCGTACAGCAGTTGTTTTGGCAGTTGACTATCTGGCATTCTGACGGTGTGGCCAGCCCATCTGGCTCGGGATTTCTGAAGGAGAGTGTAGATGCTGGGGATGCTGGCCCTTTCCAAGACCTCAGTGTCTGGGACTTTGTCCTGCCACTTGATGTGTAGTAGTCTGCGGAGACAGCTGAGGTGAAATTGGTTAAGCTGTTTGGCGTGTCTGTTGTAGACAGTCCATGTTTCAGTGGCATAGAGGAGAGTGGTTAGTACCACTGCATGGTAGACCCTCAGCTTGGTGGTAAGGCTTAGTCCTCTCTGCTCCCAGACATTTTCACGGAGTCTCCTAAACACAGAGCTGGCTTTGGCAATCCTGTTCCTGACCTCTGCGTCAATGTTCACAGCTCGTGAGAGTGTGCTGCCCAGATAGGTGAAGTTTTCAACTGCCTGTAAGTTCTGTCCCTTTACAGTGATGTGTGGTTCCTGGTAGGGTTTACCTGGCGCAGGCTGATACATCACTTCGGTCTATTTGGTGCTGATAGTGAGACCGAAGTTGTCCAGGCTCTTGAGAGGCAGTCCATTTCGTGCTGCATCATCTGCTCTGTGCTGGCATTGAGGGCGCAGTCATCAGCAAACAAGAAGTCCCTGATGACGGTCTCTTTCACCTTTGTAACAGCCTACAGTCGCCTGAGGTTGAACAGCCCACCATCAGTTCTGTATCTGACGTGTATACCACCCTGGCAGTCACGGAAGGCATCAGTCAGCATGGCGGAGAAGACCATGCTGAAGAGTGTAGGGGCGAGAACGCAGCCTTCCTTTTCGCCGTTGGTCACTGGAAAGGCTTCTGACGCGTCTCCATCATCCAGTACTTTCACCATCATGCCGTCGTGGAACTGTCGGACGATCGTAATGAACCTGCTGGGACAGCCAAATTTCTCCATGATCTTCCACAAGCCGTCTCTGCTGACCGCATCGAAGACCTTGGTCAGGTCGACAAAGGTCACGAACAGATCGCTCTGCTGCTCTTGGCATTTTTCCTGGAGCTGTCGTGCAGCAAATATTATGTCTGCAGTTCCACGTACTGCACGAAAGCCACGCTGGCTTTTCTGGAAGGAGACCCTGCTCAAAGTGTAGTAGAAAGCGGTTGAGCAGGACACGAGCCAAGATCTTCCCAGCTATGGACAAGAGAGAGATGCCTCGGTGACTGTCGCAGGACTGACGGTTGCCTTTTCTCTTGTAGATGTGGAGAATGTTGGCATCTTTCAACTGTTGTGGGACCCTCTCTTCATTCCACATGGACTGGAAGAGCTGCGTCAGCTTCTGTGTCAAGGCTGGGCCTCCTAATTTGTAAACTTCGGCTGGGATTGCATCAGATCCTGGCGCTTTGCCACCGGAAAGTTGTTTGATTGCCTTTCTGACTTCTTCTGTGTGTGTGTGTGTGGGGGGGGGGGGGGGGGGAGGAGGGGGGGGGATTGTCAAGGTCTTGCCTGATCTCCACTTGAGGTAGGCATGCAATGGCCTCGTCGTTGATTGAGGCAGGGTGGTTGAGAACCTGGTTAAAGTGTTCAGCCCACCTCTCCAGCATCTGCTTCTTTTCTGTCGGCAGCTCGGTCCATCTGCATTGAGGAGGGGCGAGGAGCCGGAGGACTGGGGTTCATACACAGCCTTCAGAGCGTCATAGAAACGCTTGGTGTCATGACTGTCTGTGTAGCCCTGGATTTCATCGGCCTTTTTGCTGAACCAGGCATCCTGCATTTCGCGAAGCCTCTTCTGCACTTTTTGTTTTGCGCTGGTGAAGGCATCATTCTTAGCTTGTGATGTGGGGTCATTCTGGTGCATTCTGAACAGCTGGTGTTTCTGTGACAGCAGAGTCTGCACTTCTGCGTCATTCTCATCAAGCCAGTCTTGGTTTCTACCGGTTGCTGGTCCGAGGTGTTCGAGGGCAGTAAAGTAGACTGCATCTCTGAAGGTCTCCCACTGCTCTTCAATGCTGCTGTGGTCATCCTCTCGTGTCTTGGGCAACCTGCCATCTAGGTCATTGGAGAAATCTTCTGCAACTTTACTATCCTTGAGCTTGGAGACGTTGAGCCTCTTTTCAGTCTTCTGATCTTGGGGTCTTCGCATGGGCAGGATGCGGAGTTTAAACTTTGACACGATGAGGCGATGATCAGTCCAGCAGTTGGCACCACACATGGCCTTCGTCACTCTCAGGTCTCGCACATCTCTCTTCCTGGTGATGACATAATCAATCAGATGCCAATGCTTGGGGTGTGGGTGCATCCATGATGTCTTGTTGCGGGTAGGGAGGCGGAACAGAGTGTTGGTGATGACAAGGTCGTGAGTAGCGCACATCTTGAGAAGCAGGAGGCCATTGCTGTTGCAATTGCCAGTACCGTGTCTCCCAATGATCCCTTCCCAGGTCTGGTGATCGGTCCCCACTCTGGCGTTGAAGTCCCCGAGTACGATTAGCTTCTCAGACGGTGGGACTGCTGCGATGAGAGTGTCTAGTTCTTCGTAGAACTTGTCCTTGATGTCATCTGGGTTGGTCATTGTTGGCGCGCTGATTAGTATTGCACTCTTCTTGTTTCCAAGTGGAAGCTGAAGCGTCGTCAGGCGATCGTTTATGCCCTCCGGGAGCTTGACAAGTATCCGAGTGAGATGGGATCTGATGGCAAATCCCACACCTGCCTCTCGCCGTTCAGTGCTGCTGCGTCCGCTCCAGAAGAATGTATACGTATCCTCTACCACATTCTGTAAGTTGGCCTTTGTCCGCTAGGCGTGTTTCATTGAGTGCTGCTATGTCGACGTTGTAGCGAGCAAGTTCTTTGGCGACCAGTGCAGTTCTTCGTTCTGGTCTGTCTGCCTTGGCGTTGTCCAGTAGAGTTTGCACATTCCATGTGCCGAGATTGAGCACCTTTGTTTTTGTTTTCTTCGTAGTTCGACCGCTGGGAGGGACACCCCGCCAGCCGCGGTTTGCTGGCCAGGGTAAGGTGAAGCAGGCAATGGTTAGGGCACCTTTTCTAGCCCCTTCCTCTTGCTGTGGAGGTGAGCAGTGCGGTCCTAAAAAGGGCTGCTCAGACACCCAGGGGGCTGCCGAACTCCACTTCTGCTTCGTCCAGTAGAGAGCGACCACATGCCCTGGGCCGCCTGTGTGCAGGCTCGTGATTGACAGCTCCCAGTGTGTCCACACCTGCTGCCTTCGCCACCTGCCCATCGCAACAGGACTTGAGGTTGCGCTGTGGGGTTTAAAGTCATGACTTGCGCTTGACTTGGATTATAGTGAGGGAGAGTTGCGCGTCGTCAGTCTCACTCTCTCGCCCCAGTCCATCTGTGTCCAGTGGCAAGACGAAGTCGAGACGGCTGGAGATAGATTGGGGTGCAGTGGATGACCGTGATGCCTTTTGTGTCTTGACACGCCCTGTGCGCTCCACAACGCGTTGCTGAAAATCGCCTTTCTGCCCGTTGAACCACAGTGGTTTCTTCCGCGCAGTCCGCCGAATTCAGCTTCACATACAAGGTAGACAAGCCCTAGAGTTGAGGGTCGGTGACCCGTCAACTTACCAGCTATGCTTGCGGTATGCTCGCAAGATAGTGGAGACTGTGGGGGCGGGAACGTCCAGCTTCCCGTACAAGTCCAAAGGACTTGCCCACTGCCCACTATACATATATGCTCCTACTCATATATACTCATTATATACATATATACTCACACATGTGTGCATATGCATATTCAAATCAGAGAAACAATGAAATATTCCCTCTACATTGTAGATGTGCAACTTTGGGAAAAAGAGGAAAGATGTTCAGTGAATATTTTTATCATTAGAAAAGCTGTTTCAATATTTTTTTTAATTCATCACATACGACAGCAAGCGAGAGAAATTGGGAAGCGAGGGGGAGAGAGAGAGGGGGAGAGAGAAAGAGGGGGGGGGGGACAGAGACAGAGACATGAGAAGGGCAAACAGAAGGAGGGGATAGACAGGGAGAGGAAGAGAGAGAAAGGGGGTGGGGGTAGGAAAAAACAATTTTGGGGTTACAGATAAAGATAACCAGTTTAGGGATAAAGATAACCAGTTATCCCTGGAAGAATCATACGCGCGAGCAGCTGACTGTCACTGTACATGTACAGAATGTCTTTTTCTTTTATTTTGTTTCTGCACAACTCTATGACTTGCCTTCCAATTTTCTATACATGAAAGCACAATCACTCATATAAAAAAACATGGGTCTTTATATCAATACATGACTAAATCCACAAAATTTGTCTCTTACTTTAGTCTTTGGGTTGTTAAAAAAAAAGCAAGAGAGAGAGAGAGAGAGAGAGAGAGAGAGAGAGAGAGAGAGAGAGAGAGTGATGTAGAGAGAGGGGGAAAGAGGCTACATACTACAACTCTCCCCTTATCAATGCACCAATTCACTGCTTAACTATTAATTTCTATGTACACGTAATCTTCTATTAACGAAAGTACAATCTCTCATATCGTGGTAAATCGATGCATAACAAAATAGTACAGCAGTCTCTGAGAGAGAGAGAGTGGTGTGTGTGTGTGTGTGGGGGGGGGGGGGGGGGACTATTTAGGAGATTTAGGAGTTAGGGATAAAGATAACCAGTTTTCAGTGTACACAAATCATACATGCAACCACCTGACCATCATGTACATAATGTCCTTTTCCCATCTTTTGTTTCTGCACAATTCAAATATAAGGGATTTGCCTTCCAATTTTCCATATACAAGAGTACCTCCACTCCTGAGAATTATGGGTCTTTATATCAAAACATGACATATTTGTCTCTTATTTTAGTCTTAAGCTGTAAAAAGAACGAAAGAACGAAACTACAAAAGTGAGAAAGACGCAGAGAGGGGGGGGAGGGGGGGGGGGGAGGGGGGGGGGGGGGGACAGAGAGAGAGTGAGAGAGAGATGCTGCGTAATTCAGACCGCCTCTTCTGAATCGACAATTTCACTAGTTACTATCAATTACTAGGTTTAACAAGAGTACAATCTGATATTACATTAATGCATAACAAGATAAGTACAGTCGTCTCTTGGAATTGTATGGGAGGAAACAGAAGAGAGAGAGAGAGAGAGAGAGAGAGAGAGAGAGAGAGAGAGAGGTCCCAAACATCCTTTCAGAATGCCGTTGTATAATCAAGACTTCTGTTTTTATACCTTTTCGTGTACACACACGATATGACACTTATTCATGCATATATATATATATATATATATTTGTTAAAAAATATTTTAAAAAATGAAGTGGTAAAATCTACAAGCTTGTTTCTAGCGTTGCTATCTTCAGGATGTCTTTTGGGGCACGCCAACGGTCTTTTATGGCGTGCGGGACTTGATTTCAACTCTGTGTGTGCAGGCGGATCTCATTTGCTGCACGTGCGGCCTGTGGTTCTTATTGGGGCCTGTTCAGGTGGAATGTGCTAGCAAAGATTTCCACTTGTGCCTGCAATTGTTTACAATTTCTACTTTTGTGTTCAGAGTTGCTAAGTGTGGTTTGCATAATATTAACCATTTTTCTGTGGAGCATAGATTGCATCTTTTTGAAATATTGTTGTATGGTGTTGCTCTTTTTATGATTTTCCATGATATGTTGTAGTCTATTTTTTATCTTTGAGTCTCCAGATGTATTTGCTCAGCTCTGTTTGATTTCTGTATTTTTCATTTTTGAATGACTGTTTGTGGTTTGCGTATCTGGTTTTGAAAGTGTTTTCAGTAATCCCTACATATGTTTCTTCTTCATTTTCTGATGTTACCGTAGCTTGGTATACAATGTTGCTGTGAAGACATTTATTGCTCAGGGGGCACTGTTCTTTTTTAGTGCAGTTGCAAGATGTCCTTTCGGAACCCTTCTCTTTTATGTTGCTTTTCATTTTGTTAGATGAATCAATCATGTTTTTGAGGTTGGGCATACATGAGTATGACAGTTTAATGGTGTTTTTGTTGAATATTTTGCCCAACCTCAAAAACACTTTTAAATACATGTAATACATGCATACGGCTAATAGATGTTTAACCATCTGTACGTACGTCTGTGCACACATACCCGTGGTTTTATTTCTAAAAACACATTCCACACCCATCCCCCTTCCCAGTGCTGTCGAAATCCAACAAGAAGCATAAAAGCAATTTGAACAGAGGAGGGGAAAAAAAGAACAAAAAAACACATGCACAGAAAAACTTACTGGTCAAGGAGAAAGAAGTTGACAATTCCAGCCATTTTAAATTGATGGAGAGGCGATGGAGGAAGTCACTGGAAGTAGCATTCTGCATTTGACATTTTCATCATTGTTGTCATTATCTTTGTCACCGGCAGTTATAGAACAGGCATGGCAATCAGTGCAGACAGGTGCGTGAATGTAGATGCTTAAAGTCAACATTCCTTAGTATCCACTGTTCCACATTCAACAGTTCTGTTGTCTCTATGCAGTTCAACCCAGTTCTGTTCAATTCACTTAATTGTCCTCTTAGAAAAAGAAATGTTTTTGCAGTGATTTTTAAACCTACAATAATAAAAAGTATTTATGTTTGAAATGTATAATGCTAATGATATCAATATATTCACTTACACCCATAGTCACACAACACTACCACATCCATATGTGCACACACTTACACACACACTGAAGAAACACGCACGCGCGCAAACACAGACACAGACACAGACACAGACACACACACACACACACACACACACACACACACACACACACACAGAAACACACTCAAACTCACACACACACACACACGTGCGCGCCCTCGCGCGCACACACACATGTTCATGCACTCACGCACACATGCACGCACACTGTCACACACACATTCGCACAAACACACACACACACACACACACACACACACACACACACACACACACAGAGAAAGAGAGAGGAAGAGAGAGACTGAGAGAGAGAGGGGTAAGGTAAGGTAATGTTGCCCATAGCCCAGCGGTCACCAGACCGCAAATGTCCATGTCAGGGCTATCACCGCATTGAAGTCACCCACAAGTCTTTATTTAACATAAAAAAAGGAAATCCCTCATTCACACAATCCTTTAAAACACACCTTCTAAAAACACACCGAAAATTTTGTCAAAATCTTAGATGAAAATGTTAATCAGATGAAAAATGTTAATTCTCTTTCAGATCTTCACAGATGGGACATCTCTAGACATGGTTTCCATGATGGGACATCTCTAGACATGGTTTCCATGGAGTCTGCTGTGAAGTCTCACATCATGCAAGTCCCAACACTCCAAAAGAATATGTTTCACTGTGAGTGGCACATGACATGGAATGAACCGCGCAGCTTCTTGACCTGTTGAAAGATAAGAATGGGTGTAAAAGGAGTGGCCCGTATGCAAACGGAACAAACTGTTTCTTCTTTATGGGCTCCTTGGGAACATGGTAAAACCTCTTTCAGGTTTGTATGGATTTTAAACAGTTTGTTATTCGTCTTGCTATTGTTCTTGCTAGATGTCTTTGACATATGCCCGGGTTTGGGGTTTCAGATCAGTGTGAGGGATAGACAATCTGCTCAACTCTTTCTTTGTTGTACTCTTGGCAAGTTCATCAACCACTTCGTTGCCTGAATGCCCACATGACCCAAGCAAAAACTATGTTATATTCATCTGACTTCAGAGAGGTGAACAGTTCGAATAACTTCAGCAGTTGAGGGTGCTTGAGGTTACAGCCGCCAATGGCCTCCAAAACAGAAAGAGAGTCCGACAAAATGAGGAAATCTTTATGTTTTGAATTTGACACCATTTCAAGAGCCAGGAACAAGGCTGTCAACTCAGCAGTGTAGATGGAGCTGTCAGTGGGAATGTGTTTAGAACATCTCTGAGAAGGGCCTGTTGCGTAGTGCACAGCGAAGGCAGCCCCCTCCTCAGATTTGGAACTGTCGGTGAAAATTCTTCAGAAGGATGGAAACTTTCCACAGAGTTCGGCGAAAAAGGACTGGCATGCCAAGGAGCTAGTGGGATCTTTACGGTACGGGGCTAACTCAAACTGGATCTCTGGAGTAAAGCAAGTCCATAGTGGGTCGTCAGGAAACTTGGATAAATTACACATCACTCCAAAGTCTAGATCTGCATCACCCAAAGGGGCAAGAATGCGAATTCCCAAGGGTGGGATGGAACTAAGATGGTCATCGAATTTCTTTTGAAACTTGAGGTCAAAAGCACAGTCATATGCAGGGTTTTGCGGTTCAGAAAATAGATTCAAACTACTGTTCAAAGTAAGTTTCAGTCGACGGATTGAGAGGGATGGTTCTCCTGCTTTCAGCATACAGGATATAAACAGGAGTGGTGTGGAATGCACTCAGAGTCGAAGCCCTTTATGGTAGATGGGATCTAGACTTTTAAGATAGGAAGGTCTGGCCGAGCCGTAGACTGCACACCCCTAGTCTTGTTTGGAGCAGATCAGAGACTTTTTAAGATGGAGAAGAGTTTTGTTATCAGCGCCCCAATCCGTGTGTGCCACAACTCTCAATACATCCAGTGCTTTCCGACAAGCAGTTTTGTGTTGGATGTGACTTCTAAAATTCAGTTTTTGATCAAAAATAACATCCAAAACTTTGGCTTCTTTCACAGCTGGAATAGTGGATTTGTCCAGACGAATATCAGGTCGGCGAAGAACTGTGCTTGAAAAGGTAAACCCGTTTCCCTCGGCCCACCGTCGAATCTTATCCACACAAAGTTAGAGTCACCGATATACGCTGGCATAAGAGACTCTAACTGCGTAGAGCGCGAAGTAATCAAGAGACAGGGAAGACTCTGAACCCCGGTATACTGAAGTGACAATGTCGTTAATTTTGATACTGAAGAGAGCAGGAGAAACAATGCTCCCTTGAGGTACATATAACTCCTACCCATGGATGTCAGACACGTGGTGCCAATACGGATTTGGAACTGCGAATTGGTCAGAAAGTTTTGAATAAATAGAGGCAGATGACCACAAAAACCAAGTTTATGAAGATTCATAAGAATTCCAGATTTCCAAGTGGTATCATACGTTTTTTTCCAGATCAAAAGAGAAAGCAACCATATGTTGTTTATTGATGAAGGTGTTGTGGATGGTGGTTTCAAGACGAACTAAACGATCAACGGTCAAGTGGTACTTCCTGAAACCCACACTGCTCATTTGCCAAAAGGCCATCGGATTTCAGCTTCCGCATCAGACAGGAGTTGGCCTTTTTTTTTCCATTAGCTGGCAGAGGCAGCTGGTCGGAGCTGTTGGACGATAGTTTGAAGAGTTGGTTAGGTCTTTTCCAGGATTAAGAATGGAAATGATCAGGAGAGAAAGTTTATATCCCTGTTCTCGATCAGCAATCTTATTTCGCCCGCAACCTCCACTTTTCACATAATCAAATTGTCTTAACCAAAAAAAATAGCTAAAACCCTGCAAAATTAAACAAATCTAATCGCGTGAAAGTGGGGTTTGCGGGCAAAATAATTTTCCTGCTCTAGAACCAACATTTAATTATTCTCTCTGATTAACTAACAGGCACTGTGTTTGGCGGGACAACTTGCAACTCTTCGCGAACAAACGATCTTTTAGGGGCAGGCTTTTTAGACGTAGTAGCACCGCTAGAAGAAAGAGTTTCTCTTAAATAATACACGGGAGGGGTTGTTTTTATAATTCTTTCAACTTCATATACGTCTACGCTCCATATAGGATCTGTGGCTCTAATTCTAACATCGCCCTCTGCCTCTCCGGGAGCATACAAGTATCTTACTTTTAGTCCAAAAGGTAAGAGTTTTTGATTACTTTGGATGTCTTCAGTAATACTTATTTTTTTTCAATTTGATCGCGTTCACTGGCTTAAGGCCCGTTGCTTTAAATTCTTCATTGTTCATGGCGCGTAAGACTGCCGGCAACCTTCTGACCCATTCTGTGTTGCGTGTTCTGTCCATAAGGTCTCTGTGGTATTGATAGGTAAACAGACGCTCAGCTAGATTCTTATTAAAGTTTTCTACTAGAGCCTGGGAGCGATGGTTGCCTGGGATCCCTCTCTTAACTGTAACCCGACGTCTTAAAAACAGTTGGTTTACAGCTCCTTTAAACTCTTTTCCATCATCAACCTGAATCAACCTAGGATACTTTAATGGACCTCGCATGTATATTTGTTGTAAAGCCACAGCCACAGCAGTTGAGCTTTTATCCGTTAAAGGCTCAGCATCTTTATACCTCGAAGCCATGTCAACAACAGTCAGAGCATACTTAAACTTTTTTCTTCTAACTTTGTCATGTGGAAGATACAACAAGTCCATCTGGTGGGTGTCATTAGGAACTGAGTTAACAAATCGAGGCCTTATTATTCTTTTTGGGGCAGGCAGATATATTTGCCAGATCGCTTGTTTTGAAAGCCAGTCTTTCGCTTCTGATTCAGACACCCTAGCAGCTTTACTCAGTTTATCAATAGCAGCCTTTCCTTTCCAATACCCTCTAGGAGAATAATATATTTTGTACTTCGTATCGTCCATAAGAAGGGACTGTTTTTTATTACATTTTTAACTATGATTTTTAGATTGAATATGCAAGAAGAAAGATTGCTCCCATAGCACCTATAATAAAGCCTATTTCTACCATTTTCTGATCCTCAGATGGTTCATAAAAGTCAGACAGTTCTGGCGGTGCCGATGTTAGAAACTTCTTTCCTGTCACTAAGTAATATTCATTCATTGCTTCATCAACGTCTGTAAATGTGTGCTCTGCATGCCCCTGCTCTCTTAACTTTTTATTAATAAAGTCTAAGTGAGCAATTCTCCTTTTCTCGTAAGCGTCTCTTGCCTTAGCTAAATCTTCCATTGCCTTGTTATGGCGTTCTCTCTCTTCATCAGACCGCAATTTACTAAACATATAATTGCTGCCAGAGAAAGCCAATGCATTAACAATAGCTCCTCCTACCATCAGAACTAATCCAGACATCTTTTTATAAATGAATGAATCTTTTTTATAAATCAATATTTTTAGAATGAATCTTTTATAAATCAATCTACCTAAATGCATTAATCTTTCTATGCATTAATCTTTCTATGCATTGATGTTTTCTGGGATAATCCCCTGTGTAACAAGAAAGTCTTTTGAGGCAATCCCTGCCGTTATTACAGCTATAACCTTAACAACATCCTCAATGTCTAACCTTCCTAGATCAGCCGGCCTCATCTTAAACATGTTTTTTGCTAACATGCTGTACCCTATACTAAGACCGCTGATTACAGCAGAGTGGTAAATAGTATTGATGATCTTTGCAGTGCTCATGTTTTTTTTATTAACTAAAAAAATAATTAAAATAATCATAATATGAAAGACTGTCTATGTGCTTTTTAATCAGATAATCTTTTGTTGCTAAAGCTAAAAATAAGGTTGTAACTAGTTTCGGCGAATCTTCTATCTTTCCCATGTTGGGCGGTTTTATTCTTAACAAACATTTTGCTAGGGTTGAATAAACTATAACACCAACAATGGGCACTGCATAATTAACCAGCGTTAAACTCATGGTTTTAAAAAGGCTTTATTATTTTTATTGCTTTTAAAAAGAGTTTAAAAATGGATTGCGATGAGCTATTAAAGTGTGAGGAGGCAACAGACCCAAACCTCTGTCATAAAGAAAGATTATACTCTCTGGCTGCATGTGGAAAAACCAGGCAGTATTTAGGTGTTGAACTAAGTATTGAACAGATTCAGCAATTGTCTACATCAGACGTTGAGAAGTATTACGCTAGGTACGAAGCACAGCTAGGATCAAAAATGGTTAGATCGGTGGGACAGACAATGATTAGTTTATATGCTAAGTTAGTAGGCAAGATAGCGCCGATTGATTCAGAAGAAGATTTAAAATATGACTTAAACAAGATCCGGTTTTAACCAAGTCCCTAGAATCTCTTGCATGTGACATGTATTATAGATTTGGGACGTTGTTATGTCCATTCATCATGGGATTAATTACTTTCAATCATATTAATTTTAATCATATTAATTTTAATAATCAGACTAAAAAAATGAGCGAGCAGGAGAAGACTCCACAGGAGCAGAATGTCCCACAAGTGAATTTACAGGCGAGTGTCCCACAAGTGAATCTACAGGCGAGTGTCCCACAAGTGAGTGTCCCGCAAATGAGTAGTGTTACTAAGTCTAAAAGTGCTGGCCGTGTTGAGGCCGGTCGTAAACTAGCTGAATGGAACAGACTGCAAAAAGCAAACCAAGCAGCAAAACAAAAATTATTAGATAGTAATACAACATCGCCACCAGCGCCGCCGCCGCCACCAACAACAACAACACAATCAAACTGTAAGATGTATTATTATGTACTGGGGGGTATTGTTGTTGGTGGGGGGCTTTTGGCATACAAGCGCCTAAAGCCATACTTAGCAACAAAGTTACAAACCCCCACAAAAACAGTAAAAGAAAAAGAACCAGCTTCTGCAAAAAAAGTACAACCTCCTGCTGTAGACCCATTTTTAATAAATTAGTTTTTTTAATGTGTTGTTAAGTACTGGTTAAGTACAAGCTAAGTACTGGTTAAGTCAGTTATAACAAGTAAAGTGTAAGTAAAGCGCAAGTTAAGTGCAAGTCATGTTAAGTACTAGTTAAGTACTAGTTAAGATCTTAAGTAAAGTACTAGTTAAGTACTAGTTAAGATCTTAAGTAAAGTACTAGTTAAGATCTTAAGTAAAGTACTAGTTAAGTACTAGTTAAGATCTTAATTTAAGTCAGCCAAGTTGGTTCTCCAGGGGCCTATAGCGTATGAAAGCTCGGGATTAACGCAAGTTCGCTTGCTATTGTTAGAGTCTAGTGACTTCTTATTAACAGCAGTTGTGTTTACTTGATGAAGAGTAGAGCGTAGATTAACATTTGTGTGATAAAATACTTTGCGTTCAAAGAGAGCCTGCTTGTAGTTGTCGTGACTTTTTTTTTTGACAACTTCTTTACTTACACCCTTAGCCTTCTTCATTACAGAAGTCTGGGTGGCAACGCTATACATCTTTGCCCGTAAGCCAACATATTCTTGTATAACCGTCCCATTAAGTTCGTCCTTCACCTTTCCAATCACTTTCTTGTTCACAGTTGAATGTAAAGGCGAATCTTTTGGGTAGTCACGTGTCGTACCAGCTGTCGGCCCCTTTGGCTACCTCCGCCTCTAAATCCTTATAGAAGTCTTCTGTTGGGATGTCTAGAATAAAACTATCAGTGTCTGTGTAAAGGACATTTGATTCTGGGTACAGCGGCTTAAAGTAGTCATACAGAAATTCTAGCATTAATAACTTTGACAGCTCTAGCACGGCAAACCCGATAAACACCGGCTTATCCAACTTCACATTCTGTTTCTTCATCATAATGCCAACCAGGCTGTCGCTAAACCGTCTAAAGTCTTGGTAGTTAGGTTTAGAGACCAGCTTAATTGCTTGTTTTTCTTTTGTAACTAATCTTACATCTTTACGATTGTGTACGTTCTCCATCGTCTTACCAAAACAACTGTTGTTCATTAGTTTAAAAAAGTCTTTTTCTGATGCATCCGTGGCCGCAGTCCTAAGGTCGGTGTTCTTCATGATGTATGGTTTCATGAACTGTTCCTGATCAAAAGTAATTATTCTGTGAACAGCTCTTAGTTTTAACCCGTGTCTTAAGTAAAATTGTAACAGCCTGTAATGACAGACATATTTAGTCTTGTTAAAGAGGTTAGGCACAAGTTTGGGCGGTTCTATGGGACTCATCTTTAATTTTTCTGCGGCTAAGGGGAAATCATTATGAAGGTCATGCAACTCTGCGGGATAATCTAAGTCTACTTCTAAGATTAGTCCTATTGGATTATCGGGTGTAAGATTTGACAATAGCCCTACTACCCGATCAACCTCATGAGGTCCTACAGATTGTTGGCGTCTAAGTACATTAGATAGTTGGATGGTTTAGTGGGATCATAATCGTCTAAATACTTGTTGTTGGCTCTGCGGTAAGAATGACAGGCCATGCTAATGCCTCCTCTCAGCCCATCCTCAATCATCTGAAGTGTATCCAGATCCGATATTAAGTCGATCTGAATGTTTGTAGACTTCAAGAATGCGTCCCAAGAAAGGCCCGGGGCAGAGATGTACTGTGATGAATCTAGACCGTAGTGTTTCATGCAAGTAGCTCTGTAATTCTGAAAGACGTCAGCTAATAAACACACGTCGGCCTTCAAGTATTGATCGTGATAGTCGCCCATCGTTTTGCAGTGTAATTCTTTCCATGCTTTCTGCGCGTATTCATATTCAGCGTCAGATATGCCTCCACCTCTAAGCCGGCTGTAAAAGTCTTCCTTAAGCGGCAGCGCCGGCTCGTCAAACCTCTCCCACGAGTCCATGTATTCATAAGGATAAACGCCTTTGCGGACTAAAGATGGGTCGAAATATTTTTTAGTAATTGGACAGTCTTGCAGAGATCCCGCCAATTTATCTAAGCTCCCCATCAGATGCTGGGCAGAATCATAGAAGGATAAACAGTCTACAGTAAAGGTCATGTACTTTTCTGAAGACTGTGCGATACAGCTAACCCTCTTACATTCAGAAGTTATTGCTTGCATGATAAAGTGAGAATCGTAGCCCCGTAAGTTATGAAAGAAGATTGGTAGTTTCCATTTTTCGGGGTCAACCTTGAGGTGAAGACTGCAGCTGCTGTGTGCTGCTCCCCTGAATTTCCCAGTAATGTGATCGTGGTCCCTTACTGTTGGGTTTGCTTCCGCCGCTGTCGCGTCTTTACTATTAGGAGTTAGCCCTGAGCCGCATATCCAACAGTGGGCGGCTGATTCGTAGCGCCTTTGGTCTTCGGGAGTCATCTTAATGTCTGAAAGGTTCAGCTGATTGGAGAATTGATTGCGAAGGTGTTTCATGTGTTGTAAAAATCGATCGGCTGCGTTGGGACCTCTGTAAATCTCTGGCGTTGTGCGTCCGCCATCTGACCTAACAGCAACAAACGCATAAGAACAGATCTGATGACGGGATAATATGGTTGTTTTTTGGTCTTGCTGAGGGCCATAGTACTGCGGCAAGATCGCTTCAAAGTCAGCATAAACTACGTATGGCCTCATCTGCATCTTGTGTACATTATTAAAACTAACTTTAGACCCTGGCGGGGGCGTAAGACGTTCGGTTTTGCAGTCTACAAAACTTTTACAATGTTTCTTATGGCTGGCAGCTGCCTCTATAGTTGGGATCCTGACCAAACACCTTCTACAAAGCTCTTGTTTGGCCGTATCCGTTGTAGTATAAGCCATAAGTCTGCTAATTGATCTAATTAATACATAATGGCTCTTGAAACCATCTGCAAACAGTATCAAGTCTACGTGTTTGTTAAGTGGTTCGCCAAAAGTAGGAGCGTTGGGAGAAATCCTTAGAGGGACCAGATTGTCTACTGGATCCCAGGTGTATACGTTTACAGTGATTGGTTTGTTTTGCTCTTCAAACTGGTCAATACTTTCTATACTCACTAGAAAGTTTATGTTATCAAAGTTCAGCTCATTTATATACTGTCTATAATTAGTTACTCTGTTTGCATTATTTTTAACGTGATGTAAGTGTGCCAAAACACACCACATGAAACATAAGTTATCTGAATTATGTATATTTAAGACTGCTCGTTTTAACTCTAACTCTCTGGGGAGAGGGATGTAAGAATTGCCGACTATAGGATAGAACTTTGTTTGCCTTAATTTGATTTCAATGACCGTTCCGGAGCCGCGCAATTTCGCTTCTTCACTCGCATGGTTAAACTGTGTAAGCATGTAATCAGCCCATTCTGAATTAAAGTCGTGATAGCTGATTACTTCTTTCTGTCTAGTTGAAACCCAGACTAGTATACTACTATCATCGGGGGTTATATATTCAATCAGAATGGCCAACAACACTTTTACTGGCGGGTCAATTTGAAGAGACTTTGGGATTTTAGAAATGGCATGTGTTACGCTTTCATGAACATTTGTGGGGTTAATAATGTCCATGGCTAATTCACTGAACATATTGCCCACTGGTTTGGCATCCATCGCTTTTGTGATCACCATTTTTAAGATCAAATAAATAGGTAATACAAAAAAAAAAAACAACTAAAATTTAGCTAATATTTATTAATTTGAAGTGATACAAAAAATAAATACTAAAATTTAGTTAAATTGAATAGCTGCTCCTTCAGAGTTAGTAAAAATAGACAATTCAGCGTCATCAGGAGCCATAATATTAACTAAAATTGCAATACACTTTATAACTGGGTTGGGCCAAGAATCTGGCATTTTACTAATTACGTTGGTTACACTTTCACGAATATCGGTGTGCTCAAAAAGATCCGTAATTAATTCGTCAAACTTGTTTCTTAACTCTTCTTCATTAGCCCCCCGCTCCATCATTAACTCTAAGGCGCAGCATATATTTTTAAGCTCTGTAACTACTTTGCTCGCCATTTTTAAGATCAAATATATAAGTAATACAATAATTAAATCAGGCTCATTTTTAACCTATTTTGGGGTAGTTTATCGTTTGCAAGGTTCTGCTTTGCAATGTTCTTTCTGATTGCCTCAGCGTCTACCTGTTGTGAAGTAAAAGTCTTTCTCCATTTCTTTTGAAGATCGATCTTTTGACGCCTGTAATTATCGCCGTCAGCCATGGCTCGTTTAAATCCTTCGTCTGTTACTTTTCCATCCAGCAATGTATTGCTTATAATCAACCGTAATGAATGAAGTTTTGCTGTTGCTAGGGCTACAATGGCGGTGTGCTTTTGTAATTTGGGTGTTAGCTTCTTTAAAACAGCACTTACAATCGTGGACATGGCACCTAAACCCAAACCAACACTCCCAAAAGCTATAGACATCGGCGTTCCAACTCCAGTAGCTAAAAGAGCGACACTAGACCCAGTGCTTAAGCTGGCTACAACCGATGAGCCGGTGATTATATAAGAAAGGGCATTTAAAGCTTTAGCATATTTCTTTCTAGTAACCCTATACTTGTTCAAGTCACTTTCTATTTCTTCTTCAAGCTCAGTCATGTGCTTTAATCTAAACTGCTGACCGTCTTCCATTTTAAAACAAGATTATTTTTTTTAATCTTGTACATATCTTCTTATTAACCCTTCTGACAGCACTTCATCAACAGAGTAAAACCCAATAAAATCAACATACTTAATAAAAATAAAATCGAGTACTGTTAGTTTAGCATTGTCAACCATCACAGTGACTTTGTCAGAAGATACAAAAGTCTTTATTTCATCCCCGTTTTTAGTAATAGCAATAACAAGCCTAAGAGGCCCGTCCAAGTTTTCAGACTTTATTTGTACACCTCTGATTAACGTATGTTCTGGCAAACTAGGATCAGACTCCCTTGGAGTAATAAATAAGCGAAAAAGCATCGTCATTTTTTTAGGCAGTGATTCTAGTTTTGGGTTAAATTCTAAGCCGACGGTGTTACCCCCCACTTCAGCTAAGGACTTCTTTCTCCGCAGCATATATTCAGAGCCCTGCATAGTTATTTCAATCTGCTTTTTCTGTTGTGTTCCTGGGACTAGGCTAACAAAAAGGTGTCCTTCATTCAAAGCTTTTCTAAAAAAAATTTTCTTATCAAAGTATACATAGGGGCTTCGTAGTTCAAACTTTAAATCCCAGTTAATGTCAGGAAGCAACGCCCAGGCATTCTCTCGTTTATGAAGTTTGTATTCGTGTTTGCCAAAATCGTTTGCCCTTAGATTTCTTATCTCTTCCAGGGTAGGATATTGCTGTCGTTTTTTATCTTCAATTTCTATTCGTTTGTAAACGCCATCGTCGGTGTACTCAAATCCATAAACATTTCCTGTCACTCCTATTAGATCAAAGTCAGTTGTGTCTGCTAGATCTTTTATCTCTACTGCAACGCATTTAGGAGCTAACTCTGCTTTTGATTCTGGCCCTCGAGACATTTTTTTAATATAAACAATTTATAATAAACAATCTATAATAAATAATCTATAATAAGCAAACGTATTGAACTGGTGGGTCAGTCCGCAAGCATAGTTTAGCGTGCTTAGATTTTTCTAACTGCTCTTTTATTTTTTTTAGTTCATCCTTGTCCCTGATTATATAGTTTTCACTTAAACATTCTTCAAAACTATCCTTGTCCTTAGTATAAAATAAGATGACTGATTTTAACTGCGATCTAAAGTCTTTTAAGACAGCATTGTATTTTTGAGTTAAGAGCCAAACAGAAACTAATGCGTGTCTTCCGCTAAAGGCTAGCTTTGAGAGAGTCCTTCTTTTTTTTAACAATGTCTTGCTCAGCTGAACAGTCATCAATAATAAACAGCGTTTCGGTTCCCTCAAATAGCCTATAGTAATGTTCTAAACAGTCGCTTAGCTTGTCAGTAGGATCAACTAAAAATATATTCTCGTCTGTCCAAACAAACTGCCTTTCTTTGTAAGACTTGTTGTGCTTAATGGTTGTGCAGAATATAACAATGTACTCGTAATGAAACCTGTAGACTGTTTGTAACAAATCAAGCACGAAGACAGTTTTCCCACACCCAGTAATCCCACAAATAAGCGAGCAGTGCGGGTCTTTAGGCAAAAAGTTCAAACTATCCATCTGTTTTAATAGGCTATTTCTTTCAGTCTATTTTCTTCAATGTTCAGCTGGGCGTCATAAACCACAAAAACGTGCATTTGTATCTGGCCATTCTCCTCCTCTTCCTTGTTAATCTGTATGAGTATGCCATCTGACCCTACCCTTCTTCCACTCCCGTGCAGTCCAGTCTGTTGTCATATGTGGACCTAAAATCCAGCCATAATCCATATTTGTCTGTTAGATAATCTTCGAGTCTTACATCGTGAAGGTGAAGTTTTTTACACACATGGTCGGCTGTGGGGCTTGTCTGTCTGCCTCCAGCAAACAGTTTTCTTATTTCATCAAAGTGTTGGTCAGGTAAAAGCCCAGCTGAATACAGCTGAAAAGGCTTGCCATCTACTGTGCAAGACAGCTGCTCAATTTTTGGGTTGTAAAACACCTCAGATTCTCTCTGAAAAGGAGCTGAGGGTTTAGTGAATAGCAAGAGAACCCCCTTTAGGGACCTTAAAGAATTGCTTATAGCTATTTCCCAGACAGCGTCTTGCTTGTTTTTAATCGCTAGACTGTGGTGTAAAACTCTTTCAAAGTAAACAACCGCCCTACTTTTATACTGGTTTAAGATTATTCTAGCCAGTTCAGGGTTAGTAACAACATCAAAATTAAGAGAGATGTTACTGACAGTGTACTTGGCTTGAGGGTCATCTGATAAAATAACAGACCCGCTGTCATTGAATGTCAGTTCGTAAGTAAGTTTGTCTCTTAGTGCGCCTTGGTAATATGGCTGATGGGTTTTTAACAGTTCAAAATCTAGAGGGATGCAAAATCTGTTCTTAAATGCTCGCGCTATTGCCTGGTCTCCCTTGTCTTCCTTTGCATCTGCAGCATTAAGCCTGTGCTTAAGACCGTTTGGGCTCTGGATCCCCTGAAAGATTTTGTCTTTCCTTTCTGTTCTGGGTAGCCACAGATCAGAATAGAGATTAAAAATGTCTGCGCTACTCAGTGAGAAGACTTCTCTACCTTCCAGTTTAATTACCATATTTTTAATGATGGCCCTGCCCAGGTTAGCAACGACAGTAGCATTAGGATCCGCCGACTCAATATCTATTTTGAATAATAGTTTGGCAGTGCCTGGCATTATAACATCGTCAGGCCCGAGGTCACTAAATCTTACTGCTAACATTTCATTGGGCTCAATTGTTGATGGATTATTTACAACGCGCACAGTCTGTCTTATGCCTTTTATGCCGTGGGGCTCCTTCGCTTTTCTGAATGGATCAAGGTCGCAGCCGTATGGGTTCATTTTTTATAAAACAAAAAATAATAAATATATAAATATGGCTGATGACGATTTTGACGCGATTGATCCTATTGAAGAAGAAGATGAAGAAAGAGAGCCGAGTCCTTCATTGCAAGAAGAACTTGAAGGAGCAGGTTCTTTACTCCCTAGACAGCGTCAAGAACTATTGCGACAACGAATTCAATCATTCTATAGAGGTATAGAACGAGAGCCACCAGAAATACTTGATCCTAACGATTTTGAAGAAGAAAATAATCATTTGTATATAAGGACTCGCGTAGGAGGTCGTGTAAGAGTTACTACAAAGGCAGACCCAACCAAGTTTTTAAGTAAGAGCACAATTATTAGAGACCTCCCTATTGCCGACCAAGAGCGGTTAAATATTTTAAATCTAAGGACTGATGCTGTTAGACTTTTACAGAACTTGGAGCAAGAGTTACCAACAGAATCCGAAATGCTAACCCTCTCTCTTGAAGAAGCAATACAACAAGCAGATGAACATATAGCTAATGTAACTAGAGCAATAGCAGAAATTGAGACGAGTTTTAAAGAGGAAACACAGTTAAAAACAATTGCCGGTTCTCAATTGCCTAGTCAAAGAGAAGGTGAGCTGAGTCCTGATGAAGAAGCAGCTTTAGAAACAATTGATGATCCTTCATTGCCTGAGCGCGAACACGAGGTTCTTAAAGCTAGAATCAGGGATCTTAAAGCTAGAAACAAGGATCTTGAAGCTGAACTGCGTGACCTCAGGTCTGTTAAGTCTGCTTTAACAACTATAGACGAAGAACAAAAAAACAATTTGGCAAAATTTAATGAGCTAGAGAGAGAGATAGAAGAAGAAAAAAATAAACTGGCCGATGCAGATGATAACAATTTAGGGTTAGAAGAAAAGGCTAGAATACAGGCGAAAATACAGGATTTAATGATACTAAGGGCAAACAGGTTAGAAGCGTTGTATATTAACAGAGAAAAAATAGCATACCAAACAAGCAGAATCAGAGAAACTATAAACAGAATACTTCAAAAAAATACTACGTTAGCAGAAAGAATAAGGATTCTGTTCAGAGAGCAGGGGATTACAATAGTTAGTATATTAACAGCCGTTGGGTTTGCTATCTCTACACTGGTTTATGCATTAACTGGCAGTGCGCCAACAGGGCCAGTAGCGCCTCCAACGCCTCAGCCCGGTAAAAGTTGGATTAGAAAACAACTGCACCATCTGGCAAACCTATTAAAGAAGTTAGCTGTCAAAGCGCTTGATGCTCTGCCTGGCATAATAGGCAGTGTTGTTAGCTGGGTTTTGTCTACCATAGGCAAAGTGGCTGGTTATATGGCCGACCATCTGTGGACGTTAGGAGTGCTGGCTGCCGGTTTAATTTTTAGTGAAATAAAGTATGGCTAATCCAGTAAAAGTTAAAAACACAACAAGGGCAGTCTTTTCGCTAGTGTGTCTGTCGGGGTGAGGTACATCAACAGGTGGTGGACTGCTTTCTGGCTGTGGGCTGCTTATAACTGGTGGCGGGTCGCTTTCAGGGCTAGATACTTTTTTTTAAAATGGCTGGCGCGGGCCTTGTGTTTAAGCCTTGATTGTGTCCTAAGTTTTGATCGTCTCCAGCTATGAGGATTTCATTATTATAATTCTGTATCATGCCAATCTGTAGTCTAAGGTCAGAAGGCAGCATGTATAATCCATGACCCACAACAAAGTCAACCTTTGACCTAGCATGTGAAAGAACGTTTTGGTACCTTTGTATGCTGAAAGGCAAATCAACAGCAGAGTTAATAGCATCTTCTAAATTGGCTAGAAATTGTTTTCTGGCGTCAAAGCCTGTAGATTGATCCACTATGCTAGACTTGGTCTGTGCTTGCGCTCCTAATAGACACCAAACGTACGTGCGTATGGAGTCATTAAGTCTTTGCACTCCTGACATTGTTAGGCCTTTACTTTCATCTAAGATAAATGTTGCCCAAGCATTGGGGTGTTTTTGTTCTATTGATCCCAATCTAACTTGGGAGTTTGGCTTAAAAGAGGTGTGGCCGGGCCAATAGTCAAAATTATATTCTCTACGCTGGCCCCACAAATACAATGTGCCCAACCCGTGATTGCGGTCTAACTTTTGTCTAAAGTTATTTGAAGGGTTAATGTTAAATTCGTTGCAGATTCTTTCATATGCATTATTGTCCATTGGGCTGTTGAGTGGATTAAACGCGTTGTCGTTGGGGAGGGGTACTTGTAGTTCAGTTAGTATGCGTCTATACTGGTAATAAACATGAAAGTTATATACTGACCTTACTAAGAGATTGGGGTGGTATAAATGGTTTGCATATGAAACACCGCAGCCAGTAGTTGAGCAGTAAATGGCAAAATTTAACTGATTCTGGTAAAAAGCCATAGGGTTGGATGACCATGCTGATGGCACTCTATCACTCTTTATTGGAGGATTTAAATATCTAGTTAGTGGGTTTACAAGTCTGACTAGAAAGCCATATGATTCATCCACTGCGATGGTTAGGTTACTAAAGTCCAAAGATTTGGGCTCATAAACCCCTCCTACGTCGTAAGTGGCACTTTCATTATATTTAAAAGGTTCCATTTTTAAATAGATTTTAAAAAAAAAAAGGATTTAAAAAGGATGTTCCTTTATATAGCCAAGCAAAGCACACGTGTGTTCTTAAAGTATCCAATTGACAATAGGCGCGGTAATAATAGGGTTGCTCTTAGAGAAATTGGTTTTAAAGTTAGGTGGATTAATATATCTGAAAAAGCTAAGAATAACTGGGTGAATGTTAAGGACGGGCAAGGTAATTTATTAAAGCAGTTAAAAATACCTGATGGTTACTACAACTTTTGTTCTTTAAAAGAAGTATTTAGCAATTTTGGCATTAAGTTAAAAATTAATGAGGCAAATCTTATAATTACTATACACTTTCCAGAAGAAAGACGGAGTACGTTTTTCCTAAAGGTCTTGCTAGAATCTTGGGCTTTTATGATAGTGATGAGACGTATAGTGTTAACACCCATAAGTACTTAGAAAGTGGCCTTTATGAGTATGCAGGTAGTAGACCATCCGATTTTCTAATTAACCCAAGGTTGTATGTTCATTTAAGTGAATTAAAAACAGGTACTAATTTGTATAGTGGTCAGCCATCTACGATTCTAAGAGTGTTGCCATCACTTGAAGCGGGGTTTTGCGATTATCAGTCATATACATTTGACAAAAACAGTCAATTTAAAAAATTAGTTGGTGAGGATATACATTCGGTGTGTGTAAAACTAACTAACCAAGATGGAAGGTCGGTTGTTTGTTCTGATTTGATGGTGGTGCTTGAGATAGAAGATTAATCAGAGAGAAAGTTTAAATGTGCGGTTCTAGAGCAGGAAAATTATTTTGCCCGGAAACCCACTTTCACGCGATTAGATTTGTTTAATTTTGTAGTTTTTTAGCTATTTTTTTTGGTTACGAGAATTTGATTATGTGAAAAGTGGGGGTTGCGGGCGAAATAAGATTGCTGATCGAGAACAGGGATATAAACTTTCTCTTCAGGGCTTTTCGCCAGGAACGTGGAGAGTACCCTGAGGTCCAGATATGGTTGTGAAGTTCTAGAGGTGTGGCGTCAACGTAAATTTTGACGTCAACGTAATATTACATATAATAACTTGACGTTAAAAAAAAAGAGAAAAAAAAAAGAAGAAAAAAAAAAAAAAAACGAAGCGAAAGAAAAAACCGGTGAGGCCCCTGAATCTGGCTTGGTACTGATTACCACCAAGTATGGAGATACAGCCCGTGCCCCAGCCGCTGTCTCCATTGAGACGACGTGGAGAGGCTGACTGCCAGGACAGTAGTAGAATTGTGTAGTAAAGCGCCTCAGGTTTCTCCGTCAAGACGATGTGGAGAGGCTGTCCACCAGGTCGGTAGTCCGACGTGATCTTCAGTGTGGGTGTATCCTGTGGGACTTCGAACTGTATTCGTGAGCGGCTCTGCTTGCCGTGTGAAGACTGTGACTTAAGGATTCTCCGTCAAGACGACGTGGAGAGGCTGACCACCAGGTCGGTAGTCCGACGTGGCCTTCTGTGTGGGAGTACCCCGTGGGACTTCGAACTCTATTCGTGAGCGGCTCTGCTTGCCGTGTGAAGACTGTGACTTGGGCTCGTTGCAGCCACCTGTATGGACTGTGTCTGTTGGGACACTACTGACGGTGCTAGTGAAAACTGTGTTAGAAAAGAAATATTCAGTGTGTCAGTTTTGAGAATGACGGTTGAAGCTCCCTGTGTTTGTTGAATGTCCCTACTGGTGGTGGCGTGTATTGATTTTATGCAGATTTATATTGATATGTGTTTATGTTTTGATGGTTCAGGCAGCATATAAAAGAAAGAAACTTAACTTACGTGTTGCCTGGCTGTCCATGTTCGCATGGTGTGGGTGTGTGTTGGGAAAAATCGTTCCACGCATCCAAACTTTTGAAAGTGAGGGTCAGACAGTCATTCACACAGCACCACATCATCCGTAACAGAAGGATCTGGAGACCACCACACCATCCGTAACAGAAGGATCTGGAGACAGGTCTCTGGGAGATGTTTCAAAAGCTGATAATGAATATCGTCCAGGCCAGGAGCAGAATTACTGCACGTTTGCAGAGCTGATTTCAGTTCATCAATTGAAAATGGTAGGTTGTACACTTTACAGCTGTCTGAAGTGAAGTTGTATGAAGATTTTTCTCCGAGTTATTTTTTTTAACCTTTACCGTGCTTCCTAGGTCTTCCACGACCCAGTGACTCAATAAAACACATATCTTATGAACGGATTGAGCTATGCTCACGAAATCTTAGAGTTCCTCGACGATCTTAACAGCCGTTGGTCACAGAAATTTCATGTATGGGCACAATCAATTATCAGCGTAATTAGTCACGCTTCCCCAGGACGTATACATTTTAATGGGTCACACATGACACACGCCATCGGGTGAGGAATAAGTTGCTGAACCGCACTTTATCAGGTGTGGGTCTTACAAGACCCACGCATGATCCGGACTGTGTAGTCAAAAACGTCATCTGGTAAAGGTTAAAAAGGCTGCAGATTTACTTGAGGATGATGAGTTCTGTTGAATGGTAAAGGCGAGCAGATTGTCAACAGTTGTTTGTCAGTTATCAGAAAATCCACAAGTTTCAGGGGGTGAATTGTTGCGCTGGCGTTCTTCCCTTTGATTTTCTTGATGGTGTTCCAGACGTTCTTCTTGGATGTTTTAGATGTCAGCCTGGAACAGAAGTTTCTTCAAGACTGACGTTTATAGAAGTTAAAAGTGTGTCTCGTTTTGGCTCGGAGTGTTTGATGGGCTCGAGCGTTGGGAGCTGAAGGTTTTTGGAATGTCCGATGCTGAGTTTGCTTGCGTTCTCTTGAGATTTGTTAGCTGTCAGAACTAAACCAATGTGTTTTGGGCAGTTGGAGATTATTGCAAGACATCGGAATACAGGTTTTTGCAGATTTAATCAAAGTGTGAGTTAAAGATTCTGCTGGATCCTGACTTTGAAGAATGTCAGTTTCCAGAAGCTCCTTTGTATATTTGCTGCTAAAAAAAAAATAAATAAAAAAATCCAGTTGGCCTTTTCACAATTAAGATGTTTGGAATAGAGGCGTTTTCAGTTTTTATTGATTTGAACAGAAGTGGAAAATGGTCACTTCCATGCAGATCGTCATGGACAGACCACTCATAGTCCAGGACCAGCGAGTGGTGACACACTGACAAATCTAAGCATGAAAGTGTACCTGTGGAAGAATGGAGGTAAGTTGGAGACCCATCATTCAGACAACACAAATCCAGCTCTAAAAAGACATCTTCAAGAACCAGACCTCTGGATGAAGATTTCACACTACCCCAAAGAGGATTGTGTCCGTTGGAATGACCCAACAGCAAAAAAGGCCGTGGAAGTTCTCTAATCAGGCTGACAGCTCTTGTCATTTGACCGAGATAGATAGTGGTAAATATAAAGAACACACTGTAACTGTTTTATGCAAACTTATTCTTGCGGCTTAAGCTTGAAGAGAAGTATCTTAATCAATAGGGTTGAACAGAAGAGACTTGTGAATGATGTGATGAACAGATGTGAGGCTCCTCCCGTTACTCCATCTGCAGCGGGTTGCTGGTTTTGAGAGAACGTTAAGGTCAGAAAGAGTAAAATTCTTCTGGTTCTAAATTTTAGTTTTTTTGCAAAGCTATCACAACAGGTTTCAGACAGTGACAAAGCAGCTGTAGCTCCTCAAAATTGGAAAAGAGACCTTGGATGTTCCAATGCAAAAATTTTGACTCCACTATGGCAAGGAAATGAAGACGGTCAACAACTCATTCCATTTCTGATTTCTCATTGTCGGATTGGAGAGGAGAAAACTTATTTTCAATTAACATGTCTGTTTGTTTGGGGCCGGGATTTTTTTTTTTTCCTCTGATCCTTTTTCCTTGTGGAGGATGAAGAGGCAGACGGAGGCCCATCAACCTCTCTCACTTCTATAATTTTCCCCTGGGTTTTTAGATAGGCTCCAGAAGCTTGGGAGAGGGGGGGGGGGGTCGATTTTCTGTTCCCATCCTTCCCAGGGGAGCGAGGCTGGGAGGATCTGGTGTGTTTCCCATCCTGATCAGCAGCAGATTTTTTTGTGTGCTGGAGGGACTGTGGGTAGGTTAATGCTTCCGCTGGGGGCACTGGTCTTATACGGAGGTACTGCTGCTTTTCGTACAGGTTTTCCTGATCCACATATTGATGTTTCTTGCGTACATTTAGAAAAATAAAATACTTCTGTCTGACAAGAGACAGATACTGTCTGGACCTTTGTAACAGCGGTAGAGTATGATAAAACTGGTTGAGACTGACTGCCGAACACCAGTTTCTTGGCCTCATAGAACAGAATTCTTCTGTCTTGACGTGCTGGTGACATGCTGACCCCTACTGCAACAGTTTGTTTGTCACTGGATTGTTCCATTTTGATACGGACTAAACGAGTGAGATACGCTTCTTCTCCAGCTGTCAGAGGTGCACACAAATCTTCTAGTGGTCCAACTAATTTTCTTTTCTCAGTTTGTGATGAGCGGTGCTTCACTGTTTTCTGTGGCTTTGTTTGTCCCCGAATCTTTGTATGAGGGCTAGTTACAGGTGTGCTCAGCACTGACTGTGTTTGCATTCCTGATGCGGAGTCAGTTGATATGTTATCGATCTCTGTTTGGACTTGTAAACTGTTCATATTGTTGGCATCATTCTGACAGAAGTCTGGCCTTCGGGTATTGAGAAAGTCCAACAACCGCCTTTTGACAGTCTTCTGTTGAGGTGTTGACGATGCTGAAGGCTGGAATATTGCTCCTCTGTCACTGCTGTCAGCTTCTGTTCTGCCAGTGTTATTGCCGCTGAGAGTTGTTTCTTCACAGGCACGATTGAGGGTATTGTCAAGAACTTCACTTATGTCGGCCACACTGCCGTCATGTACTGTCTCAGTTGCAGTGACGTTGTTGACATTGACGTCATCACTATTACCAGGAGTGCCTGTATGACAAGCTTGCTGACTGATTCGATCAACGCTGTCATCACAAACATTCTGATCTATATATGTGTTTGTAGTGGTCATTGTTCTGTCTCTTGCTATGTCGTCTGCAACACTGGTGCCACAAATATCCCCATCTGAATAAGTAACAGCACTGTCAGAAATATCACCTACCTACTTGTGTCAAGCGACTCTTACTGCTGACTGTTCTGTTTTGATTTGGAGTCCAGAGTCCTTTTTTCAACAGGTCTACGTGGTTTAAAATGTTCATGAAACGTGTGACACACAGTGCAATCAGCTTCTTCAATCGTTGGGTCAAGCCCAGTCCACAGGCTATGTGTACTGGCTTTCTGTTCTTTTATTGATTGGAGAACAATAGCACTTTTCCCCAGTTTTATATAACCATAACAATTTGTACACATTGTTCTAGAGTACAGTTTGCCCTCTGTTTCTTCAGAAATGATGTCCATATGACTGTTCCTGTTCTGATGCATATTTCTTGCAATAAATTGTTTTCCTTTAACGGGTCGGTTTTGACATAGTCTGCATAAAGAGTTCA
>CM065717.1:62253158-62290658 GCA_033310375.1 Conus canariensis
AGACAGACAGAGACAGAGAGACGGACAGACAGACAGACAGACACAGACAGACAGACGAGAGAGAGAGAGAGAGAGAGAGAGAGAGAGAGAGAGAGAGAGAGAGAGAGAGAGAGAGAGAGAGAGAGAGAGAGAGCACGAAACCTGTTGTCCGCTTCGTAGGGAGCACAGAACGTGTTCATCGGACCAAAGATAGTACGCCCTAGGATCGGACACACAAAGTGAAGTAGACACGGGAGCGGCTTACTGAGATGGCAACCAAAACGGTTTTCACCACTTTAACTACCCTACGTATAGCCTTCCAGCGGCTTGTTGCCGATATATGACTTAAACATGTGGCTACTAAAAATAAAAGGAAAAGATGCTCCCAGGATTCACCGAAAGGGGGAGAGAATGATGAATCCATCGGTGCTCAACCAATCATGACTGCAAATCCCAAACGGACTATGAACATGGACCAAATGGAATATCCATGTGTCTGTGGAAAGCGTTTCGCTACCACCCGTGGCATGAAGATCCACAGAACAAAGATGGGATGTGTGAAGACTCATCTGAATGAGCAGCAGCGCACTGCATCAGCAGATAAGACGTCGGAAGACCAAGGCCAGGATTTAAACCACAGTGCCAAGGACATCCACGCTGTTGGTTCGGATGAGGAATTTGCACAGGCCCTCGATGCCAGGCGCCTGAAACTCAACCTGCCACGAGCAAACGAAACTGAAGATTGGGAGAAACTGGATGCAAAAATCGTCCAAAGACTCGATGCACTGATAGGGAAAAGCACCCTGGAACACAAACTAGCCACATATGGGGACATTGTGTATGCCACATGTAGAGACGCCTATGGAGCAAAACTACCCAAAGAGAAAACACCTCCAAAGAAATCCAGACGCCAAGAAAAGATGGACAAGATCAGGGTCCAAAAGAAAAACCTCAAGATGCAAATGAAGACCGCACTGCCAGCTGAAAAACAAGGCTTGGAAAAACTGTGGAAAGACCTGAAAGAAAAACACAGTGCCCTCAGCAAAGCGGAATCTGCGAGGAAGAGGAAGAGCAAAAAGAAGAAGACACAAGAGCGCTTCTTCAGAGACCCCTTCCAGTTTGCCAGAACACTGTTTGAGCAGCCAAAATCTGGGACCCTAAGTGTGGACAAAGGAGTTCTTGAGCAGCATCTGAGGAAAACATACTCTGACCCACAGAGCAAAGCACCACTCGACATTCAAGGTCTGGTGTGGCCAACCAACCCTGAGGAACAGTTCAATGGCAAGCCTCCAACGTTGGCGGAAATCAAGAAGGTGGTCGACAAAGCCAGAGCCAAATCATCACCAGGGCCAAACGGAATACCTTACCAGCTTTACAAGAAATGTCCCAAGGTGCTGGAGTGGCTCCACAGGCTGCTGCGATCGGCTTGGAGAAACCAGAAGATCAGCGGCCAGTGGATGACGGCAGATGGTGTGTACATCCCCAAAGAGCAAAACTCAAGTGACATTAGCCAGTTCAGGCCAATATCACTACTGAACGTCGAAGGGAAAATCTTCTTCTCTGTCATGGCAGCAAGGCTGACCAAGTACCTGATGGAAAACAAGTACTTGGATGTGTCAGTCCAGAAAGGTGGCATCCCAGGCGTGGCGGGCTGTGTAGAACACGCCACAATGATCTGGGACGCAATCCAAAAAGCAAAAACAGAAAAGAGAGACCTGGACGTAGTGTGGCTTGATCTGGCAAACGCATATGGATCTGTGCCCCATGAGATGATACAGTTGGCTCTTGAGATGTACCATGTGCCAAAGAACATCCGCGACATGCTCAAGAAGTACTTCAATGGCTTCTCAATGCGGTTCTCTACCAAGGAGTACACAACAGACTGGATCAACTTGGAAGTGGGTATTGCAATGGGCTGTGCAATTTCCCCAATACTGTTCGTGCTGGCAATGGAACTCATCTTGAAAGCAGCAACAAACAACGCGAGACAAACAGACCTTGGCGATGGATACAAGATGCCTCCTCTCAAGGCCTTCATGGATGACACTACAGTGATTTCATCCAGAGAAGACGAGACACGTCATGTGCTGGAGAGGCTGGACGACATAGTTGCCTCATCCAGAATGAAGTTCAAGCCAAAGAAATCACGGAGTCTCTCACTGAGGAAAGGAAAAGTGGCCGGATCTGTGGTCTTCAGTGTTGCCAACCAGGCCATTCCAACAGTCACAGAAGAACCAGTCAAGAGCCTTGGAAGATGGTATGATGATACGCTGAAAGACACACAAAGAACAAAAGAAACCAAGCAGATGGCGGAGGAAGGCTTGGAGACCATTGACCAGTGTGGGCTCCCTGGCAAATACAAGGTCTGGTGTCTGCAGTTCATGCTGATACCAAAGCTGCTATGGCCTCTGATGATATACGACATCTGCACCAGCATAGTGGAGGCAATGGAAGCCAAAATCAACAAGTTCACAAGGAAATGGCTTGGTGTCCCACCCTGTCTGACTGACATAGCGCTGTACTGTCGCCAAGCAAAGCTGAAACTACCCCTGAAATCCATCCTGGAGGAATACAAAGCAGGGAAGATCAGACTTCAAAGCATGCTGGAGGACTCAGGAGACAAGGTGATAGAAGCAATTAAGCCCCAGCTGAAGACAGGCAGAAAATGGAAAGTTCAAGAGGCGATGGATTCTGCAAAAGAAAGTCTCAAGATCAGAGAAATAACAGGACACACACAGACCAACAGACAGGGACTGGGGGTGACCAAAACTGAATGGTGGTCAAAGGCCAAAGGAAAAGCCAAAAGAGACATGATGATTCAGGAGATGAGAAAAGAAGAAGACCAAAAAAAGACTCCAAAAAGCAGTCCAGCAGAGCCAGCAAGGGCAATGGACAACGTGGGAGAATGCACTCCAAAGAAGTCTCACTTGGAATGACATTTGGCACATGGCCCCTCTCAGGATCAGCTTCATTCTCAGATCTGCATATGACCTTCTGCCCTCAAATGCAAACCTGGTGAAGTGGGGGAAAACAGACGATCCTGCATGCCCCCTCTGCCATGAAAAACAAACAGTGGAGCATGTCCTAAGCTCATGTAAAGTAGCCCTGGCTCAAGGAAGGTACACATGGAGGCACAACCAAGTGCTCAAAGAAATTGTACAAGTAGTCTGGGCTAGTACCAACACCACAAAAGGGAAAATCAGGACTCCAAAAGCACCCGCAACATTCTTCACGGCAGGAGGCAGCAAATCATGGCCAAGAACAACAGTGCCACTCGAAACATGCAGGCAGAGTCTGCTGGACGGGGCAGATGACTGGGAGTGCACTGCAGACCTCCCAGAATGGAAGAGTCACCCAGAGATCATCAGCAAGAGTGGCATGAGACCAGACATAGTAGTCCACTCTAAGTCAACCAAGCAGCTGATCATGATCGAGCTCACGGTGCCATATGAGAACAGAATGGAGGCAGCTCAAATCTACAAGACTGAAAAGTATGCTGATCTGGCAAACAGCCTGAGGAGAGAAGGCTATCAGGTCAAAGTCCTCACTGCAGAAATTGGAGCTAGGGGGTTTGTAGGAACGTCTGCATACAGCCTCATGAAACAGCTCTCAGTTGCAGGGAAGGAAAAAACCAGAGCCCTGAAAGCAATGGCAGAAGCGGCAGAGAGGTGTTCAAGCTGGATCTGGTCAAGGAGGAACAAAAGTGAACTTCATAAGGCTTAATTTCCCTACAAATATCAGGTGTCCCTGTGGCTCAGTGGTTAAAGCGCGAGTCATTAAGTGGAAAATGAGCATGTCCAGAGGGTCATGGGTTCGAATCCCAGCCATGGCTCGTCCCAAGATGGGAAAAAAAGGGGCAGCAGAGGGACATCCGGAGTCATGAACCGGGTGTGGCCCAACCCCCCTAGAGTGTCAGGAGATAAGGGCCGAAACACTTGCTTGAAGGGGGCTTCTCTTCTGAGGACTCTCTGCTGCCACGCTCTCCACGAGTTTCTTTCTACTTTGATAACTTAATACTTGAAACTAAAAGCTTTCCTGTGAACAATTGTTAGAGCGGTCAAAACATCCAAAAGACCAAAATTTAAGTTTTAATATTGTCAACAAACCCCAAAATGCTTGAATTTTACTAATCTCAAAGAAGCGACAGTTTTCCAGATGTTCTCACTGACGGCGATGGCATTCTGAAGATTTGGACGAAAGTGATATCCTGTCTACTTCTTTACAGACCTGTGACTATATGGAAACGGCAACAAGCAAAGATGATGAGAGGGGCTATCCGCGTTTAAGCTCCGAATAGTTAACCGCGTTTAAGCCCTAAACGCGAATAAGCTAATCGGGTTTGACGTGCATACCAGTCCTGAACTATATAAAACACACTGAAAATCGCACTTCTTCACACATTCAACAAAGAGAACACCACACTTTGCAATGGCGGATAGCGTTTCCCCTTCTTATTTTGACTCTGGCGCTCGCATGTACGCGCACTTGCAGGGATTGGTCAGGAGCGGGGCGCTTTATTTAGCTGACGGCCTTGTGGAAAAGCAAAGTCCAGCCGTTTCTAAGAGAAGAGGCAGTGGAGGGATCTCGACATGCCATTCCATTCTGTTTCCGACATTCCCAAATTTGAAAATTGGTATCAGCTGTTTAAAATATTGATGAATGAATGAATAAATCTTTTCACGAAAACCTGTTTATATTTGTAGTATCAGACAGGGAGGGAAGAAAAGGTAAATACTGCTTCAATGTAAAACAAATTTTCACAAAAGAATTTAAACTGAACTAGTTTACTAGGATCATTGTCTGGTTTACATAGACTATCCGTGACTATCCCTGATGTTATTGCATCCGTTGTTTTTTATTTAATGTCGCCGTGACACACCTTTCATGGAGTAATACTGAGCTCAGAAACCGATTAAGAGACATCACACTTAACGTTGCATAAATCTTTTGTAAATTTAGTTTCAAAGTGAGGTGAAAATTGAAACAAATTTTAAAAGGAATTTAAACATCCGGCAGTAAACAGGGTCAAACAAATTACAAGGCATTAGTGTTTTGTCTTGTTCTTTTGTTTGTCCCTGTTAACTGGGAGATTTACTTTAAATTCTTTTAAGTTTTGTGTAAATTTAGTTTTTCACAAACTGACAATACTGATCCTTCTATATCACTATTTTCTTTTCTTAGGTTTAAAGAAAACGATATGGTTGCGTCTGTTTGTATCTTTTTGACGGTTGCGTCTGTTTGTATCTTTTTGACGGTTGCGTCTGTTTGTAACTTTTTGACGAAGTGAGTGGTTGGGAATTGGAACGAATCTTTCCATTTCTTTTCGGTGTTTGTCGCCTTAATCGTTTTCTTCATTTCCACTAATTATTACCACAAAGTTGTGTTCATCTTTGTCAAGTCAGCAGAAAAATAACGGATTTGGAGGCGTCTGGTCGGATGCTAAAGCTTGGGTGGAAATCTTTGTATAATTCATGGGTCTTGTATTCAGCAGAAGTCCTCATTTTCGATTAGAATTTCTGAATCATAATTAGAAAATTCTACGTAGCCTAAATGGATAAGGATTATATTGAACTACCCCCTCCCCCTCCCCTCCCCCCTCCCATCCCCGTAGCCCTCCCCAGAAGTTCTCTCACCTCTACCCTGCCTCCCCCTCCTCCCCGTTTCCTCTCCACCCACCCACCCCCACCTTCCCCTCTCCTTCCACTAAACCTCGTACCCCCTTTCCCTGTTTCATCCTTCCTCATCCTCCCACCCCGTACCCCGTGATCCTCCTCCCCGTCCCCGTCCCCACGTCATCCCTCTTTCCCTCATCCCCTTTTTGCACCCCACCCCGCCTCCTTCCCTAGACCCCTTTCGCCTCCTTCCCTAGACCCCTTTCGCCTCCTTCCCTAGACCCCTTTCGCCTCCTTCCCTAGACCCCTTTCGCCTCCTTCCCTAGACCCCTTTCGAATGCCCAGAAAAAGAAAGTGCATGAACGCGGGCCCGCCTCCTTCCCTAGACCCCTTTCGAATGCCCAGAAAAAGAAAGTGCATGAACGCGGGCCCGCCTCCTTCCCTAGACCCCTTTCGAATGTCCAGAAAAAGAAAAAGAAAGTGCATGAACGCGGGCCCGCCTCCTTCCCTAGACCCCTTTCGAATGCCCAGAAAAAGAAAAAGAAAGTGCATGAACGCGGGCCCGCCTCCTTCCCTAGACCCCTTTCGAATGCCCAGAAAAAGAAAAAGAAAGTGCATGAACGCGGGCCCGCCTCCTTCCCTAGACCCCTTTCGAATGCCCAGAAAAAGAAAAAGAAAGTGCATGAACGCGGGCCCGCCTCCTTCCCTAGACGCCTTTCGAATGCCCAGAAAAAGAAAAAGAAAGTGCATGAACGCGGGCCCGCCTCCTTCCCTAGACCCCTTTCGAATGTCCAGAAAAAGAAAGTGCATGAACGCGGGCCCGCCTCCTTCCCTAGACCCCTTTCGAATGTCCAGAAAAAGAAAAAGAAAGTGCATGAACGCGGGCCCGCCTCCTTCCCTAGACCCCTTTCGAATGCCCAGAAAAAGAAAAAGAAAGTGCATGAACGCGGGCCCGCCTCCTTCCCTAGACCCCTTTCGAATGCCCAGAAAAAGAAAAAGAAAGTGCATGAACGCGGGCCCGCCTCCTTCCCTAGACCCCTTTCGAATGCCCAGAAAAAGAAAAAGAAAGTGCATGAACGCGGGCCCGCCTCCTTCCCTAGACCCCTTTCGAATGTCCAGAAAAAGAAAAAGAAAGTGCATGAACGCGGGCCCGCCTCCTTCCCTAGACCCCTTTCGAATGTCCAGAAAAAGAAAAAGAAAGTGCATGAACGCGGGCCCGCCTCCTTCCCTAGACCCCTTTCGAATGCCCAGAAAAAGAAAAAGAAAGTGCATGAACGCGGGATTAGACCAGTGACATTTAGATCTCCCGCTAGACCCCTTTCGAATGCCCAGAAAAAGAAAAAGAAAGTGCATGAACGCGGGATTAGACCAGTGACATTTAGATCTCCCGCTAGACCCCTTTCGAATGCCCAGAAAAAGAAAAAGAAAGTGCATGAACGCGGGATTAGACCAGTGACATTTAGATCTCCCGCTGAGGAAAACAGAGTTTTTCGTTGACGTGACGTCATCAGCAGGGTGTGTTTGTCGTTGCATTGCTTTGCCATATGGTCGCATTATGCACAGAAGCGATTTTCTCTTGATTTACCCAGTAGGCAAATGAGTCACAAAATTAGATTTGACAAAGATCGGATGAAATGTGGATTTGTATACGGAACAACAAAGACTGCAGACAGACAGATACACATGAAAAACTGAAAGTCAGACAGAGCGCGCTTTTTATGTTAGATAAAGAATAAGTAATTTCTTAACGCGCTCGCGGTGCAAATGAATTTTAACAGTCACATAAATACAAGGCTAGAAATCTGTGTTCGAAAGAAATCACAAGCGCTTGCAATTTTTCTGTCCCTTGTTCATAATGTCTTGTGGTCTCTTAAAGATACCAAAAGTGAGCTTACAGTTACAGTATCTCTTGTTTATAAGGTGTTGTGGTCTGTTAAAGGTACCGACAGTGAGCTTATAATCATGCTCTCCCTTGCTCATAATGTCTTGTTGTTTGTTAAAGATACGGAAAGCGATGCCTATGTATGACATAGATCCGTCCGATACAACAAGCGTTTTTCTTTCCAACGCAGACCTATCTGCCAACAACATGGTGGGTACTGTGGTGGGAGGAGCTGCGACGAGTCTTGGTGGTGCTGGTCTTTGCCCTTGCAGTCTGCCTAAAAGCCCGCCACCGCTGCTCCTCTCTCTGTCAAAATCGGACCCGTAAAAAACGCCTGCATAGATGAAAAACAAGTCCTTAGTAAGCAGATTGCAGAGATCGAACAGTTCAGAATCGTTGGTGTTCCACACAACGACTCCACTGTCTTTACCTCTTACGCTAACCTACACTTTGGGGAAAGCAACGTAAAGTTTGAAAGAACCAATGACTTGACTTCGAATGGTGTTTGTGACACCACTAACAGTGGTGACCCTGACTGCACCATTTCATGAACACCTGTCTACAGTGTTTTCCCTACACTTTCAAGGGAAAGTGTCATGTAACTTTACTCAGTGCTACGACAATTTTACCTAGTGACCTTTCAATACTCATGCACAAACACACACACGCAGCAACTCACCCTGCAGGAACGGGAAAGGCGCGTGGTTGTTGTCAGCCTGAGACCTCGTCCGGGAAGGCTCAAACTTCTAGCCACGTCGGAGGGTCAGCAGGTGGGAAGACCGGGAAAGGCGCTAAAGGTAGCGGCCACGTCCGGTTGGTCAGTGAATGGCGAAAATACCCGGCACTGAAGCTAGCTGCCAGCCCGCGCTCTGGGTAGCTGTGGTAGCGGGAGGCCTCTCGTCTCTGGTTCAAGAACAGGCACGTAGAGGCCAGGCGTCCGCAAAGGTGTATTGAGGAGGCCAGTAGACTCAGTATGGTTTGCTGTCATCCGTATTGGGAGCGAGCTACTTGTGGTGTCGTTCCGTCGGGGGTCGTAAGTCGTCTGCGGCTTCTGTCTTGCCCTGTCGTCCGCTGGCGAGGCGCACTTCCGGTTCCGACTGTGAACCGAGTGCTTAAAAACACCGCATCCGTGCGTCACTACATGTCTGATGCTAATATGCTGGAAAAGCCTAATCATAGAACGTTGTTACTGCTGAGCGTGGACCGTCTGGAGATGATAGAAGAGGAACCAGAAGTGAATAACAACAAAGGGAAGTTGACCAGATGATTACACAGCTTATGAAATAATCACAAAAAACAGGGTGGAAAAGGTAATCTAAGGGAAAACAGTGTCCAAACATTTCGGGTCTTAAACCCTTTGTCAATGGTACAGAACTCTGAGAAATCAAAAGTTAGAAAGTGGGAAAAGTGAACACAAATCATGGTAGGAGCAAACTCAAGAAAGTGGCTGCAGGGCCGAGTAGAAATCAGATGTGTTAAGAGAAAGGAAAGTGAGGTTGAAGAGAGAGAGAGAGAGAGAGAGAGACAGAGAGACAGAGAGAGAGAAGGGGGAGGGGAGGGTAGCAGGGGAGAGAGAGAGAGAGAGAGAGAGAGAGAGAAGGGGGAGGGGGTAGCAGGGGAGAGAGAGACAAAGAGAGAGAGAGAGGAGGAGGAGGAGGAGGAAAGTAATGATTTTTTTTAATGTTAAGTTCTGTTGGTGTGGTGGTGCCAAGTCGTTTGATCAGCCAGGATTCCATAAATTTTGGATAAGTCATGCTGGCTTTATTCTGCCAGACAGCAGCAACTTTGGCGCGAGAGTATGTGTGCATGGGGCTGTTAAAATGGATCTGAGATGTTCAGTGAAACGGTCATTGAGTGAGCGATTGGTTTCTCCAATATACAGTTTGTTGAAAAGTGTGCAGGTCAGACTGGCAAGTGAAAGAAGATCTTATTGTGAATTTTCCAAGTGGGCCTGTGAGGGCGGTGGCAGATTTGAGGAAGGGGCACGTTTTGCAGTTCTTCTTGTGACGGGGTTGATTTCCGGGAGAAGGAAGAGAGCCACTGGAGGGACGCTGGACTGATGCTCTCTGTGACGGACCGTTTTTTGTCCGATAACAGTTTTTACAATGATTCCGCTAGAAAACCGGTTGGTTAAGCTGGTTAACTGGTGTTCATCTATACACCGTATAAGTCGGGTGAGCGCGGGTAGCCAACCAGTCTCTGAAGAAATTCCGGCTAGTTCAACTACCCAGTCCAGCCGACGAGGGACTCAGTTTATTTGTTGTGACAGCCAGGTATGTTGAGTTAGCAAATTGAGAGTCGAAATCGAAATCGTTTCTCCCCACGGTTAGGCGGTTGTAACTTCTTCAGCGCCAGTGAAGGTTTTTGTGTTTTAAAAAGAAAAGAGAGAAAACATTCATGGCTTTGCTATGCTTTTAATTTGCTACGGTATAGGAGTAAATTATCGTTTAACCTCCGTCGGATAGAAAGAAAGAGGAAGCATACTGTTATGCTTTATTATTGTTTCAAAAAGGGAAAAATACAAAGTTTTTGTTTATTCTTTGCTAAAGGGTTACGATAGTGAGCTCCGGAGGTGAGCAATGGAAACTGTCGTGTGTTCATGGTGTCCTTGAATTACTCTGATTTATATTGTGGGATGCAAAAAGGGAAATCCTTCTAGATTCCGATGTGGGGAGCTAGATGGAAACCTTTCTCATATGTATGTATTGCTGATGGATACCAGTGATGAATAACCTTTCTCATATGTATGTATTGCTGATGGATAGGAACGAATAGAAATCATGTTCAGAGTTATTGAAAGCCAGCTTATGCTATGTTATGGTATGTGATGTATAGTGAACATCTACCTGGAGTTGAACAAGAATGCGCAAAGATTGTGTCATGAATGTGAGATGGATATTGATAATGAGGAATAGTTGCTTTTGATAAAAATGAAAAAAAAAAGTGAATGAAAATGTTTTCTCTTGAGAGGTAGTGATTTTGTAAAATGTTAAAACATTGTTATGATCTTGTGAAATGACCAAAATCTTTTGTCATGAACTAGATGAGAGAAGGTAATGATACATTATTATGCTTTCACTCATTGTGAAGGTCTATATGGTAGTCTTTCCTCGCTAACGTGAAGGTTATGATTTTTGAAGAAACATGACGTCTCATCGTGTTGAACTTTTGAGAAAGTAATTTTGAAAGAAGTAAAGTGTCTTTTTTTATGTTAAAACCTTGTCGATTTTGACTGTAGATAAAGTGCTTCGTTTACGGTAAAAACATGAGGTACTATTAACTGTGAATGTGATTAAAAGACTATGGAGAGTAGGCTGGATAGTCAAAGAAGTTTTCTCAGTTCCCCAGGTTGTGTGTCCGTGGTGTATTTGGGAACTGGTTGTCCCTACCTCGGGTCCGGGGCCTGTTGTGTGTCCCCATTCTCCACCGTGCCGGGTGTGTGAGAGGCTGGTGCATGCCAGTATCGACCCGACAAGCCAGCTGTGCCAGCGCCTCTCCTGCGAGAGAGAAGTCGTCGCCTTGGGTTCGAGTCCCTAAGTCCTGTTTGCCAGCTGTGCCCTGCGCTGGTCCTGCCGAGACAGAACCACCGCCTGTGTTGACAACGACCTGCAGAGTCAGCGTCGTTTGTGTGTATTGTGAGATCCTTGTTGCTGTGTAGTAACAGAGCCACAGCTCTTGGAAGTGGAGGCCGGTGCCTCAAAAGTAGCAGAGTGCTACTTCAGTGTGTTCCTGTTAATTCATAGGTTTTTTTTGTAGGAAGTGGTTACTTCCTTGTGGACAGAGACGTCACTGCATCGTTCCGTCGTCACTCACTACCCCTATTGACAGTCGCAGTGTCGTTGCGTCGATTTTGTTCGTCACCTGTGTCAACCCCTACTTACAGACTGTGCTCCTTGTAGACAGTGCCTGTGACAGACTGTTGGCGTGCGGGCCACATATACAACTATATCTATATATTAATTAATATTGTACACCCATAGTTGGGGTGTGCGCCATGTGTTATTTGTGTTTATTGATGATGATGTTTTGTATGAGTTTGATGCCCAGGCAGCATAGACAAAACTAAGAAAAGAATTGCAGTTGTGTTCCCTGGCTCTCTGTGTGCGGTTGAATGGGCGTGTGTGGTAGGAAAGCACGAGCACGCATCCATATTTCTGGGAGAGTCAGACACACAGCCACACACGCACCAAGCACTCCATCCGTAACACTTTCACTAGAAGGTCTTGGAGGTTTGTATCTCTACGAAATGCAGTCAACTGTGATTTGGAAAATGTAGTTTTGAGTACTGGATAATTTTGCAAAACATGGAAGTTTCTGAGGAGAATATTGCGAACAGCTAGGTTGTATGGGTGGTAAGTGAGTACTGCAACTGTTCTGTCATCATGGCCTTTACAAGGTCTAGAACTGAGGGCTGCTGAGCGTGTGACTTCGCGTGCACGTTCCAGTGCTTCATAAACAATGTTCTCTGGCTATTGACGGGAAGTGAAAAAGGAACACATTTTCACTGCTTTATTTTTTTTAAGTCAGTAGCATCACTACGCATCAGTTTTAGTCTCAAAAACTGTGAATATGGTACATTGTTTTGGCAGTGGCAAAATGGCTAGAAGAGTAAAGTAGATAGGAGTGGGAGTCAGTAGATTTATAAAACACACCGGTCTTAAGGTTGTTCTTGTCAGGCTGAAGAGAGATAATGATGTCCAAAAAAAGTGAAAGAAGAAGGAGAGAAATTGTACGTGTACTGGAGTGATGAGTGAAAATGAGACAGATGGTGGAGCTGGCGTAGGCTGTCTCTAGAGCAAGTGGCAATACCAAGCAGTCGATCAATGAAACGTTTGAAAAGAGATGGGACTGGACCCAAATACTGTTTGAAGGCCTGTTCTTCAATATATCCAACAAACAGACAGGCAGAACTGGGTCCCATTTTTGTTCCCATGGCAACTCCTTTTGTTTGTCTGAAAGTCTCCCCGATTAAGAAGGAATTGAGTATGAGAACATGTTCAGTGCGGCGAAGAATGGTGGAGATGTGAATATTGTAGTTGCTGGTGAACAAAAAGTGTTTCACAGCAATCAAACCAGAAGTGGTTACTTACAGCAGTGTCATCACCGACAGCCCACAGTGCGCGGATCACGGAGCTGCTGAAGTAAACTTCAGTGACGACGTCCGCTCCTTTTCAATCGTGCAGCAAGCTTCAGACAGTGTTTTTGGTCCAGCCTTCAGTCACAGTACCAATACCGAATACAAAACATGCAGTGATAGCGCAACGGTCCTCAGCACGGCCTTCAAAGAGAATATTCACACAATGAGCTCGGAGAATCAGAACGTCTTTTTTATTTACAAAAGTGCATCAGTGTGCTGACAAATGCGAGTGCGCGCACGCATTGACCTAAAATGGCAGGTTTTGTCTTGTTTCAATATTTTAGTTCATCACATTCTTATGTAGATAATCATATTTTGTGACTGACTAGCGACAACAAATTAATTTGCTTTACCTTTTCAGAAAGCCTTTACTGGTCATGCTCATTATGAAGCCATTTTATGCTCTGCATATAATATAAAAACTAGTTTAGACTCAGTTTTATGACCATCCAGGACTTGATAGCAAAATAATGGTTGAGGGGGAAAAGGGTTCTACAAGCACGCATGCACACGAGAATGTGTGTTTGCGCGCGTACATTTATGCAGTTAATTATCAGAAAATGCTTTGTTAGTGTGACCTTCTGATGCCAGACGGATGTACAAATCCGAACTGTGAGCAGTTCCCCACCGGGGTCTGCCCTGGGGGACCTGGGTGGGGTGTCTTATTTTTAGTTCTCAGGGTCACCCTCTTGTGCCCCTTGAGGGTGGGACTTTGTTTTAAGTGGGCTTTCTTTTTCTCTGTTTTTTGTGTTTTTTCTGCCTACCCATGGTTCTTTCACCTGCATTTCTCTTTCAACATTCTCCTTATTAATCTGCAGTTTTCTGTTTTGTCTATCTTCTGCCTTTACGGATCTTTATCCTATTCTTTTCCTTTTTTCACAAGTCTTCTGTAGCACTTTCTATTTTCTCTGTGGCCTCTTGGTCCACCGTGTTGACCGTGCGGTGCGGACCCGTGTCGGGGAGAATGGTGTCCTGGTGGTTGAGAGGGACTCGGAGTAGGATCCGCGCCACTTTGGCCCAGACTTCCCCTAGACGGGGGGGGGGGGGGGGGGGGCAGCATGGGGCCCAATGCTGTCAACCGGTCGCCTTCACAGTGTGGGCATGGCATGGGTCAAACCGTGTGCCACGTTGCTTGTCCTGGAAGCCAGGTGAGTGGCCTCCTGTCCGTTCCCGGCAGTTGGTCATGAGCCTGGTGGATGGGGTGGAGCGCGTGCCACGCGGTGTATACCTGCACTATAACCCTGGTGTTTCCCTTTGCTGGAGGACCGCTTAGGGGCATCGCCCTTGTGGGCACTCGATGGCGGGTGGGGAGTAGGGGAGGTGAAGTTTTTTTCTTTCATTATGACATCTAAACAACTACCCCCTAACAAAAAGAGAAGAAACGATGATGGACATGGCACGCTTATGGACGAGACTATGAGTAGAGATTCAGATTCAGATAACGAGATAAGAGAAGTGGCAAAGAGAAAGGGTATCCAAAACACATGGCCAAGCTTCCTTTTAGTGGAAGCAAAAGATCCGAAAGAATCCATTGCTCGGATTTCTCCGTTCGCTGTTTGCAAGTGGTTCGAGGGAGTTTCGTCCACAGGATTTAAAATGATTAAAAGACTCCGATCTGGTAGTTACCTTGTTAACTGTGCTACGGAAGCGGCGTCTCGGTTGCTGCTGAAAAGGGATGGTTCTCAACTCATGCAGATCACAGTTAAGGTTTCCATTCACCCCTTTCTCAACTACTCGAAAGGGGTAATCAGATGTGTTGACTTGGCTGGAGTTGCTGAATCAGAAATTCGGACTGAGATGGAAAGTCAGGGTGTTCTGCAGGTCCATAGAGTTAAAATCTCTAAAGGAAGTGACTTAATCGAAACCAACACGCTATTCTTGACTTTTGCTATGCCATCTCCCCCAGAGTTTGTCAAAGTGGGTTATGTTCGAGTGAAAGTTACGCCTTTTGTACCATCTCCTTTGCGGTGTTTCAAGTGCCAACGCTTTGGGCATTCCAGCCGAGCTTGTCGGGGTCAGGAGATCTGTCGTGACTGTGGACAGAAGAAGCATGATGAATCTTGTATAAATGCTGTATACTGTGTCAATTGTAAGGGTGATCATCCAGCAAATTCAAAAAGTTGTCCAGTGTGGAAAAAGGAATGCGAGATTCAGAAAGTAAAGATTGAGAGGAAATGTTCCTTTCTTGAGGCTAGAAGGTTAGTGGAGGCCAGGACTCCTTTGGCTGCGACCCCCACCGGGGTCTGCCCTGGGGGACCTGGGTGGGGTGTCTTATTTTTAGTTCTCAGGGTCACCCTCTTGTGCCCCTTGAGGGTGGGACTTTGTTTTAAGTGGGCTTTCTTTTTCTCTGTTTTTTGTGTTTTTTCTGCCTACCCATGGTTCTTTCACCTGCATTTCTCTTTCAGCATTCTCCTTATTAATCTGCAGTTTTCTGTTTTGTCTATCTTCTGCCTTTACGGATCTTTACCCTATTCTTTTCCTTTTTTCACAAGTCTTCTGTAGCACTTTCTATTTTCTCTGTGGCCTCTTGGTCCACCGTGTTGACCGTGCGGTGCGGCCCGTGTCGGGGGAGAATGGTGTCCTGGTGGTTGAGAGGGACTCGGAGTAGGATCCGTGCCCCTCAACACGCCACTTTGGCCCGGACTTCCCCTAGACGGGGGGCAGCATGGGGCCCAATGCTGTCAACCGGTCGCCTTCACAGTGTGGGCATGGCATGGGTCAAACCGTGTGCCACGTTGCTTGTCCTGGAAGCCAGGTGAGTGGCCTCCTGTCCGTTCCCGGCAGTTGGTCATGAGCCTGGTGGATGGGGTGGAGCGCGTGCCACGCGGTGTATACCTGCACTATAACCCTGGTGTTTCCCTTTGCTGGAGGACCGCTTAGGGGCATCGCCCTTGTGGGCACTCGATGGCGGGTGGGGAGTAGGGGAGGTGAAGTTTTTTCCTTTCATTATGACATCTAAACAATTACCCCCTAACAAAAAGAGAAGAAATGATGATGGACATGGCACGCTTATGGACGAGACTATGAATAGAGATTCAGATTCAGATAATGAGATAAGAGAAGTGGCAAAGAGAAAGGGTATCCAAAACACATGGCCAAGCTTCCTTTTAGTGGAAGCAAAAGATCCGAAAGAATCCATTGCTCGGATTTCTCCGTTCGCTGTTTGCAAGTGGTTCGAGGGAGTTTCGTCCACAGGATTTAAAATGATCAAAAGACTCCGATCTGGTAGTTACCTTGTTAACTGTGCTACGGAAGCGGCGTCTCGGTTGCTGCTGAAAAGGGATGGTTCTCAACTCATGCAGATCACAGTTAAGGTTTCCATTCACCCCTTTCTCAACTACTCGAAAGGGGTAATCAGATGTGTTGACTTGGCTGGAGTTGCTGAATCAGAAATTCGGACTGAGATGGAAAGTCAGGGTGTTCTGCAGGTCCATAGAGTTAAAATCTCTAAAGGAAGTGACTTAATCGAAACCAACACACTATTCTTGACTTTTGCTATGCCATCTCCCCAGAGTTTGTCAAAGTGGGTTATGTTCGAGTGAAAGTTACGCCTTTTGTACCATCTCCTTTGCGGTGTTTCAAGTGCCAACGCTTTGGGCATTCCAGCCGAGCTTGTCGGGGTCAGGAGATCTGTCGTGACTGTGGACAGAAGAAGCATGATGAATCTTGTATAAATGCTGTATACTGTGTCAATTGTAAGGGTGATCATCCAGCAAATTCAAAAAGTTGTCCAGTGTGGAAAAAGGAATGCGAGATTCAGAAAGTAAAGATTGAGAGGAAATGTTCCTTTCTTGAGGCTAGAAGGCTAGTGGAGGCCAGGACTCCTTCGGCTGCGACTTATGCACAGAAGGTGGTTAACGATTCTGCGAACCGGTCATCGGGTGATGATCTGGGAGCAGCTCCATTCACTGCTCTGGAGAAGAAATTGACAGAATTGTTGTCATCGGTTTTGGATCGGCTTACTATACTTGAACAATCAGTTGAGGTTTTGTCTCAGAAATGCAATAGTGTTCCGTCCAGCAGTGTACAACAGGCTTCAGTCCCTGCTGGTGAGGGAAGAAGTGTTTCAGTTGCACAAAGTGCTGTGGATCAGAGGTCAGGGGTGAAGGATCGGAGGAAAGAGATGTCCCCTCGCTCACAGGCCAATAACAGCAGTACGAGACAGGCACGCAGTGAGGAGCGTCCTTTTCGGACTCCAGACCCTCCTAGGGGAAAATCTCGAAGTCAGGTATTTGGTGCAGCAGGTTTCAGTCCAGTAAGAGCAAATTCCAAGCATGGCAACAAACAACTTAGAAATTTATCAGGAGCATCGGCTTCTGACCTTGTCTTGAAGAACCGTTTTAGTTCTTTGGTGGACAGTGAAGTTTCTGGAGAAGAGGGCTGATAGATATTCTTTTAACAACCTAACATGGACATACTCCAGTGGAACATAAGGGGAGTTAAAGCAAATTGTCGGGACCTTGAGCTATTATTGACAGAGTATAGATCTTCGGTAATTGCTCTTCAGGAAACCCTTTTAACTGCAAGTAAGAAGCATGAGATTCCTGGTTTCTCCTGCTTACTCAAGCCAGCTTCTGCAGACTTTTCAAGGAGAGGCGTTTCTCTTTATATTCATAATTCGGTACTACATACAGAAATTCCACTTCAGACGGATCTGGAGGCAGTGGCAGCTCGTATCTCGTTAAACAAGGTCGTTACGATATGTTGTTTGTATCTGTCTCCATCTTCTGTGATTTCGAAGAGTCAGTTGGATGGTTTAATTTCTCAGCTCCCTCGCCCATTTCTTTTATTGGGTGACTTGAATGGCCATTCTCCACAGTGGGGAAGTAACTGCACCAATTCTCAAGGGAAAGTTCTTGAGGATTTTATATCGGATCATGATCTCTGTCTTCTGAATTCAGGCTCACCGACCTTTTGTTCTCCTTCTGGTTCTTTGACTCACTTGGATTTGTCCATTTCCGACCCTTCCTTATTTTTGGACTTAGAGTGGCAGGTTCATTCGGACCTAAACGGGAGTGATCACTTTCCGATTTTTATTTATTTTACAAAGCAAATGCAGGAGTCCCCTCGGGAAACATGGAAGTTTCGCTCTGCAGATTGGAGTCTTTATCAGCAACAGATTTTAAGTAGACTGCCTATGAATCTGTTGCGGAGTTATGATGATCCTGTTTTGCAGTTCACTAAAGTGATTGTAGAGAGTGCTAAGGAAGCTATTCCCAAGTCCCGTGATAAACCAAATGATGTTAAGACCCCTTGGTATGATAAAGAGTGCAAAACTTTGAAGGGTAAGAGAAAAGGTGCTCAAAGACTTTTTGCTAGGTTTCCTATGGTGGGGAACAAAGTTAAACATCAGGCGTGTAGGGCTAAGTGTCGGTATACTTTTAAAACTAAGAAGAAAGAATCTTGGAAAAATTTTTGTTCAAATCTGTCCTTTAAGGTCAATTCAAGGAAAGTCTGGAAACTAATCCGTAAGATTAAGGGAAAGTCGGTTACATCAGTTATAAAATGTTTGCAAGTAAATGGATCGATTATTACTAATAAAAAGGAGGTTGCTAACTTGTTAGCTGTTACTATCCATCAAAATTCGTCAGCTGATCATTATTGCAAGGAATTCCAGCGTATCAAAAGATCAGCAGAGTCAAAATCTTGTTCCTTCGTGCCAGATAGTTCTGAGGATTACAACTGCGTTTTCAGCATGGATGAGTTAAAGGACGCCATTTTGAAAGCCAACAACTCAGCTCCTGGACCAGATGACATTCATTATCAATTTATTCAACATTTGCCAGCTGAGGGTTTAAAGGTGTTGTTGTCTCTGTTTAATCATGTTTGGTGTTCAGGGTATTTTCCACCTTCTTGGAGAGAGGCGGTTGTTATCCCTATTCCTAAACCAGGGAAAGATCATTCGGACCCTAACAACTATCGTCCTATAGGTCTCACTAGTTGCTTATGTAAAACTATGGAGAGAATGGTATATTCTCGATTGTTATGGCAGTTAGAATGTCTGGGGGCCTTAGATGTTTCCCAGTGTGGATTTCGGAACAACCGCAGTACTACTGATCACCTGGTTCGATATGAGTCTTTTATCAGGAATGCTTTGATTAATGGAGAACATGTAGTTTCTATTCTTTTTGATTTAGAAAAAGCTTATGACACAACATGGAGGCATGGAATTCTCCAGGATTTGAAGGCACTTGATTTCAAAGGTAATTTACCAATGTTTATTGCTAATTTTTTGTCTAACAGGCATTTCAGTGTTAGGCTTCATTCGACCTTTTCGGATCCTTTTGAGCAGGAGATGGGTGTCCCTCAGGGTAGCATCCTTTCTCCACTTCTGTTCAATCTCAAGATTAATAACATTGTCCAGTCAGTAAATTCTGGAATTGATAAGTCATTATTTGTTGATGACTTCTCCATCTCTGCCAAGGGGAAAACTTTGGCTGCAGCTGAGCGTCAACTTCAGTTGTGTGTTAATCGTGTTCAGCAGTGGGTTACTGAAAATGGATTTAAGTTTTCAGCTACTAAGACAGAGTGTGTTCATTTCCATAGGAAAAGATCTCAGGTCTTAGAACCAGCTATCAGTCTCAATGGTCAAGTAATTAAAGTTTCCAAACAAGTGAAATTTTTGGGGGTTATTTTTGATAATAAGCTTTCTTTTTTGCCTCACATTAAGTACATTAAACAATCTTGCCAGTCAGGTTTGAATGTTTTGAAGGTTATTAGTCACACTGATTGGGGTGCAGACAAGCAAACTTTGTTGCGATTGTATCGGGCTTTGGTGAGACCAAAGCTAGATTATGGGTGTGTGGTATATGGTTCTGCACGAAAATCTTACCTCAAAGCTCTTGATCCAATTCATCATCAAGGACTGCGGATTGCTCTGGGAGCATTTCGCACATCTCCAAAAGAGAGTTTGTATGCTGAATCTGGTGAACCCCCTCTGGAGCTAAGGAGGTTGTGTCTTTCCATGAATTACTATCTGAAACTGAGGGCTAATCCAGAAAACCCTGCCTATGATATTGTCATGAACCCGCCTTTTAGAGCCAAATATGATCTAAAGCCAAATGAGATTCCTCCACTGGGTATTCGTATTTTGCCCCACTTCGGGGCAGCTGGCATTGACCTTGATGCTGTTGATGACGGTCCATTACAGACTGATGTACCTCCCTGGAAAGTCGCCAATCCAGAGATTAATTTATATTTAACTCAATTTCGAAAGGAGGTCACCTCGAGTGCTGCATATAAACAACTTTATCTTGGGCAATGTGAACTTTATCAAGATTTTATCAAGATTTTTACAGATGGTTCTAAAAAAGGTGAGAGGGCTGCAGCTGCCATTGTGTGTGATAACAATTTTCAGGAGCCTACTTTGTTAAGATTGCGGGATTGGTCGTCTGTTTATACTGCTGAACTAAAGGCTTTAAATCTGGCCCTCAGTGCGGTGTCCAGGTCAGATCAGAATGATTTCCTTATTTTATCGGATTCATTGTCGGCATTGTCGGCTCTATCGACAAGAGAAGTTTCACATCCAGTTTTGGCTGATATTCATGATCTTCATACTCAGCTTGTCTCTTCGGGAAAGCATATAGTTTTCTTGTGGGTCCCCAGCCACATGGGAATCTATGGTAACTCAGTGGTGGACAAAGCAGCCAAACAAGCTCTCGGTGCAAGTCTTTCCAGGAGGCCTATGCAGTTTGTTCCTCACTCTGATCTACGTCATAAATCTAGTTTGTATTGTCGTGAACTGTGGCAGAGTGAATGGTGTAATCAAATTCATAATAAATTGTTTAAAATTTGCCCAGATTTAACTATTCCTTTCCCATCGGTGGTATGTAACCGTAAAGAGGAATCGGTTTTGTCACGGTTACATATTGGGCACAGCTATATAACGCACAGTTGGATACTCAGAGGGGAAGACCCCCCATTGTGTGTTGCGTGTGACAGCTTGTTCAGTGTTAATCATTTTTTGACAGAATGTGCTGATTTGATGTGTATCAGAGAGAAGTTCTTTTCCACCAGTGATTTATCAGTTCTTTTTCGTGAGATTTCAGTAGATCTTATTTTTTCTTTTTTGAAAGAGGTAAACTTATTTTATAAAATATAGTGTTTTAATTATGTATACAGGTGTCGTCGGAGTTGAACAGATAATTGTGCTTTTGTCCTCATAAATTTTAAGCTATGTGTTAATACTAGTGTGGGTATTTGTATTTAGAGACTTAGATATGATAGCTGAGGTCCTGATTTGGCTCCTAGTAGTCCGCTGGACCCTATAAACACCAACTAACTAACTAACTAACTTCGGCTGCGACTTATGCACAGAAGGTGGTTAACGATTCTGCGAACCGGTCATCGGGTGATGATCTGGGAGCAGCTCCATTCACTGCTCTGGAGAAGAAATTGACAGAATTGTTGTCATCGGTTTTGGATCGGCTTACTATACTTGAACAATCAGTTGAGGTTTTGTCTCAGAAATGCAATAGTGTTCCGTCCAGCAGTGTACAACAGGCTTCAGTCCCTGCTGGTGAGGGAAGAAGTGTTTCAGTTGTACAAAGTGCTGTGGATCAGAGGTCAGGGGTGAAGGATCGGAGGAAAGAGATGTCCCCTCGCTCACAGGCCAATAACAGCAGTACGAGACAGGCACGCAGTGAGGAGCGTCCTTTTCGGACTCCAGACCCTCCTAGGGGAAAATCTCGAAGTCAGGTATTTGGTGCAGCAGGTTTCAGTCCAGTAAGAGCAAATTCCAAGCATGGCAACAAACAACTTAGAAATTTATCAGGAGCATCGGCTTCTGATCTTGTCTTGAAGAACCGTTTTAGTTCTTTGGTGGACAGTGAAGTTTCTGGAGAAGAGGGCTGATAGATATTCTTTTAAACAACCTAACATGGACATACTCCAGTGGAACATAAGGGGAGTTAAAGCAAATTGTCGGGACCTTGAGCTATTATTGACAGAGTATAGATCTTCGGTAATTGCTCTTCAGGAAACCCTTTTAACTGCAAGTAAGAAGCATGAGATTCCTGGTTTCTCCTGCTTACTCAAGCCAGCTTCTGCAGACTTTTCAAGGAGAGGCGTTTCTCTTTATATTCATAATTCGGTACTACATACAGAAATTCCACTTCAGACGGATCTGGAGGCAGTGGCAGCTCGTATCTCGTTAAACAAGGTTGTTACGATATGTTGTTTGTATCTGTCTCCATCTTCTGTGATTTCGAAGAGTCAGTTGGATGGTTTAATTTCTCAGCTCCTCGCCCATTTCTTTTATTGGGTGACTTGAATGGCCATTCTCCACAGTGGGGAAGTAACTGCACCAATTCTCAAGGGAAAGTTCTTGAAGATTTTATATCGGATCATGATCTCTGTCTTCTGAATTCAGGCTCACCGACCTTTTGTTCTCCTTCTGGTTCTTTGACTCACTTGGATTTGTCCATTTGCGACCCTTCCTTATTTTTGGACTTAGAGTGGCAGGTTCATTCGGACCTAAACGGGAGTGATCACTTTCCGATTTTTATTTATTTTACGAAGCAAATGCAGGAGTCCCCTCGGGAAACATGGAAGTTTCGCTCTGCATATTGGAGTCTTTATCAGCAACAGATTTTAAGTAGACTGCCTATGAATCTGTTGCGGAGTTATGATGATCCTGTTTTGCAGTTCACTAAAGTGATTGTAGAGAGTGCTAAGGAAGCTATTCCCAAGTCCCGTGATAAACCAAATGATGTTAAGACCCCTTGGTATGATAAAGAGTGCAAAACTTTGAAGGGTAAGAGAAAAGGTGCTCAAAGGCTTTTTGCTAGGTTTCCTATGGTGGGGAACAAAGTTAAACATCAGGCGTGTAGGGCTAAGTGTCGGTATACTTTTAAAACTAAGAAGAAAGAATCTTGGAAACAATTTTGTTCAAATCTGTCCTTTAAGGTCAATTCAAGGAAAGTCTGGAAACTAATCCGTAAGATTAAGGGAAAGTCGGTTACATCAGTTATAAAATGTTTGCAAGTGAATGGATCGATTATTACTAATAAAAAGGAGGTTGCTAACTTGTTAGCTGTTACTATCCATCAAAATTCGTCAGCTGATCATTATTGCAAGGAATTCCAGCGTATCAAAAGATCAGCAGAGTCAAAATCTTGTTCCTTCGTGCCAGATAGTTCTGAGGATTACAACTGCGTTTTCAGCATGGATGAGTTAAAGGACGCCATTTTGAAAGCCAACAACTCAGCTCCTGGACCAGATGACATTCATTATCAATTTATTCAACATTTGCCAGCTGAGGGTTTAAAGGTGTTGTTGTCTCTGTTTAATCATGTTTGGTGTTCAGGGTATTTTCCACCTTCTTGGAGAGAGGCGGTTGTTATCCCTATTCCTAAACCAGGGAAAGATCATTCGGATCCTAACAACTATCGTCCTATAGGTCTCACTAGTTGCTTATGTAAAACTATGGAGAGAATGGTATATTCTCGATTGTTATGGCAGTTAGAATGTCTGGGGGCCTTAGATGTTTCCCAGTGTGGATTTCGGAACAACCGCAGTACTACTGATCACCTGGTTCGATATGAGTCTTTTATCAGGAATGCTTTGATTAATGGAGAACATGTAGTTTCTATTCTTTTTGATTTAGAAAAAGCTTATGACACATTGTGGAGGCATGGAATTCTTCAGGACTTGAAGGCACTTGATTTCAAAGGTAATTTACCAATGTTTATTGCTAATTTTTTGTCTAACAGGCATTTCAGTGTTAGACTTCATTCGACCTTTTCGGATCCTTTTGAGCAGGAGATGGGTGTCCCTCAGGGTAGCATCCTTTCTCCACTTCTGTTCAATCTCAAGATTAATAACATCGTCCAGTCAGTAAAGTCTGCAATTGATAAGTCATTATTTGTTGATGACTTCATCTCTGCCAAGGGGAAAAAAACTTTGGCTGCAGCTGAGCGTCAACTTCAGTTGTGTGTTAATCGTGTTCAGCAGTGGGTTACTGAAAATGGATTTAAGTTTTCAGCTACTAAGACAGAGTGTATTCATTTCCATAGGAAAAGATCTCAGGTCTTAGAACCAGCTATCAGTCTCAATGGTCAGGTAATTAAAGTTTCCAAACAAGTGAAATTTTTGGGGGTTAGTTTTGATAATAAGCTTTCTTTTTTGCCTCACATTAAGTACATTAAACAATCTTGCCAGTCAGGTTTGAATGTTTTGAAGGTTATTAGTCACACTGATTGGGGTGCAGACAAGCGAACTTTGTTGCGATTGTATCGGGCTTTGGTGAGACCAAAGCTAGATTATGGGTGTGTGGTATATGGTTCTGCACGAAAATCTTACCTCAAAGCTCTTGATCCAATTCATCATCAAGGACTGCGGATTGCTCTGGGAGCACTTCGCACATCTCCAAAAGAGAGTTTGTATGTTGAATCTGGTGAACCCCCTCTGGAGCTAAGGAGGTTGTGTCTTTCCATGAATTACTATCTGAAACTGAGGGCTAATCCAGAAAACCCTGCCTATGGTATTGTCATGAACCCGCCTTTTAGAGCCAAATATGATCTAAAGCCAAATGAGATTCCTCCACTGGGTATTCGTATTTTGCCCCACTTCGGGGCAGCTGGCATTGACCTTGATGCTGTTGATGACGGTCCATTACAGACTGATGTACCTCCCTGGAAAGTCGCCAATCCAGAGATTAATTTATATTTAACTCAATTTCGAAAGGAGGTCACCTCGTGTGCTGCATATAAACAACTTTATCTTGGGCAATGTGAACTTTATCAAGATTTTATCAAGATTTTTACAGATGGTTCTAAAAAAGGTGAGAGGGCTGCAGCTGCCATTGTGTGTGATAACAATTTTCAGGAGCCTACTTTGTTAAGATTGCGGGATTGGTCGTCTGTTTATACTGCTGAACTGAAGGCTTTAAATCTGGCCCTCAGTGCGGTGTCCAGGTCAGATCAGAATGATTTCCTTATTTTATCGGATTCATTGTCGGCATTGTCGGCTTTATCGACAAGAGAAGTTTCACATCCAGTTTTGGCTGATATTCATGATCTTCATACTCAGCTTGTCTCTTCGGGAAAGCATATAGTTTTCTTGTGGGTCCCCAGCCACATGGGAATCTATGGTAACTCAGTGGTGGACAAAGCAGCCAAACAAGCTCTCGGTGCAAGTCTTTCCAGGAGGCCTATGCAGTTTGTTCCTCACTCTGATCTACGTCATAAATCTAGTTTGTATTGTCGTGAACTGTGGCAGAGTGAATGGTGTAATCAAATTCATAATAAATTGTTTAAAATTTGCCCAGATTTAACCAATCCTTTCCCATCGGTGGTACGTAACCGTAAAGAGGAATCGGTTTTGTCACGGTTACATATTGGGCACAGCTATATAACGCACAGTTGGATATTCAGAAGGGAAGACCCCCCATGGTGTGTTGCGTGTGACAGCTTGTTCAGTGTTAATCATTTTTTGACAGAATGTGCTGATTTGATGTGTATCAGAGAGAAGTTCTTTTCCACCAGTGAATTATCAGTTCTTTTTCGTGAGATTTCAGTAGATCTTATTTTTTCTTTTTTGAAAGAGGTAAACTTATTTTATAAAATATAGTGTTTTAATAATGTATACAGGTGTCGTCGGAGTTGAACAGATAATTGTGCTTTTGTCCTCATAAATTTTAAGCGATGTGTTAATACTAGTGTGGGTATTTGTATCTAGAGACTTAGATATGATAGCTGAGGTCCTGATTTGGCTCCTAGTAGTCCGCTGGACCCTATAAACACTAACTAACTAACTAACTGTGAGCAGACCATGCACAATGTTTTTGTTCAACGACTGTTTCTGTTTTAAATATGGTTCACCGTGTGATGGCTGAGCAATAGTACTTTTTTCTGAAAGGTGGGCAGAAATGAGAATCTACGATGCACAAAAAACAGTGTCGCAGGCAAGTGCCCTTGATCTACACTACTCAAAACAATTGAAGTACCACTTAGGAAAACTGCTGTCATTCGAAAGAAAACAAAGCTGAACATAATTTAATGATTGAATATTTTATTTTTATTATTCCTCAATCCATTCAAATTTATTCAAACACCGTGACAAAAAATTATCTTTGTTTTACACTTGATTAAAGAGGCATACCCCCAAAATGAAAAGTAACAAGAGTCTATGGTAGATGTCATGATGTTAATAACGGGTATGACCACCGTTCGCGTTCAAACAAGCGTCACATCGACGTCTCATGGAGTGCACCAGGCGGCGGAGAGTGTCCTGGGGGATCGCCTGCCACTCCTGCTCCAGCAACTGAAACAGCTGGTCCACGGTGTCTGCTGGAGGGTTGTGGGCCCGCACTCGCCTCCCCAGCACGTCCCACAGATGCTCTATGGGGTTCAAATCTGGTGACCTGGCAGGCCAGTCCATTCTTGTCACCTGCTGCCCTTGTAGGAACTGATTCACGATGGCGGCGCGGTGGCACGGCGCGTTGTCGTCCTGGAACTGGGCACCCTGGCCAACTGCCCTCAGGGCGGGCATCACAAGGGGGCGGATGATGGTGTCGCGGTAGGTGGCACCGGTCAGGCGGCCTTCAACACGGTGTAGGGGGGTCCTGTGACGTAGGCTGAACCCACCCCACACCATCACGGACCCACCTCCATAGCGGTCATGCTCCCTGACGGCAGCGTCAACGTAGCGTTCTCCAGGACGTCGCCAGACGCGAACCCGCCCGTCGTTGAACCTGAGGGTGAACCTTGACTCGTCTGTGAAGAGTACTGTTGCCCATTCAGCTCTTGTCCACCTTCTATGACATGCTGCCCAGGCCCGACGATGAGCTCGATGCGCTGGGGTCAGTATTGATCTCACTGCTGTGGACCTTGACCTCAAGTTGGCGTCGTGGAGCCGGTTCCGAACTGTCTGGGTACTGACGTTGACGTTGCTGGCTTGTCGTAGCTGGTCTCGGAGTACTGTGGCACTGGCTGAACGGTCTCTCAGACAAGCGATAACAATGAACCGATCCTGCTGTCTGGAGGTGCTTCTCGTCCGTCCACGTCCTTGCTGTTCTTCAACACTTCCAGTGTTAAGCCAACGGTCTCTGAGCCTCAGAATGACTGGGTGACTCACTCCAAGCCGTCGACCAATCTCCCTCAACCCAATACCTTCTTGGTACCATGCTATCGCTCTTCCTCTGTCGGTGTTGCTTAGTCGTTGTCTCGCAGGCATGGTTAAATCTTCCTAAATTTCGCGACTTTTTATACCCGTCAAATGTGCTAACTGATTGCAATTCTGCTCAGAAAAGACCTTGCTTTCACGTGCATCACATTTTTTTTTCTTGCTGTGTCTGTGTCAAAATCTGGGAGCGATACAAGTTCGATAATTTCTCGGGATTTTTTTGCCTCAGATGCGACGCGGTAGATAACTGCTGACCGACTTTAACATAACAAAAATGCACGAGGAGTAGTATTTGAGAACCGGGTAAGCTTATCCAGCAGAGTTTATTCAATTATCAATATTAATTGGTTTATCAGAGCTTTTTAAAAATTGCATACAAAAATTAGGGGTGGTACTTCAATTGTTTTTAGTAGTATATGTTATGATCGACTTATTCGTAGCTAACCTATTCTACAAACAGATATCGCATCGTCTGTGTGAAAATATCTAGTGCCTGCTCTCAAGCACAAACTGCATTAAATCAAGTCACTCACTGGTTGTGTATGGAGCATTAAAAAATGCTGAATATGGACTGTCCACATTGCAAGTGTCAACGCACGTGTGTAGGTACGTGCACGAACATTCTCTCTCTCTCTCTCTCTCTCTCTCTCTCTCTCTCTCTCTCTCTCTCTGTGTGTGTGTGTGTGTGTGTGTGTGTGTGTGTGTGTGTGTGTGTGTGTGTGTCTCCAGTATTGGGAAATTTATCATTATGGAAAGAAAACAGAACAAAAGCCACTCTAGATATCCTAGATACTGTTGGGGCCACAAAATCAAGACAAACGTGGAGAAAGGATCGGCTCTACGCAAACGTTTCATACTACAGAGTGATCAAAGAAATACGGAGGAAAAGAAGAAGTATGTGACCAAGTTAAATCAACACCTACCTCAGACTGGCATCGGTGGTAAAATTACAGCATCTGCACTGGATGACGCATAGGTAGATTCACTAACGATAGGGCTCCAGGTCCAGACAAAGCACGGTATTTAGATATCAAACAGCTCTCAGAAGAGGACGGAGTTCAGTCTCCACAGGTCAGTTTCAGTATAGACTATGCCCCAGAAGACTGGACACACAGTTGCCTGAAAGCTTTACCAAAACCAGGAAACGATCATCATCAGCTAAATGTTTGCCGCATACTCACTATGCAAAATATAGTAGTGAAGCAAATAGCAAGAAAACTCGCAAGAGACCTTGAAAGCCAGCAAATCCTCCCACCAAGCCAAGGAGGCTACAGAACAGGTAAAAGTACATGGGCAAACGCGGCCGCTTTTGCCTGTGAAGTATACGAAGGATTCCAAAGAAAGGAAGAAGCACTGGCAGTTGCAATAGACCTGGAAGATGCATACAACAAAGTCCAGTTTTCGCTTCTCATAGAGCTACTTCTCAATTATGGAGTCAGCAGGACACTTACACAGTGGATTGCAGCAGCACTTTAGGAGCGAACCGTCATCCTACGATTTCGACGCTAGATGTCTGAACCTCATAAACTTTCCGTGGGATTATCTCAAGGTTCTCGTCTCACTGCTGCTTTATACTGTGCTTACACTAAAGGCCTTCCAGACCTCAATAGAAACGGAACTGAGCGTTGACATTAGCAGATGACGGTCTGATCTACAAAACATCAAGAAATGCTCAAGAAAGAACGAAAGCAGTTCAGCAGCAGTTGAACAACATTGCTCAGTGGTGTCAAGAAAATGAATCGTTTATCAGTCATACAAAAGCCCAGACATTAGTCTGCACTCTCAACGACAAGACATCAAGACAATTACCCTTACCAGTTTCCCTCAATGGAATATCAATTGTATCAACTGACGACCTACGCTATTTGTATTGGCTTTGACAGAATGCTGACCTTAAGAAAGCATGTTGAGACTATTGTTCGTAAATGCGAAAAGGGATTGTCTGTCGTTAAAGCAATGGCAGCTAAAGGCATTGAGTATCGTCATCGCTACCGACTGTATCACGCAATTGGATCACAGTGTGATTAATTATGATTAGGGCTTACAACAGTGTCTAAAAGCAATCTCATTAAATTAGAAAGAATTCAAAATGACGCAATGAGATTGATCCTGGGAACCACGCCGGATAGACCAGTTGAAACTATGCGATACCCGCTTGACCTTCGTTCAAGACAGGCAAGACACATGGTAGAACAGGTGAAGGCATATTTTAGAGCACTTGAAAATCTCCAAAACCCACTACATGCGGCGGTCAAGAAAACGAAAGGCACTCGGCTGGCACGTAGAAAATCATGGATAGGACAGGCAGAACACAATATACAGCTTGTATGCTGGTTAGCAGAACTCAAAGACACAAAGGAATGGGAAAAGTATCCAAATCACTTCAAAGCCCCTACCAAATTGTCATCGCTCCAGAACTTGGAAGACATTGCCGAGAATGACCAGAAGCAAAACCAACGCAGAAATTCAGATGCAGGTAGAAAACATTGGCACAAAAGAAGATATTGCTATGCACACTGACGGTTCCGCCACCAGAGGTAAGTCAGGCTGGGGATACACAGTGAAGCTAAATGGCCATACATCCAGGAAGACCGTGTTGCATGCAGTTTGACAACTTAAAGTCTGACAACGGAGCTAGAAGCAGTGACACAAGCACTCCTCTTGGTCTCATCCACAGACCAGTTTAAAACTCAACAAGCCATGATACTGACTGACCCTATGAACCTACTTCAAAAAGTGGAGAGTGGAACGGGAAGTCCTGCTTGGCATGAAGTAATGTGCAACCTTTCATTGGAGATACTCATATGGATGTCTGCCCTGAACATGCAGGAGTTATAAGAAATGAGAGAGCAGACACACTGGCAGGCAAGGCAATGATAAAAGCTGGATTGCAGCTTGGCCGATTTGATGTGACGAAAAATCTAAAGAACCACATAAACAAACAAGAAAAAAACACTATACTGTAGACCATTTGTCAGATCTGAACATCAAGAGAGGAAGTAGCCGCACGTTCAGACAAGAAACATCACTAACCAAATACTGGAATAATCTCAAGGCCAACACTACGAAGACTCCTAGAGACTGGGGCAGATTCATACTAGACCCTTTCAATAATAGAGACAAACGATCAAACACATGTCAACTGAGAGAAGACTTTGAATCTCTCAGGGCCCTAATTCATACTCTAGATGTGCGTGCACTAGAAGGTGTACATCGGTGCAGCGATGCAAATTAATTTGAGAGTCCCCAGATGTGAGTGTGTTTGCGTTGATGTGTGTGTGTGTGTGTGTGCGTGGGGGGGGGGGGGGGGGGTGATGTGAGTGTGTGTGTGTGTGTGTGTGGTGTGTGTGTTTCTGAATGTGCGTGCATGTGTGTAGGGTGTGTGTGTGTGTGCATGTGTTCTTGTTGTTATAGAGGTGTGTGTGTGTGTGTGTGTGTGTGTGTGTGTGTGTGTGTGTGTGTGTGTGTGTGTGTGTGTGCACGCGCACATGCGCACGAGCGTGTGTGTGTGTGTGTGTGTGTGTGTGTGTGTGTGTGTGTGTGTGTGTGGGTTATTTCTCTTGTTACTAAGTCATCTTCTGAACATTCCTTTTCCACAAAAAAAATCAGTCGCCTGCACACACACACATGCGCATATGTGCCTACACGTACACACATGCCCATGCATGCATGCTCACATACATACACATACATGGACACATACACATACACACACGCGCGCGAGCGCGCGCGCGCGTCTACGCCCATAAACACAAAGACACATACATACACACTTATATGGACACGTACATGTGAAGATGCGTGCTCGCAGAAGCTTACTCACACAAGCCCACAGATCTCACACACGCATACACATGCTCTGCACACGCATGCGCGTGCGCGCACACACATACACACACATACACACACACACCACATACACACGCACATGCACTCACACACTACATACACTGGTACACACACACAGGGCAGTGCTCACACACACACACACACACACACACACACACACACACACACACACACACAAGTTTGCACTCACCACTCTCACATGCATTTATAATAATGGCACACACAATGTGAAGTAGGTTACTCAAGGTCTGTCCAGCGCGTTGGGCTAATGCGTAGGTCAGACATCTGCAAAGTCGTAGCCACGAGACCCTATTCTTAACTTCTCTCATCTCTTCATTTATGTATGTGCGGTATGGTTTTGAAACTAAGCAGATGACGTAAAGCGTATATGGAGAAGTCCGCACGCAGTGACACCTTGATAAAACTGAAACTCTCTCTCTCACAGAGAAGAGAGAGAGAGAGAGAGAGGTGGTTGACTGCAAGAACACCCTGAGCTGCGCGAGCACGAAAGTATGACGCGTTGTTTGGAGATAACTTGTTCTAAACGAAAAAAAAAGGTTCGTGGAAGTTAAAAAAAAAAAAAGAAAAAAAAAAAGCGTGACATGACTACGTAGAAGGATTTGTTCGTAAATGTGTTCGTAACTTTAGTGGTGGTCTCCCCCCCCCTCCCCCCCCTCCCACTTACTCTTTTCGTAGCTACGCTGACAGCACATCCGCTCAGCTTTATCAGCACCCAGACTGTTTGTGTGGAAGGCGTGTGTATATTGAAGTTGTGTGAGAGCCACGAACTTCACAGAAAAAGAAGAGAGAGTGTTCTGTGACTTCATTTTATTAGACAAGAACACATTAAATTTTCCGTGATCACACCAGTTTGATTTTTATGACGACATTAAGCTGTTCGTACATTTCCGTTTTTGTCTTGAAAATGTCAAACAGTAAACAAGTGGGGTATTTTTTGCTCCCATAAGAAAACCTAACACAGAGTAACTTTTATTCAAGACTGGCACAGCCTTTAAACTTGAATAAAGTCAGACAAATACATAGACGAACAATCTAACAGTGGGGGAAAAAAACAAGTGCAGGCCAACAACTGAACTGTCTTCATAGTAATGACTTGGCAAAGATTTGGACTTAAGGAGGGAGGGGGGGAGGGGGGGTGGTAAGTTTGAAGATGGAGAAACTGGGAACATGAAATTAAGAAAATATGTTACAGATATGAAAACTCTTCACTAGCTGCATAAGGGAACCATCGCAATCCCTTTTGAAGGCAGATATATTTGTATTGCCTGCTCTGAGGCCTTTCGTCCGCTGGGTCGGAACTCATCAGGGACACACGGCTGGTTGTGTCTGCGCTCGTGGCGTCAAATAGAGACACACCACAGTCCATAATACTGTGGTGTTCTCACCACCAAGGGTGCAAAAAAGAATCCAATAGCACCCCCAAAGCAGCCAGCAAAGAGTAGTAAATGAAACCAAACGAAAGTGTGGGGAGGAAAAAGTTGCTGAAAAACTAAAGACATTATGCAAAAAGTATAAAATGTAGGGGACAATCTTTGAGCCTACGCTTGAGGATCCACCCAAAGATGCAAGGGAGATCAAAAGACAAACACACAGACGGACAGAAACAAATACAAATAACCTCAATTTAATCAAAACAAAATCGGAAATGAAATGATGCAGGGAACAGTAAACGATAAACAGTAAACAAATGGGGTATTTTTTGCTCCCATAAGAAAACCTAACACAGAGTAACTTTTATTCAAGACTGGCACAGCCTTTAAACTTGAATAAAGTCAGACAATTACATAGACGAAGTAGAAAGAAACTCGTGGAGAGCGTGGCAGCAGAGAGTCCTCAGAAGAGAAGCCCCCTTCAAGCAAGTGTTTCGGCCCTTATCTCCTGACACTCTAGGGGGGTTGGGCCACACCCGGTTCATGACTCCGGATGTCCCTCTGCTGCCCTTTTTTTTTCCCATCTTGGGACGAGCCATGGCTGGGATTCGAACCCATGACCCTCTGGACATGCTCATTTTCCACTTAATGACTCGCGCTTTAACCACTGAGCCACAGGGACACCTGATATTTGTAGGGAAATTAAGCCTTATGAAGTTCACTTTTGTTCCTCCTTGACCAGATCCAGCTTGAACACCTCTCTGCCGCTTCTGCCATTGCTTTCAGGGCTCTGGTTTTTTCCTTCCCTGCAACTGAGAGCTGTTTCATGAGGCTGTATGCAGACGTTCCTACAAACCCCCTAGCTCCAATTTCTGCAGTGAGGACTTTGACCTGATAGCCTTCTCTCCTCAGGCTGTTTGCCAGATCAGCATACTTTTCAGTCTTGTAGATTTGAGCTGCCTCCATTCTGTTCTCATATGGCACCGTGAGCTCGATCATGATCAGCTGCTTGGTTGACTTAGAGTGGACTACTATGTCTGGTCTCATGCCACTCTTGCTGATGATCTCTGGGTGACTCTTCCATTCTGGGAGGTCTGCATTGCACTCCCAGTCATCTGCCCCGTCCAGCAGACTCTGCCTGCATGTTTCGAGTGGCACTGTTGTTCTTGGCCATGATTTGCTGCCTCCTGCCGTGAAGAATGTTGCGGGTGTTTTTGGAGTCCTGATTTTCCCTTTTGTGGTGTTGGTACTAGCCCAGACTACTTGTACAATTTCTTTGAGCACTTGGTTGTGCCTCCATGTGTACCTTCCTTGAGCCAGGGCTACTTTACATGAGCTTAGGACATGCTCCACTGTTTGTTTTTCATGGCAGAGGGGGCATGCAGGATCGTCTGTTTTCCCCCACTTCACCAGGTTTGCATTTGAGGGCAGAAGGTCATATGCAGATCTGAGAATGAAGCTGATCCTGAGAGGGGCCATGTGCCAAATGTCATTCCAAGTGAGACTTCTTTGGAGTGCATTCTCCCACGTTGTCCATTGCCTTGCTGGCTCTGCTGGACTGCTTTTTGGAGTCTTTTTTGGTCTTCTTCTTTTCTCATCTCCTGAATCATCATGTCTCTTTTGGCTTTTCCTTTGGCCTTTGACCACCATTCAGTTTTGGTCACCCCCAGTCCCTGTCTGTTGGTCTGTGTGTGTCCTGTTATTTCTCTGATCTTGAGACTTTCTTTTGCAGAATCCATCGCCTCTTGAACTTTCCATTTTCTGCCTGTCTTCAGCTGGGGCTTAATTGCTTCTACCACCTTGTCTCCTGAGTCCTCCAGCATGCTTTGAAGTCTGATCTTCCCTGCTTTGTATTCCTCCAGGATGGATTTCAGGGGTAGTTTCAGCTTTGCTTGGCGACAGTACAGCGCTATGTCAGTCAGACAGGGTGGGACACCAAGCCATTTTCTTGTGAACTTGTTGATTTTGGCTTCCATTGCCTCCACTATGCTGGTGCAGATGTCGTATATCATCAGAGGCCATAGCAGCTTTGGTATCAGCATGAACTGCAGACACCAGACCTTGTATTTGCCAGGGAGCCCACACTGGTCAATGGTCTCCAAGCCTTCCTCCGCCATCTGCTTGGTTTCTTTTGCTCTTTGTGTGTCTTTCAGCGTATCATCATACCATCTTCCAAGGCTCTTGACTGGTTCTTCTGTGACTGTTGGAATGGCCTGGTTGGCAACACTGAAGACCACAGATCCGGCCACTTTTCCTTTCCTCAGTGAGAGACTCCGTGATTTCTTTGGCTTGAACTTCATTCTGGATGAGGCAACTATGTCGTCCAGCCTCTCCAGCACATGACGTGTCTCGTCTTCTCTGGATGAAATCACTGTAGTGTCATCCATGAAGGCCTTGAGAGGAGGCATCTTGTATCCATCGCCAAGGTCTGTTTGTCTCGCGTTGTTTGTTGCTGCTTTCAAGATGAGTTCCATTGCCAGCACGAACAGTATTGGGGAAATTGCACAGCCCATTGCAATACCCACTTCCAAGTTGATCCAGTCTGTTGTGTACTCCTTGGTAGAGAACCGCATTGAGAAGCCATTGAAGTACTTCTTGAGCATGTCGCGGATGTTCTTTGGCACATGGTACATCTCAAGAGCCAACTGTATCATCTCATGGGGCACAGATCCATATGCGTTTGCCAGATCAAGCCACACTACGTCCAGGTCTCTCTTTTCTGTTTTTGCTTTTTGGATTGCGTCCCAGATCATTGTGGCGTGTTCTACACAGCCAGCCACGCCTGGGATGCCACCTTTCTGGACTGACACATCCAAGTACTTGTTTTCCATCAGGTACTTGGTCAGCCTTGCTGCCATGACAGAGAAGAAGATTTTCCCTTCGACGTTCAGTAGTGATATTGGCCTGAACTGGCTAATGTCACTTGAGTTTTGCTCTTTGGGGATGTACACACCATCTGCCGTCATCCACTGGCCGCTGATCTTCTGGTTTCTCCAAGCCGATCGCAGCAGCCTGTGGAGCCACTCCAGCACCTTGGGACATTTCTTGTAAAGCTGGTAAGGTATTCCGTTTGGCCCTGGTGATGATTTGGCTCTGGCTTTGTCGACCACCTTCTTGATTTCCGCCAACGTTGGAGGCTTGCCATTGAACTGTTCCTCAGGGTTGGTTGGCCACACCAGACCTTGAATGTCGAGTGGTGCTTTGCTCTGTGGGTCAGAGTATGTTTTCCTCAGATGCTGCTCAAGAACTCCTTTGTCCACACTTAGGGTCCCAGATTTTGGCTGCTCAAACAGTGTTCTGGCAAACTGGAAGGGGTCTCTGAAGAAGCGCTCTTGTGTCTTCTTCTTTTTGCTCTTCCTCTTCCTCGCAGATTCCGCTTTGCTGAGGGCACTGTGTTTTTCTTTCAGGTCTTTCCACAGTTTTCCAAGCCTTGTTTTTCAGCTGGCAGTGCGGTCTTCATTTGCATCTTGAGGTTTTTCTTTTGGACCCTGATCTTGTCCATCTTTTCTTGGCGTCTGGATTTCTTTGGAGGTGTTTTCTCTTTGGGTAGTTTTGCTCCATAGGCGTCTCTACATGTGGCATACACAATGTCCCCATATGTGGCTAGTTTGTGTTCCAGGGTGCTTTTCCCTATCAGTGCATCGAGTCTTTGGACGATTTTTGCATCCAGTTTCTCCCAATCTTCAGTTTCGTTTGCTCGTGGCAGGTTGAGTTTCAGGCGCCTGGGATCGAGGGCCTGTGCAAATTCCTCATCCGAACCAACAGCGTGGATGTCCTTGGCACTGTGGTTTAAATCCTGGCCTTGGTCTTCCGACGTCTTATCTGCTGATGCAGTGCGCTGCTGCTCATTCAGATGAGTCTTCACACATCCCATCTTTGTTCTGTGGATCTTCATGCCACGGGTGGTAGCGAAACGCTTTCCACAGACACATGGATATTCCATTTGGTCCATGTTCATAGTCCGTTTGGGATTTGCAGTCATGATTGGTTGAGCACCGATGGATTCATCATTCTCTCCCCCTTTCGGTGAATCCTGGGAGCATCTTTTCCTTTTATTTTTAGTAGCCACATGTTTAAGGCAAAGTGGGGAGCCAGCCCACATAGCCCTTGGTTCTGGTCTTTCCCAGTGTCCTCCGGTCTTTCCCGGACGTCCTCCGGCCTATTCCCGGAAGTCAATGGTTTACCCATGCATCAGTAGAAAGAAACTCGTGGAGAGCGTGGCAGCAGAGAGTCCTCAGAAGAGAAGCCCCCTTCAAGCAAGTGTTTCGGCCCTTATCTCCTGACACTCTAGGGGGGTTGGGCCACACCCGGTTCATGACTCCGGATGTCCCTCTGCTGCCCCTTTTTTTTTCCCATCTTGGGACGAGCCATGGCTGGGATTCGAACCCATGACCCTCTGGACATGCTCATTTTCCACTTAATGACTCGCGCTTTAACCACTGAGCCACAGGGACACCTGATATTTGTAGGGAAATTAAGCCTTATGAAGTTCACTTTTGTTCCTCCTTGACCAGATCCAGCTTGAACACCTCTCTGCCGCTTCTGCCATTGCTTTCAGGGCTCTGGTTTTTTCCTTCCCTGCAACTGAGAGCTGTTTCATGAGGCTGTATGCAGACGTTCCTACAAACCCCCTAGCTCCAATTTCTGCAGTGAGGACTTTGACCTGATAGCCTTCTCTCCTCAGGCTGTTTGCCAGATCAGCATACTTTTCAGTCTTGTAGATTTGAGCTGCCTCCATTCTGTTCTCATATGGCACCGTGAGCTCGATCATGATCAGCTGCTTGGTTGACTTAGAGTGAACAATCTAATAGTGGGGGAAAAAACAAGTGCAGGCCAACAACTGAACTGTCTTCATAGTAATGACTTGGCAAAGATTTGGACTTAAGAGGAGGGGGGGGAGGGGGGGATTTGAAGATGGAGAAACTGGGAACATGAAATTAAGAAAATATGTTACAGATATGAAAACTCTTCACTAGCTGTATAAGGGAACCATCGCAGTCCCTTTTGAAGGCAGATATATTTGTATTGCCTGCTCTGAGGCCTTTCGTCCGCTGGGTCGGAACTCATCAGGGACACACGGCTGGTTGTGTCTGCGCTCGTGGCGTCAAATAGAGACACACCACAGTCCATAATACTGTGGTGTTCTCACCACCAAGGGTGCAAAAAAGAATCCAATAGCACCCCCAAAGCAGCCAGCAAAGAGTAGTAAATGAAACCAAACGAAAGTGTGGGGAGGAAAAAAGTTGCTGAAAAACTAAAGACATTATGCAAAAAGTATAAAATGTAGGGGACAATCTTTGAGCCTACGCTTGAGGATCCACCCAAAGATGCAAGGGAGATCAAAAGATAAACACACAGACGGACAGAAACAAATACAAATAACCTCAATTTAATCAAAACAAAATCGGAAATGAAATGAGGCAGGGAACAGTAAACGATAAACAGTAAACAAGTGGGGTATTTTTTGCTCCCGTAAGAAAACCTAATGTGCGTGTGTGTGTGTGTGTGTGTGTGTGTGTGTGTGTG